>AMYF01000038.1:0-576415 GCA_000315175.1 Herpotrichiellaceae sp. UM238 | reverse complement strand
GATTATTCTTAATGCAGGGCCCAGCCACCCAATTATTACGATACTAGTGCAAACCAAAATTACGAAAAGTCAAGGTGGTGGAGGATGTCATATTACGCTTAGCGCGTATTATTTTGTACTTAAAGCGGCCTCACTGAGCGCTCATTTCTAGTTTAGACAATTACACATTCCTTGTCAGATTTCACAGAACTTCACATATGGTAATCATCATGGTTGTAAAAAGGTCATGTTCGAAACAAAACCATCTACCACTTGGTTACGGTTGCCCTGGATTATTTGATCATGTTTTTATGGCCAGTGACGCCAACACAAAGATCTGCAAACACCCACCAACAATTGTCCCTGGCGCTCTCTAATCGAAAATGTTGATGTAGCCCTGAAAGTTACAGAATCGATAGTGTCGCAAAAAGTTGGTATGTACTTCACTGTACCCTCCTCGCTTGAGTAGATGATGTGGCACATTCGGGCTTTAAATGCAGCACAGTGCGATAACGCTACTTCTTGTGGCGTTTCACATTGGCACCAGACTGGTCCAGCTGGCCAAGAGAGGAGCAAAAGAACCTCGACTCTGCTTGGCGGGCTGAAAATGAGGTTCAACTTGTATCTCTTCACTGTACATCTCCTTGCTTACTCAGTGGCTTCTCTACTCGGCTTTTATTATTGATCCCTTCTCGCTGTTCGCTGGTAAAATACATGAGCGTCCCGTTTCGTGCTCGAAGCCGAAGCGAGAGAAGTGGAGATGTGAATGAAGATGTTAACGTTACCGAAATCAGACCACCCCGATGTCGACACCAAAGCGACCGACATGAGGACGGCAGTGAGGAGAGTCAAAGCGAAAACAACCGACGGGCTGTATTGCTGAGACGGACTTATCGCCCTTGGGAGTGCGATGTATGTCACCCCGTGTACTGCACACAAATACCCATGGCTTCGTTACCCAAATCTGCGACTGAATGCTACCGATGCCGGTTTCTTCTGGACATTCTAACAAGCTTTCGGCCCTTCGGTGTTGTCGATGAAGTTGCAGAGGATACAATGGCTACATTTCATGTCAGATGGGAAATCGAGGACGGTGAACTCAGACAGCTCGCACGGGTTCCATCCATGATCGAATCGTCAGACCTTGATTTGCGTCTGCGTGTTATGAATGCCAATGGAGGTAAGTTGATAGATTGAGACTTGACTTGGCGCTGACATTTTACTTTTATATCGAGTTTGAGTGTCAAAGAGGGCTTCTACTAATATCTCTCCCAGAAAACCAATTCCCACGCGTTGTAGTTCCAGATTGCGGTGATCGAATCAGTGGTGACACGAGCTCTGAGGCGTGCCTGTTCAAAGTCATGCAATGGGTGCTAGACTGTAACTCCAATCACGCATGCACCAGACGGGATGAGCAAAGGTCTCTGCCGACCCGACTTCTCCACATTGGTCTAAGCCAAGAGACATGGAAAGACGAAAAGAGCGATGAGAAATGGATTGTACAGTTAGTGGACTCCGCGGGACTACAAACCAGACATGGAACGATCCCAGACTACATGTGCCTAAGCTACTGTTGGGGAGGTGTATCTGACATGACTACCACTCTATCGAACCTGAAAAAGAGGCAAGACAGAATTCAATGGACGAATTTACCGAAAACCTTCCAGGATTTTATCACCTTTGCACGAGGGCTACAAATCCGGTATGTGTGGATTGATGCTCTGTGTATTATCCAAGACGATCCGGAAGACTGGGCACATGAAGCAGGAAGAATAGCTGAAGTCTACTCTAATTCCTTCCTTACGGTCTCAGCTATAGCAGGTCAAAACAACAAGTCGGGATTATTCTCGAAATCGATCCATGGCAAAGCACCAGTCAAGAAGTTTACCTTTCCAACACTGAACGAGACAGAATACTCGTTCCTGGCTTATCAGATTCTTCCTCACCAGTCAATATTTTACAGTAATCAAAAGGGACGGGCGGAAGAGTTGAAAGACTTCAAAAATGTGGATGATCCGTTATTTCCACTTCTCAAACGAGCATGGGTACTCCAAGAACGCTTGCTTTCACCACGAATCGTGCATTTCACGCCACATGAAATTATATGGGAATGTGTGAACACTGGTCGTTGCGAGTGTGGAAGACTTGGTCGCTTGGACAATCAAAATGGAAAACCGGAGTTTTTCCTGCAAAAGAGGATGGGCGGAGATACAAGCAAAGAGCAGCATCTACTAGATTGGTGGCATGATGTCGTTGAGACCTTCTCCAATCTCGATCTGACTTATGACAGCGATAAGCTGCCAGCGTTGTCCGGTGTAGCTGCAAAAATGCACCAAGACATTGGAGGAGCCTACTTGGCTGGTCTTTGGGGAAACGATCTTCCCAACGAGTTTAGGTGGCGTGTTTATCAGCTTGACGGTACGCACCGCTGGTTCAAGAAATCGACAAGGACCTCGCGCTCTCGAGAATACCGAAGCCCAACGTGGTCATGGGCGTGCTTGGACGGTAGCTTTCAACACCTATACGAGGAGCGCTTGATGCGATCGTACGGCTGTGATGGGCGCTATATGTTGACCCTCGATGTTCACTGTGAATCAACCGGTCCTTTTGGACAAGTCAAGGCTGCTCAAATAACGTTGCTTGGACACCTCGCAGAATGCAATCTGGTTTACCCAGCAGGGACAAATGCTGCTGAGGGGAAGAACAATCCGTATCTTGATAATCACTATCGTTTACGCTTCTCCGACCAGAAAACAATTTCTTTCCTCGCCGACTATCCTCTCTCTGAAGAAGGTCCCCACCACATCCAAGATGGCACCCAACTTTTTTGCATGCGCATAGGTCAACTGCATTGGGACGACAAACTTGTCTATCAAGAGGAAGGGGATGATGTAGAGTTGTCTCACTTGGTTCCCACATCGGGCCATTCTGATCTGCTTGTTCTGCGGCGATTGAGTGAAGACAAAAATGATATCATCGAGGTGGAGAAAGGAGAAGAGCAGGGCGGTCCATTCGAAGGCCATGTGTCAACCTACGAGCGTGTAGGGTTACTACCATATTTCGAAATAGATGGGGACTACGAGGCTCAGATCTATGAGCAGGTGCTGGAGTCGGCAATCAGACTAGTATGAGGGATAGGGCAGTCGGGCTTGCAATCGTGTCAACTGGCCAACTTGCTTTCTCCTGACGGTGAAGCAATAGACGATGCCAATCGCCTCGAAGCCATTTGAATGGAGGTATCGAGGGCGAACAGGGCAGCAAGGCATGTGACATTCCCTACACCACTGAGAAGTCACTGGGCTTCGAGAGCAGTTGATTGTTTAGAGTCCTGCAGCATCCTAGTATGTGCGTCAGACACGGGAGCCTCTCTTAGCTGAGATACGTGTTGGGCTGCATCATTGCATTCGTGGATACATCACTCCATGATAAGTAGCTCAATTACGCTGATCAAAATCCGGCTCGTCCAATTTGCCTACGTAATGCGACCTTTTCAGAAAGCCAAAGTATGTGCTTTGCCACTACTGCACCTTCAACCAAACGCAATCCAATTAACCCCAGCCTGATAACACAAAGTATCAGCCCAAGAATTAACATTCCACTTGAAGCCGCTTTCAGTGACTTCCGTCGCCTTCGTCTCAAACCTCAAATTCCTGCTCGCATCATAGTCCAGCATACTCACACCCACAAAGACTTTGGGCGGCCTATCGAAGACGTTGTGACCAAAGACTGCCGATGCTCCGTTCTTGAGCTGGGGAGGATACCAGGGCCTGTATTTGCTTGTATCATCCTTGCCGCTTGCCACCCCATGCTTCCCGGCGGGGTAGGCGATCCAGGTTGCGGTGGCAGAGTACATGACGGTGTCAGCCCAGGTGTCGAGATGCAGGTCGAAGGAAGAGGCCGAGATATTATCTGCATATGCTTGGATGCGGAGATTCTTGTCGTGCCGAAAGTCAAGGCCTGAGAGCCAGACCACGACGTTCGGCTTTGAGGAATAATTGTTCTGAGGGAAATTGACGCGAGTAACATTTCTCCTGCTGCTCGAGTTTGAGCATGTCCAGGTGCCACCTAGTTATACATTAGTAATAATGCAAAGTGAGATAATTCCGGTCAGCGATGCACCTACATTGGTACTCCGTTTGGCTCTGCTCGAATTCGACCCAGGTCGACGCGGCAGAGTAGAGATTGGTGTCAGCCCAGGCGTTCATCGAAAGAACGAAACTGTCCGTTGTAATACGATCGGCAGTCACCCTAATCCTACGATTCTTGGAATAATCCATGTCAAGAGAGGTCAAACCGACGGCGATTCTTGGTAGCTGCGTATATGGTGGAGTGAAGGTGAACAGCCTGGTATTCAAACTGACCGGCGGATACCACGGTCTCACTTCTCTCGTGTCTGCGATGCCAGCTGAACGGGATTGGAATGGATAAATCTTGTTGATGAATTGTTTGTCAGTCGCAGATAGCTCCACATTTTTGGTTGTGCCAACTTCGTCTTCGAACAGGTGACGGGGGAAAAAGTAAAGCATGATAGATTTGCCGTCAAATGCGCTGGAAGCAGCTTGGGCGGCACTGTATTTGTTGAAGATATTCGCGTCGACCCTGGCCGCATCCCAACCATTTGTATCCTTGAAATACTTGTAGACCTCGGCACGGATCCACTTTAGGTTGACTGTTGGACTTTGGTGTTCGTGAATGCAACCCAGTGCATGTCCAAATTCATGGATCGTTGTGCGAGAGAACTCTTCGTCTCTAGTATTATCGTCGAACCAACCGAAATTCATGGTCGCCATATTCTGATCAGTGATTGATAAGCAATCAGTACCGACATATGACCATGACGCCCTCTTTGACTTGTCGAAGGCTACGCGGATCTCAGCATCACCAGAACCAACAAAGCGTAGGTCGATATTCGCAAAGTCTTCCCATTTTTTGGCATAGTACATGACCTTGCTCTGGACATATCTGCTCGCTCCTGGCAAGAATCTCACGCATAGTCTCTTGCCAATGGGCCAGAAGGTGCGATAAGGCATGGCCAATTCAACAGGGCCATCCTTTGGTGAGATGAGATTGGTGGCTGGCGCATCGTCGGGAAGCAACGCGTCAGTGCTGCAAGCCCACACGAAGGGAGCTTCGGCCTGTTCGGCGGGGTTTTCAGATTGTTCTGATGCCATGTTGAGCCTTAAGAATGGATTGAAATAGTCCCCGGAAATTGACTTCCAGACTTGCCAGAATTTTGGTGAATAGAAGAGATTTGATGTCGGGCTGAATTTGGCTGGTGTTAAATAGGCATATCAATTGTCTGAATATCGGCTAACCACCTTAGAACTGCCTATGCTCGTTAAAATCGCTCATGACCAGGTGAAAGACGCCTCGCATCCAGACGCAATGTGATGTGCCACGTCAGGTCAATCATGCGCGCTGACCACCTTGAATAGCCGAATTTCGCTTGGAGAAAGACTGTAATTGGTCCACATCGCATATGCGGCTCTCGGTGCACGGCTAGCCTTAGACAACACAAACTTCCAAAAGACCTTGAGTTTCGTGTAGATTATTAAGAATATGCCTGAAGATTGCTCAACATCACCAACTTGAGCTCATGAGGGTTTGTGAATGGCGCTAATGGCAAAATTGTGGGCTCTCTGTCCGGAAAGAGCAGCAAAAGAATTAAAGAAACTTGTGGGGCTCGTAGAACCCCTATCGCGACACAAGACATCCTTTACGCTCAACCTTGGAGATTTGGCGACGTCTGAAGTTCTTTGCACACTGACCGGGTAATAGGAGCGAGGGTTGTTTTTCATGCGAAGCTACTGGCTGCAGCCTGAAAACACATCGCTCAAAGTATAGCATGTTGATATGGCAGAGCCCGTTCTGAGACAGGCATTCGCAATTTCTGCAAATCGAACACTTGGCGTCCGCCTGGATTAGGGTGGTGGCGTTCCCAGCGTTCAGGCTGAACACAGCAGTAAATTGTCGCAAACCTGCAAGCTGCAAGTGATAGGTTTAGGAAACCGTTGTTGCAAAGCGGTCTTCTGGTGGACCTCGAGCGGGGCTTGAGTGCAGATGATCACCTGTCCAACTCTGACACGGATTTGGGACAGTCGCGAGGGTGCCCGCCTCAGGGATAGGCATGATGTACATGGATTTGCAGCAGTCAGATACCAAATCGAGCGAGTCCAGAAGCAGGACGGTGTCGATAGCAGAGGCTTAGGGCAGTCAATGCTCGAAAAGAATGAGGTGAAAGACGACCGCGGGAGCAGCGTCTTGTAATGCAAACGTGGCAAATCTTAGGTAAACCCTGACGGTAATGGTTGCCTTTCGCAACCGTAGTTGCGTGGAGACCACGTGTTTGTCCCGGATGATTAAAGTGGCCGGTTGACCTTCCCCAAAGGTCCAAGGTCATTTGCACCAGGCATGTGGTAGGTCACTTCTGGTGAGTTTGGAAACACTTCCGTCGTACTTGGCGGCAGTATCTGTGCTCCTCAAACTATTGACCTTTGCTATGTCTCTTGATGACTCCAATATTATCTTGAAACATGGCGAAAGGCGACTGTGATGATGAAGCACGACAACAACTTACTGGGACGACTTCCCAAATCGAAGAACTCGCGACAAGGGATGACGCCCAACAACAGGCTCCGGTAATCGCTAGTGACGATGTTACAGCTTTCGCCAAATCATTTCGACTGACAACCCGTCTCGACGTCCTTCAGAAAGCAGCGGCACTACTTCAGGCCGATGTCAGCGCCTCTCAGGTCCCAGACATCACAACGAGTGAAATCCGAGCTTTGCAAAACGAAACAGCACGAAAATGGCGCCAACCGATGACAATGTACCTAACTATCACCGTCACTGCCCTTGGTGCAATGGGTCAAGGCTGGGCTCAAACAAGCATGAACGGTGCAAATCTTTACTTCCCGGAAGCCTTCGGTATTGGATCGGACAGTGCACGCGACAATTTGATCGTCGGGTTAATCAACAGCGGCATATACCTCAGTAATGGCCTTATTGGTGCATGGCTGGTTGCACCACTCAATGACAGGCTCGGCCGGCGAGGCGCCGTCTTTGGGGCAACGATGATTTCGTTCTTGTCGAATATTGGAGGTGCACTCACTCAGAATTGGCAACAGCTACTCTTCTTCCGACTTATGCTTGGATGCGCGCTGGGAGTTATTTCAAGCACTCTCAATGTATACGCGGCCGAGTGTGCTCCGGCTACCATTAGAGGTGGTCTAGCTGTCTCATGGCAAATGTTCTGTGCCTTTGGCATTTTTGTTGGATTCGTTGCCAATGTGGCTGTATACAATGTGAGAACTGATATCTAATAGCGCTGCAACCCGCTTGCTAACATAATCGCAGTACGGTCCAAACACTTGGCGACTCCAACTTGCTGCGCCTTTCCTTTCTACAATACCTCTCCTCTTGTTGGTCTACGTCTGTCCAGAATCACCTGCATGGTACATCAAGCACAACTCGCGTTACGACCTAGCTTTTCGCTCTCTCTCGCGCCTCCGCAACACAGAACTCCAAGCTGCACGCGAGCTCTACCAATCATATCTCCAACGCTCCTCTACGGCTGCGCTCGAAAAGGACAACTCTTATCTCCGGACCCTTGTTGAGCTCTTCACCATTCCGCGCATTCGTCGTGCGACACTAGCAGCATACACGGTCATGATTGCTCAACAACTCTGCGGCATCAACATCATCGCCTTCTACAGCAGCACTATCTTTGCGGATGCCAATTTCAGCACCTTCGGCGCACTGCTCGCATCGGTCGCTTTTGGATTTGTCAATTTCATTGGCGCATTTCCAGCTGTCTGGACCATGGACACGCTCGGACGGCGATCTTTACTTCTCATCACCCTGCCATTCATGGCGCTCACGATGCTTGTGGCTGGCCTGGCGTTTGAGATACCAGCTGACAATCCGGCACATTTCGGATTGCTTGCAAGCATGATCTATCTATTTTGTGCTGAATACAGCCCAGGCATGGGACCGGTGCCGGCCGCATATAGTGCTGAGGTCTTCCCCTTGTCACATCGGGAACTGGGTATGAGCTCGGCTGTAGCCGTCACAAATCTCTGGGCATCAGCAATATCACTGACCTTTCCGGCACTACTCAATTTTCTCGGCTCGCAAGGAGCATTCACCCTTTATGCTGGGCTCAATATTGTTGCCTTGACATTGGTGTTCTCGTTCGTGCCAGAAACGCGGTTGAAGACGTTGGATGAATTGGACAGTGTCTTCTCGATTCCAACAACCACATTTATCAGGTATCAGGTTCTCGAGTATCTACCTTGGTGGACAAGGCGTTACGTGCTAAGGCAGCAAAAGGCGGAGTTGAGTCCACTGGATCCAGCAGAAGAGTATCGGGCTTTAGGCCAGGATGAAGACGAAGAACTATCATGATGACTTTCAGTCATGCCAACGAGATGCATCCACTCCTTGCTTGGGTGGTTGTTTACAAGCAAGATGCTAATGGCCGCAGTCCACCCGGACATTACCTCCGCTCACGTGATATTACCCCCAAAACTGAGTCTCCGTCGCAAGTTTCTTCCGTAACGTCACCACAGTCGGTGCTCAGTGAATGCTCGATGACGATCTTGCGCGTTAGAGCTGCGTAAATCCAACGCAAAGGCGCCTATGATTCATCGCTCGGCTGGGTGAGATGCGTTAACCTTGATTTCTCTCTCACTTAACTCCAAACGGCATGATTTTTACACTGCAGGGCTGCAGGTGGCCACTCTTGGGTCGCCAAGATTCTCCAGGATAATGGATCTGGTCGTTTCCCTTCGCTTTTGGACCTGGTCTGGAACGATACTTTTGACGCGAAGCCTAGGAGTGGTCGGAATACCACAGCTGGGAGCAGCCGAGCCGCAAATGACGCATTCTGAGACGTCAGATGCCAGCTGTGCTGGTATTTTACATACGAAGAGCGTGCTGGACGTTTGCAGGCTCCTTCTGAGTAGCATTTTAGACAGGGCAGAAATCAGATTGTTAGAGACACGATGCAGGCAGCAAAGGACGCAGTATCATCTCTCTTGAGTCGTGGTGGGAAACAACACACTGAAGTGGACGAGCAGTACTTCAGGACCAAGCCCGCAACATCTCTAAGCTAATCTTTGATAGAGTCAATACCCCAGTGACTAGCGAGACCGTCAAGCCTCATCAGCATGAAGAAGTAACAGAGGCTGTTGATAAGGAAATCCACCAGGATCACTATCGAAAGTCTTCTCCTGATTTCCACGCTCGACCTTCGTACTAACAAGAGCAGACACTACTGTCCAGCCTCTCGCCCACCAAGAAGTCACCCCAGAGAAACACACCCACAATCTCGCTCCCCAAGTTGAGAAAAGCTACCAGCACGGAGATATTGAGCAGGATAGGTCGAGAGTCAGTGCAGAGCTTGGGGCATTCAAGGACACGACCAGGTCCCAAGAAGCCACTCACTCAGCCGAAGCTGCACCCGCTGTGACCGGCGAACACACCCACCACCATGTCCACGAGACGGTACAACCCGTCATCCACAAAGAGACAATCAAGCCAGAAGTAGTTCACACCACTGTGCCCATCCATGAGAAACACACGGCGCCGTCGGAGCATCATGGCATGTCCGTGCTGCCAACCAAGACATTGGACGAGGTGAAGAACATAGGCACGACTCTCACCGGCGGCAGCTCCACTCATCATGAGTATGATGGGCACCCGAAAGGTCAGTTTCAGCCATGCTTTCCCGTTGTCTAATCACTGATTCAAAGAAAAGGTTACAATCCCTCCCTGCAAAAGGAACAAACACCCGCCGACCGTGACCCTAAAGCTCATGACGGTGTCCACGACCCAGAAAAGACGGGACACTTCAGCCACCTCAGTTCTCCTCCGGTTGTGGCAGGAACGGATATTAGGCGTGCCGAAGAACGACAAGGAACAGGCGCTTTGGCCGGCGGCACGGCTTTAGGAGCAGGTGCCGGTGCGGCAGCTGCTAGTGCACTGCCTGGACGCGACACAGCTCATGGGCAAGACCCAAGTGTTGGCAAAACCGAGGGCGGAATACTCACTGGACAAGGTAGGCGCATTTAGCTTTTTTGAATATCATGCACTCTTGTTACCCTGCTCACCTCATTATGTTTTTCCCTCGACATACAAACTAAGAAACGACAGGCGACCGACCTGGACTCCAAGGCCGCCGAACCAGCTCGAGCTCGAGCTCCAACTCCAGCAGCAGCGACAGAGGCCACGGCACATCCGCGGCAATGGGATCCGGCGTAGGAGGTGTTGCCGCTGGCACCGTTGCCTCCGATCTAGGCCGCGACCACACCCGCGCCGACCGCGTCTCCGACCTCAGCCCCGACGCCCCACAAACCACACTCGGAGACAGCGGGGCCACAACAGTCGGCACAGCCCTCGGCGGCCGCACAGAAGGCAACACCGCCGCCCGAGCCGCCGAGACCGTCGACCCCAACACCAGAGACACAAGAGACAACTTCGCGCCCTCCGCCCAACTCAAGCCGGAGCCGTCAAATCTCACGGGCAGTATCGCACGCGATAGATCTCCCGCTGAAGTTCTCGGCTCGAGACGCGAGCACAATGAAGAGCCGACAAATTTCACAGGCGGACTCGCGACCGACCCGTCCCAATCCCAACATCGCACCACAGGCACCGATCGCGACAGAGAAGCAGGGAAACCCGTATCCAGCACCCTTGGCCATGATGACGTCCAGCACGCCACGCTTCAAGGCGAAGATCCCAATCTCAAACATGAACACGGACACGACCACCGACTCACCGGCACGGGCATCGACGGCTCGCACTCGGCGGTCTTCGGGTTGACGCCTGACGGGCACAAGTTCAACGATACGGCTCACTTCGTCGGGTCGACTCCGCCAGTGGGTAGTAAGAGGAATTCCGCGGTCGATGCTGGGAACGAAGATGTTGGTTCACGGGGGGTTGGAACGGGAGGGGTGGCGGAGCAGATGCATGATCCGAGGGTTGCGGAGAAGGGGCATGAAGGGCTGGCGAGTTACGGGGAGAGTCAGGGTGATGCCGGGACCAAGCTGGGGGCTGGTGCGTGATCAATGGTGTGTAGATGAGACTGATGATTCAAGCGTGGTACTAATACTCGGTCGTTCACTCGTTCATTCCTTCATGGTTAAATGGACGATCCCGAGCTGAGGCGCATTATTCTCCAAGAATACATGCTTCCCAGATGCAATAGGTGGATTGAGCCAACCATGGTGACGTTGTCCAGCAAATCATTCAGAGTTGCTCTTCTTTTCATTTGCATGAGTGCTAGTTGAGTCTGACTAGATACATTTCCGCCCTTACGTTAGAGTCGATATGTGTCCCTTAGATTGTGTCAACATTCAGATCCTGCGGGCTGCGATGCCCCTCCATAATCCTCTCAATTCCTCAAACTCAGTCTGATGTTGTTCCATTTCGCCCCTCTCAACGAGAGGCTCCAAGCTCTCGCGGCTTACCGTAAACGCCCACGATTTGTGCTTGGTGTCAGGAGTCCACGGGCACGGGGGAATTAAGCTTAGCCAAATGTCACAACCTTTCGGCAGTAAACCAGGCGGCATTGAAATATATACAGGTAAATGTCCATAGTATCGTAGGAGGAAGATTTCCTCGCCTGTACATTCGTCTGTGATCAGTGCCGTCTCATCTTCACCAGACGCCGGATCACCAAGACTTTGCAACTGCCGCTGGAGGTCCTCCCAACCAACAAGACGGGGCAGATAGTCGTCCATCGGTAATTCGTCATTCGTTGTACCGATGTGGCGACCTACGCGTACGCAAGGGTGAGAGTCGAAGTCAAACCACAGATCCAGTGCTAGGGTCGTATCGGAGTCAATCTTGCATTTCATACTGGCTACTGGTGGGTGGTAAGGATCGTTGAATCTGCACTGCATTACAGAGAGCGGCTTGCGTATGGACCAGCATACTTGCTCCGCGTGATCGCCAGAACAATTGTGCTCACAAGAAACAGGTTGAGCTCTCATTATCCGGTCAACGTAAACGTCGAAGCCGCAACCAACCCCGCTCAAATTGTCCAGCTCCTTCACTAGCTCGGCAATTCTTTGGTCCCGAGACCCACGCAATATGAGTACCTTCCTTTTCTGATAATTATGCCACATGGTCCTCCAAATGGGGCAAAACACCATACCGATTCTATACAGCACAGTGACTGAAAAACCTGGATGTTTCCGCAAAAGCACGGCGGCATAGCCTACACCATGCTCTGCAATCAATGCAGCATATGTGTTCAGGTCCCATTTAGTCAGGCTTAGTTCTATCTCAAGGCCTGCGTTCGTGAGATTGGACACAGATGCAGAGGGATAAAGGTAGCGGGAGTACTTGGAGAGGGGCCGTGCGCCAAGATTCCTGAAGTCGGCAGGACTGGCGGCCAACAGGCGATGCTCTTGTTCGCTGGATTCCCAAAGGAGAAAAGTTGGATCAACAGAGCGTCGAATAATCTCTTCCTGCAGACGGATAAACGCGTTGGCGCCTTCTCCGTACAGCAGCGGCATATTGATGTCGAAGATTCCGAGTAGACTGTAAGCTGTATCTTCCGTTCTGGTGGCATTCCGGTCAGACGCCCAGGACATCTTGAATGCAATCGAGAAATTCCACAGCTCAAGTTTCTTTAGCAAGGCCTCTCTCGGTATTCGGGTGATCGATGTGACTTCATTAGCCAGGGATGCTTTTGTGCCAATGAAGTTCCAGTAATGGTCAAAAAATCCCATGTGGTGAGGTGCAAGCAATTCTTGTAGAGTCCAAGCGCGAGTAAACCAAACACTGTCCTTGAACTGCTTGTTGTGTGGTTCTTGACCAACGTCCTCAAAGTAGGCTAGACAGACCTTAGATTTCTCATACCATGAGAACATGGAATTGATAGCTTCTGACAACTCGGCGCTACTTCGCTTGTCGATGCAACAAGTGTCAATCCAGAGGTATCCCACCTTGTAGCGTTTGGCAGTATGACAAGCATTGACCAGCTTTCGATAGCCGTTCTTTCTCTTGTCTGGACGCTTCTTAAAGACTTCCTTGAAGTTCAGCTCTTCAAGACCCCACCTGTGTGATAATATAGCGTAAGGTGGGATGCTACCTTCGATGAAGTCCTGGAGTTCCAGCGTGTGAACATTAACAAGATACATCTTCAGTCTCGAGATCCGATGTCTGCTGCGAGGCTAGTTACAGGTCGATTCAAGAGCTCATCCACAGCATTTCGAATTATGATTGAAGTGGGCAGCCGGAAACTTGTGATGAGCGAGAGGACGAGCTCTAACGCTGAGGTGGGCTGAAGCACTTCTTTCAATGTCTTGGAAAGAGGCACTTCCTTCACATACCAAAAGGCCCACAAGTAGGCGACCAATCAGAGAGTGGTATTTGGGGACTTTTGTAGATATAGCCTAGTCCTTAGAAAGGCAATTTTGATTCGTCAGCGGGTATCAGTACTATTGTGCCTCAAACGTGTGTCTATCTTCAAGTGTCCCATCCGATAACTCCAATATGGCCTCGTGCTTTCACGGCTTTGGTGGATTATAATCCTCTGCAAAGCCACGCCTGCGCTCTTAACTAGCAAGCAGCTCATTGACCTCGACCTCTGTCAGGCCCAGCAGGTACACCAGATCGAGCATACTCCTTCCAAAGTTGAGCCTGGTGGGAGCTTCCATCTGGACCTTTGCCTTAGCCTTCCATGCGACGCCTAGACCGGCCGTCATCAGCATTGGGATGTCATTGGCACCGTCACCAACGGCCATGGTCTGTGCCAACGGTATATCTTTGCCTTTGGCAATACTCATCAAGAGATGCTGCTTATGTTCTGCATTGACGATAGGCTTGTCAGGGTCAAGTTCACCAGTCAACACGCCAGCCTCCGGATCTGCAATGAGGTGGTTGGCAAAAGCATAGTCGAGACCCAACTCATTTGCCAACCAATCTGCAAGAGGCTGGAAGCCTCCCGATAGTACAGCGAGCGTGAAGCCCAGTCGTTTCAGGCACTTGCAGAGCTCTCTTGCACCAGGCGTTAATGTGATCCTCGGCCTCAGCCTTTCAAACACATCCGCAGGGACACCCTTGAGCAGCGCAACTCTTGCTTTGAGACTGGCAGAGAAATCGAGCTCGCCATTCATGGCACGAGCTGTTATGGCAGAGACCTGCTCTTGTACGCCCACGAATGCAGCAATCTCATCGATGACCTCTTGCTGTATGAGGGTGCTGTCCATGTCAAAGACGCACAAACGCTTGTGTCGCCTGTAGATTGAAGACGGCTGCAAGATGACTTCGCAATTCCACTCCCGCTCGAACCGGAAGATTGACTCGTGCTTCGAAAGGAGGTGAAACGGGAGGTACTCGGGTTCGGGTGGAGGCGAAAAGGTAACTTCAACGATGCGTGGTCTGGAGGTGTCGGGGGCTAGACAGCGGTGGGTAGAGATTAGACGGCGTTGGTCGGGCGGATTATGCAAAAGAAGGCCGTCGAGAGTCGCAAGGAAGTGGGTAAGGCAGAGTTGGGAGATATACGGGCCGTAGATGTGGTCAAGAGGTTCTGGCTCGGGGCCTGGTGGCTCGAGAGGGTAGTCTGAAATGTTGCTTGTGGGCGCTAGTCCTTCCGCTATGAAGGCTGCTGGCAGGGTGTCGGTTGGCTTGGAGTGGGGAGATTGGTCGGGATGCGGGTGATCGTGCCTTGGTTGTTCGGCGTTATAAAATATGGTTGCAACCAGTCTCGGAGCAGTCTCTTTGTCTTGTATACAGTTTGTATGGGACAGAGTATGGACTGATTCAAAATCTTGCCCTATTGGAGAAGGTGCGATGGCGCCGATCATGCTTCTTCTCCTAGAGCCCAGGGAAACACTTGAGACAGCATTGCTGCTCGGTGGCGCTGGCTGCTCGATAATGCCATCAATGCTGGTCGCTGGACCGGATTGCGAGGTCCGGTACTCGAGATGGTCGTCGAGGTATGAAGGGCTCCGTGCCAGAGAGCCCTTTGCGAAGCTGGGTCGTTTCGGTTTAGACGGAGGAGAATTCGACATGTTGACTCTTCAAGCTAGAAGCTATATGCTGTCGCTAGTGGCAGGTTATGTCAGCAAAGCTCATGTCGTTGTTTTGCAGACCCGCGACTGCGCGCTCGCGAGCTTGCATGGGAGATGCCAGGAAGCTCAAATTGATCAGCAGGCACGATTCCTCGCCTAGAGACTCGTATGACGTCATCATGCAGCGCTTTCAGGCACAAAAATCAACGACTCGCGTGTCTGCTTCCTATTTTGGCCTCCTTCACACAATACGTGTCACGTGAGCGTGCAAAGTACCCTGTGGGTTAGGAGGGCTCGCTTGCGCATTATTGTGCACAGGCTTGCATCGAGCAGCGTACTAGAAGGGCTTTCCCAAATTTCCGGTGTAAAAGCTAGCGGCAGTAACAGTGTGTTTGGATTTCGTGCCCATCATTGAATACAACGATCCTAGTCGTTGGGTACTGCGAATAAAATTGATTTGACACGCTTGAACCTCAACTGTATTCTCGCATCATTTGTACGACATTTGCAAGCACAGGCGAGACGTGAAAAAATGCACTAATTACGCCCAACTAGAAGTTTCTCATAATCAAATCTAAACTGTCTTCCGTGCAAGCCCACTGGGGATCTAATGGTTGTTGCATGAGGTGGAGGGTTGACTGCGGACAAACGGGGCATTGCGTCATTTTGGCCTGAGGCACATTATTCCTCAAAATTTCTCAGCTCTTCAAAGATTTTCGCTCATAGCCGGCGATAACATGTGCGCTGTGGAACTCTACAGCTGACTTCGGTCATAACGGGTGCACCAAGGCAGCCGAGACCAAAAAAGAATGCTCACACCAGAGCCGCTGTGGGCAACGGCCGAAAACCACCATGGTTCGGACGGCCGCAGGCCTTTTCCCGCCGCAGTCTCAGCCACGCGAATTTCAACGTAAAAGGTCACGCATCACACATGAGATCACAACGTGTGGTGGGAATCGGGATGATTAATCATGGTGTTTCTCGTCGTCCCGATCAATCAAGTGCCACCGGAGGCAGCTCATGGTATCCGAAACGGGTTTAGTGTCAATCACGCAATATGAGTGATGGGGCGCAAAATTGCAAGGAGAAACACTTGAGCGTCCTGGAGAGCATTGCTCCAGCCGTTCTCGACCACATAGACATGACTGGCTGGGCCATTTAGGCTGTCGAGCACGCAATACCTCTCAATGATGATGATGCTGATTTGTAAACCCGCAAGGTAGGTGTTTCTTTTTCCAGCTTCTCTTAGCATTGCTCTGTTCTGTATATACCCATCGTCGTGGCAGCTGTAGCCACCTTCACGTTTCATTGACCTCATTGATACCATTGAACACCTTAGCCGCCATGTCTAGATCGTCTTCCCCTGGTAGTGCGGCTTTTCGAAGCTCGCCCGACTCGGGTTATGCTTCAGTCAGTTGCAGCGACGATGAACAACAGCAACATCATGAAACTGTCATGTTCACCAAGAAGCACCTGCAATTTCTGAATCGCCAACTTCAATTTCTCGAGCCGCAAGACGTGCTGAGATGGTGCATTACCACTCTCCCCCAGCTTTTCCAGACTACCGCCTTTGGCCTGACCGGCCTTGTCACACTGGACATGCTGTCCAAGCTCAAAATTCCAAGGCCCCAGATGGTCGACCTGATATTCATCGATACTCTGCATCACTTCCAAGAAACTCTCGACCTGGTTGACAAAGTCCGGGAAAAATATCCTTTGGTAAACGTTCACGTGATCAAGCCTGCGGGTGTGGACAATGCAGACGAATTTGCCCACAAGTACGGCGAGAGACTGTGGGAGACTGACGACAATCGATACGACTACCTCGTCAAGGTCGAGCCTTCTGAAAGAGCATACCGGGAACTCAACGTCCATGCTGTACTGACAGGCCGAAGAAGAAGTCAAGGCGGGAAGAGAGGAGACTTACCCATCATCGAGATCGATGAGGCTGGCTTGATCAAGATTAATCCTCTCGCCAATTGGACATTCCAGCAAGTCAAGCAGTACATCACGGACAATGATGTGCCATATAACGCGTTGCTCGACCGAGGGTACAAGAGCGTTGGTGACTGGCATTCAACGCAGCCTGTCGCTGAGGGCGAAGATGAACGATCAGGGCGGTGGAAGGGCCAGAAAAAGACCGAATGTGGTATTCACAACCCTCGGTCAAAGTACGCACAGTTCTTGATGGAAGAGGAGAAGAAGCGTGAGAGAGAAGCATTGGAGGCTGCCCTGCAAAAAGCTTCTCAAGTCGAACTTGTCTCACCTTCCTCAACCTCATAAAGGTTGCCTTTTCCTTAAGTCTTTTCAAGCATAGCGACGGCGTTTCATGGTTCCGATCGTGGTCGACGCGTCGACACGGGCTCGTTCGTGGAGGTGGATAGCATATTAGCGTTTGCATAGAGATGCATTAGATATCCGGCGAAGCGGTCAACGTGTTACCTGTGTAACATGGCAAAGATAGCACGAAAATGAGACGAAAAAGCTCGAACAAGAGAAGCGAGCTTGACGTTCAGATACATGTTGCTCAAGATCCCACTGTTTTTTGATAAAATACCTTAAAGCAAGGGCCTTATGGTGGTTATGTTCCTTATCTTCATAATCGTTGCACCGCAAGAAGGACGACTAAGCGGCGCCAAGCAAGAGGGGTGCCGAATGTAGGCGACGGTGCATCCTTCTCACCTCGCTAACGCGCCGTAGCTTTCGTATCCTCAAGACAAGTCGCACACGCTCGCTTCAGATCATTTCCATGATGAGAATGTCTTCACGTCCATCTGCTTTTCGGGATTCCGTCTGCAAGGTACTGTTCGCAAACAGATATGGCCAATCGGGGTGAATTCCCCGAATCCCGCGTACTAACACAATTTCCAACACGCTCAATGGTCACCAAAATTTCACGACATTACGCCATTTACAGCGCCAGATATTTTATCTGCTCGTGCATAGAGTCCCTGCTCTATAGTGCCTCCCTCCTGCTTGACTGTTAACCTTCCAGTCCTTCCTTGTTTTTCCCTTCCTCCGAAGAAATCTTCATTCCTTTTAGACGTCCTCTGCTGTCTCAGAAACATGGCTAACCCACCTCACGGAGGTGTCCTCAAGGACCTTCTCGTTCGAGATGCCCCCCGCCACGATGAGCTCGAGAAGGAGTCCGAGACTCTCCCAGCCATTCTTCTCACCGAACGACAATTGTGTGATCTTGAACTCATTCTCAATGGCGGCTTCTCTCCGCTCGAGGGTTTCATGAACGAGCAAGACTATAATGGAGTGGTTGAGAAACTGCGGCTTAAGAGCGGTGCGCTTTTTTCCATGCCAATCTGCCTCGACGTTTCGCCGAAGCAAGTTCAGGCACTTGGTCTGAAAGCAGGTTCCCGAGTCACCCTCCGTGATTTCAGAGACGACCGCAATCTCGCTATCCTCACCATCGATGATATTTACAAGCCAAATAAGGAGAAGGAAGCAAAGGAGGTTTTTGGCGGTGATCCAGAGCATCCTGCCATCAGGTTCTTGATGAACCAGACGCAAGACTTGTACATTGGTGGTAAAGTCGAAGCCGTGAACAAGCTCAATCATTACGATTATGTGGCTCTTCGATATACCCCAGCTGAACTGAGAATCCACTTTGACAAGTTAGGCTGGAACAAGGTCGTGGCCTTTCAGACCAGAAATCCCATGCACAGGGCTCACAGGGAATTGACCGTAAGAGCCGCAAGAGAACGACAAGCCAACGTGCTCATCCACCCTGTAGTTGGCTTGACCAAACCAGGTGATATTGACCACTTCACTCGCGTCCGAGTCTATGAAGCACTGATGCCTCGGTATCCCAACGGAATGGCTGTACTGGGTCTTCTCGGTCTTGCCATGCGTATGGGTGGCCCTCGAGAAGCAATCTGGCATGCCATCATCCGAAAGAATCACGGAGCCACCCATTTTATTGTTGGCCGTGATCACGCAGGTCCGGGCAAGAACAGCAAGGGCGTTGACTTCTATGGCCCCTATGATGCTCAGACCGCTATTGAGAAGTACAGAGAGGAGCTTGGCATTGAGGTGGTGGAATTCCAACAGATGACGTACTTGCCCGATGCGGACGAGTATCAACCTAAGGATACAGTGCCGGCCGGTGTCAAGACTCTCGACATCTCTGGTACAGAGCTCAGGAAACGCCTCAAGACCGGCGCGCCAATCCCCGATTGGTTCTCATATCCCGAGGTTGTGAAAGTTCTTCGAGAGTCAAATCCACCTCGGTACAAGCAAGGTTTCACAATCTTCTTGACAGGTCTCTGGAACTCGGGTAAGGATGCCATCGCTCGTGCTCTGCAAGTCACGCTCAACCAGCAGGGTGGCCGATCTGTCTCGCTATTGCTTGGCGAGACTGTCCGGTCCGAGCTTTCTGCGGAACTTGGGTTCACCCGTGACGACCGGGATACCAACATTGCCAGAATTGCATTTGTTGCTGCCGAACTCACCAAGGCAGGCGCTGCAGTCATTGCTGCTCCTATCGCACCGTTCGACGAAGCAAGGAAAGATGCTCGTCGAATCGTGGAGCAGTATGGCAGCTTTTTCCTTGTACACGTTGCTACGCCTCTGGAGTATGCTGAGAGGACCGATAAGCGAGGCATCTACAAGAGAGCACGACAGGGTGCAATTAAGAATTTTACAGGTGTCGATGATCCATACGAGAAGCCAACTGATGCTGAGATAACGGTGGATGTTCAGAAGCAATCTGTTCGTGCTATTGTTCACCAGATCATTTTGATGTTGGAGGCCGGTGGCTACCTTGAGGCTGCTACCTAGATTTTGAACAGGACGTATTGGGTAAAGGCGGCTATAATATAGATATTAGATATCACCAAGGATACACAAGGGCTGTCGCCGTGTCACGTATGTTGACGACGGTGCAAAGGGCGATGATAGCATGAACCAGAAAGCCTTTAGACACAAGCTGCACTGCATGTGATCCTTCAATTTAGCTTCTCTTTTACAGGCTAGGTTCATGCCTGAGGCAAACAGGCAGGTGCAAGCCTGATGACGCTTCAAGCAAGGCTCCGCTGCGGATTGCGCTCGGCGCAGGTGCAGTGCGCAATGCTGCTGTTTCCTACTATCGAATGATGAACCATTTCGCTCTACTGTAACCACACGCCTCCGCCGATTAAACGTTGTTGTTCGAGCCTACTGTTTCTCTACGCTCACGTTACACAGCACGAGTGAGACTATCACGCTCTTTATATTCTCGTCGACTAGCCAAAATCACACGGGCAAATATGGCGGACAATCCTCTGTTCAAGCCTGAGAAGGACTTTACGAAAGATGCAGACAAGGTTATTCCTGAAGCAGAGTCGTTAGCTAAGAAAGATCTTCATCAAGCTGTCGAGAAACTCACAGCCCTCGAGAAGCAATCTCGACAGTCGTCTGATCTAGCCACCACGTCCAGAGTCTTGACGGCAATCGTCACGATATGCAAGAATGCCGGAGACTGGAGTTACATGAACGAACAGGTACTGCTTACTTCCAAGAAGCATGGCCAGCTCAAGCAGGCTATCACCAAGATGGTGCAGGTCGTCATGGGATTTCTTGATGATGCACCAGACATGGAGACTAAACTTTCAGTGATCGAGACGTTGCGGACAGTAACGGAAGGCAAGGTGAGCTGTTAGACGCCATTGCTGTGATTTGGATATTGACGGGTCTCAGATTTTCGTTGAAGTCGAGCGAGCGCGAGTCACCAGAGTCCTATCCAACATTAAAAAGTCCCAAGGCGACCTCAGTGCCGCCCGAGACATCCTGTGTGAATTGCAGGTCGAAACTTTTGGATCTATGACGAGAAGAGAAAAGACAGAATTCATCCTAGAGCAAGTGGCCCTCTGCATAGAAAGTGACGACTGGATCCAAGCAAGCATTCTCAGCCGAAAAATCAGCACAAGATACTTCGCCCGCAAACCGAAGAAGACTTCCGAGCAGTTAGAGAAAGAAAAGAAGGAGCGTGAAGAGGCTGAGAAGAAGCGAGGCCCGGACGAGGCACCTCCAGAGAAAGAGGACGATGTCACAGACCTGAAACTGCGGTACTACGAGCAACAAATCACCCTGGCCAAACACGAAGATCAATATCTTGAAGTGTGCAAACACTATAGACAGGTATTAGACACAGAGTCAGTGGAGAATAATCCAGAACAGCTACATGCTGTACTCCAGCGTGTCATCTACTTCATCCTCCTCGCGCCATACGACAACGAACAGTCTGATCTCTTGCACAGAATCAACCAAGATTCGAGGAACGAGGAGATTCCTGTGGCCCAAGCTCTTCTCAAGCAGTTCACGATTGATGAGCTCATGCGGTGGCCTATGGTCGAGGAGCGCTTTGGCAAGCACCTCTGCAGCACAGACATCTTCTCCAAGACACCCAATTCGAAAGATCCCAAATCTCATACACGATACGAGGCTCTAAGACACCGAGTCATTGAACACAACGTCCGAGTGGTGGCCAAGTACTACACGCGCATTACCTTCAACAGACTTTGTGAGCTGCTCGACTTGTCTGAAGATGAGACCGAAAAGTATATCAGCGATTTGGTCACGAAGAAGACAGTCTACGCACGAATTGACAGACCTGCGCGAGTGGTCAGTTTCGAGGTCAGGAGAGGCCCAGATGAGGTCCTCGATGAGTGGTCTGGCAGCATGCGAGGCCTCCTTCAATTGCTAGAAAGAGTCGGCCATCTGATCCAAAGGGAAGAGATGATGGCAAGAATACAGCCGGGAGAAAAGAAGGAGAGTGGAAAGGCAAAGGCTTGAGTTTCAGTAGATGATTTTCGATGAACGCTTTAGAACAGAGCCACAGCAAGGTGAAGCTAGTGGGTTTCAACAGGTCATCCTTTGGCCGACCCACACCGACACAACTGAGTTCTTACTGGGAACCCGTCAACCGCGGGGCCATCGTACAAATAAGAGCAAAGACATTGTGTTACCGGTCCGATGCAGTCCTTCAGGTCGACCGGCTCTACGGCCGGTCCTCGACGCGAGGCGCAGAGGCGTGAAAGCACTTCAACCGGATGGTGTTGGTGGCGCCAAAGACTACCAATACAGGAACGCCGGACACGCTTCCTAATGGACACATCAGCAAAGCGAAGCAAACAAAGGTACGGCACACGTCCGCCTTGCAGCTATAAATCAAGCAGAAGCCAGTCCCGCAAATTGTGCCACATTCTTTTCCTCACGCTGGTCGAAAGCAGAAGTTAGAGAGAGCTAACACAAACACAAGTAAGCATGATCACGTGATTGTTGGCAATCGATTTGAGTCTAAGGCGCAAATCGAGTTTCACCTAAGCGCGCACTTGTGACTCGCGTTTCAACCAATGACACGTACTCCCGCCAACGACATGCCCTCGATTGGTCTCGGGTGCACCAAGCCTGATGCATCAGCCGCTTTGAAGGAAATGCCCACCTTAAAAATAGTCTTCGTCCTCTAATATGGCCGACTACGTCCCTAACATGTGCTTTCTCAACCTCACAACAAGGAGTAAACGGCGACACCTCGTACCAGTCCAAGATTGCAAAGATGGACAACGTACGCTTTCCGCGGCTCATGAAATGCTTCCAAGACTTGAGTCTGAATTATGACATCTATGCGCCAGACCTCGAACTGGGTCATGTATGCGGTCACTCGATGCCATATAGAGTGCCCATCCATTCTGCCTTGCCCACCCGCCTTCACTCTCTTGTTCTACTGCCCTTTTCCTTTGTTGTTTACGAGTTTCCTATTGCACTGATTGTTTCTTTGCATTTTCTGGGGTTCGTTTCTTTTTGATTTGCAACATTGCTTTAGTGCAGGCACGAAAGTACTAGTCAACAAGAAGAACCAGCAGAAAAACAATTGAGACAGACCGAGAAAGCAGGATCACAATGTCGAACCCACCCCAACCACAACTCTACTTTCCTCCACCGCCAACATCCACCTTCAAAGAACTTGACTCAAAGAAGAGTTTCAAATTCAACTTCACAAAAACCAGATCGAGCTCAGAGTCAGCGTCGACCACAAACACATCAAAGACCCTTCAGAATCCTCCAAAACCAATCCTCAAAAGGAAAATCACATCCACAAAACGAACCCGTCAATGGATCCTCCTCAGCCTGTTGATCCTGTCATTCACGATCTTGATCCTGAGTGTCATCTTCGCGTACTGCGCTGCCCTCCCACACAGCGATAACATCAAGGCTGCACAAGCTGCCAGCACTTCCCAACCAACCGTCTCGCCGCCAGAGCCAGTAACCAGCACCATCTCACTTAGCGCCGTCACCGAGAAACCCAGCATAGACCCCTACGCACGACTGCTACCCCGCGACATCCCCAAGTATGATTCCCAAGCGCAAAACAGCGACGCGAACATCGAAGTTGACGTCGAAGCCGCTCTCGCCCAAGACATGGCCAACCAGGCCAGATTCAACACACGCTCCGCACTCGCCAGCCTGACCTTCTACACCGCTGCACTGCCATTCCTGACCATGCTCCACACGTCAGCCGAACTCCTCACCAGCCTCGTGAGACCGCAGACCAGTCAGGCGACGAAGCTGGGCGACGCGCTGAGGTTCCGGACCACCGACGCCGCTTCTGCTGCTGCCGCTGGTGTAGTCAGCAGGCGACGAGTTGGCACATTGCTCAGCTTCGCCGCGAGCGCGGTGCTCTGCATCGGCTGGCTCGTGATGCACATGTTCTGGGTCAACTGCGAGATTGCGAGTTTCGGCGCCCGCGAGACGGCCGAGATGGTGTGTCCGGTGCAGATCCGGGGCCATCGCATGGGCGGCGTGAGTGAGTTGAGCATCGGGAAAGTCGTGCTGGGGTTTATTGTTGTCGTCGTTTACGCGGCGTATTGCGTGTATTTGATCAAGAGGGTTGGGGTGTTTGGCAAGGTGAAGGGCGGTGTGAGCGGCGGAGGAAGCAGGATGTCGAGTTTTCGGCGACGGGCGAGGTTTGCGGGGGATGAGGAGATAGGAATGAGGACGGGAAGGCCGGCGACGATGAGGGCGGGGACTGAGAGTGTAGTTATTGGGATTGATTTGGATAAGGAGACGAGATAGATCGCGTGCGGTGAGAAGTTGATGGGAGGGTGCAAGCAAGTTACGAGTCTCATATGTACAGTACCATAGCGTCGGCGTTGAACAGCATAGCATTTGGAGCGCTCCAACGTATATCTAGAATAGACAAGCTCTAGTCGCTCGTTGACCGCATCTTCCTGATTCTGGCGTTCCTTGTCGTGAATTATATTCCCTGAAATAGGGTCGACGGGAAATTAGGTACGGGAAACCTGCAGCTGATTCTTCACTTGCCTTTGGACTCTGGTTGTTGCGCGACCCCCGCCGCCTCGTGACCGAAGAGCCTAAGAGGTCACCATTGCTCAGAACCAGGCTTAATATCTTGCAGCCGCAACCGTTTCTGCCCAAGGCTTAAATAATTGCAACTCTTGTGGCCTTGACGACTCGGATCGTAGATGATCCACGTCAGCTCGGCTCAAGTCAACACAATATCCCCCGTGGTATCCGTTGGGGATATCGAAGGTCAAAAGGTGTCAGAAATTGGACGCTTGGCTAGACGATAAGCCCGAGCTCTGGCTAGCTCAGTAATGATCTCCTTGCCCGTCTGAATGAAGCACGTAAGCCCTTATCTTTCCGCCTGCCACTGTCTGGCCAGAAGGTATCCGTGCTAAGATGCAAAGACGGGTGTAATTCACGACCCGGTAGGGCCTCCACGGATTCAAAGCGCGCCCTATGCAAGAGTTTGGCAACCTCCGTGTGTCCACCCACCAGTGCGGCTCGCAATGCCATCTCATGGTGCGCGTCATTCGAGATGGTAGGCTCGCTTGCTAGAAGGAGTTGCACCACTCTCAAGTGACCAGCAGCAGCTGCTTTGCGCAGGAGCGGTTCGTCAGCCTCCTGCTCGTCCAAAACGTAATGGCGGCAGGTGGCTAGGCTTGGATCTCTCTCGAGGAGCCTTTCAACAAGCTCCAAATTGTTTTCAAATATGGCCCGTTGTACTGCATCTCCTGGGCCGATTCCAGACATGTCCAGCAAGAATTGCGTGACCTTGTAGTGGCGGCCTGCCGCTGCTTGCCCCAGTGAATCCCAGTAATCGAGTGGGCAATTTATGTCAGTATCAGCGCCGCAGTCCAGCATTTGCTCCGCAGCTTCAAAATGTCTTGACTTTAAGGCTGTTTGGAACGGCGTGACGTCGTGTCGTCCATTTTCATTATTGACCTGACTCTGTTCGGAGCCATGGTTTTCGGTATCTGCTCCTTGATCGAGCAAGTACTGTTTTATGTCTATCTTGCCTTCTGCCGCAGCACTCCAGAGCAGGGAATGATAACTGCATGATGTTCGACCCTGTTTGATGCCCTGGTCACTCATTAATCTCGGAACATCAAATTTTGAAACGACGATGTCCGGTATGCTTTGACGTGGGAAGGCTTTATGGACTCCCGCGCCATAACGCAGCAAGACACTAACTAGGTCATGACGGGCCATATGTGCCGCAACATAGAGCACACGCTGATTGGGGTATGGATCGCCTGAAGAGATGCTTTCCACATCAGCGCCTTTGGACAGGAGTAGCTCCGCCACTTCAAGATGTCCTTGAGCAACTGCGGCTGGGAGTGGTCCTCCACTTGGTCCCTGCCCAATTTTCAGATCAGCACCACTGTCCAGGAGTAATCGCACAGCTTCCAATTCACCTCGAGCGGAGTAGCGCTCCAGGAGCGTGCCCTGATATCCGCAGACAAAGTTCACGTTCGCTCCTTTCCTTAATAGAGCCGTGGCTGCTGCAATGTGGCCGTTTGCAAGCGCCGCGCTGAGCGGAGAAGACATCCCTTTCGGTGAGTTTCCTGCCGCAGCCCCGTTGTTGAGCAATAGTTCCACGAGGGCCAGATTTCCGTTTCTCGCGGCCACGGTCAGGACATCAGCTTCCGGGAATTTGGGGTTCTCGATTGTCACTCCGTGCTCGAGAAGTAATTTCACAATGCCCATATGAGCATGGGAGACAGCCAGTCGTAGATGCGGGCCCTCGGAAAGGTTTCGGCCGTGAGTCGCAAAGCTCCGATCGATGAGAAGCTTCGCTACATTTTCGTCTTCAGTACGTATCGCTGATTCCAGCGCCTTACTCGCACTGTGTAGATCATTTATCGCGCCGTAGTCCAGCAGTAATGTGACAATTTCCAGGTTTCCACACTCGACAGCTGCTATCAATGGCTCTGGCAGTGTCCTGGTTAGACGCTCTTCCACCGACCCGGACCCAAAGATAAGGCCTGACCATTTGTGAAGAAGAAGATGCACCTTCCACGGCTGCCCAAAGCGAATGACCTTGTTTAAAGTCTCGAGAACTTGCGTCTTTGAAGCTGAAGCGGTGCAGTGAGACACAAGGCGCACGACGGTATCGTTTCCAACATGACCCAAGGCCGCGATGAGAACATTTTCGTGCAGACCACCTTGCAAATCCGCATCTGCACCTATAGCAATCAGTCGTTCAACGATGCGCTTATTACCAAGGACACAAGCGGCTTGTAGAGCGTTATCGTAGACACCACATTGCGTATTGTTGTACTTTGTTGAGTGCTCAAGTAAAGTCTCTATGAGGTCGCTGAAAAACTCTGTGTGCCATGGAGTGATCGCCTCTGTGATTAAGATGTAGGCTAGAGAAGCTTGAGGACTATATTTCTCGAAAACATTTCGTGAATATAGGTCGATGGTCCCTATGAATATCCATTTCCTGAGGGTTATAGCATCGTACGTATCGAGCCTGATGAGAAATTCATCTTGCGGGATGCCGTAATGGTGAGCAAGGCTGGCGTGCCTGAATAGATTTGTACATGCGTAAGAGAGCAGTAGACATCCTCGCCGATATTTAGCTCCCTCTGTTCTTTTTGCCCCAATGCTCAAGTGTTCACATTCCTCAAGCATTCGCGATGGCAGCTTGGCAATGTAGTTCAGGCAGTATTGCTTGATATAGTTATGACTTAAGCCTCGTAAATTACTTGATAGGCTGACTTGTAGATCGACAAGCTCCTGCTTCTGTAGCAAGAAATCACGAACCGATTCGTGGATAAACTGCACTGTTGGCTTGGTATCGCTTTGAGTGATTTCTACAAGTCCTCGGCTGTGTTGCAGCAGCCACCTTTGCATCAGGCCCGGCTCATACTCAGTCTCTGACTGTACAATATGATAGATCTCTTCGGGATTCATAGGGCGGAAAGCAAATAACAGCCACTGAAAGATTTGAACTGTCGTCGCAATATTCTTTGTATCTCTGAACAGCACATTTTTGAACAGACCATGAAGTTCCTCTGGCAGTGCTTCTAAGTGCTGGAGAAGCTCGTCAAGCTGACAGCCTCTGTCGTGCATCTCATTGAGGATAGGGACCACAAGGACCACCCAGAGAAAGATCTGGCGGGACTTCTGCTGCGCCCTGAGAGCAAGGAGGTCTGCGACCTCAATTCTCTCCATCACCATTCTATTCTGAATATATTTGCGTATGTCATCTTCATGACCGCCCTGTTCCCCCAGTACAAGTATGAGACCCCTCTTGATAGCTATATATGGATAGTGTCTACTCGATAAACAAACTCTGACAAGAGATTCACGTCCATGGGTATCGGATTGCTGTGTGAAGTCTTCGAGGAAATGAACCATGTCGCGTACTTCTCGGATATCGCCTTCATCCAGGGCATCGACGAGAACATTGAGACGTGGAATGCCAGTTTGCTGTACTACATCGAGCAAAAAATTCTGCAGCTCAACTATCGACCATTCCGGAACGGTATTTTCATTCTCGACTTTGGTCATGAACCTGGACACAAAGCTTTCCCGTATGATATGACACTTAGTCAGCAGCTGGTAGACGAGAGATCTGTAAAGCCCTAGCGGCGATTTCTCGAGATCAGATTGGGCTCGAGCATTGAAGAAATATGATATGCTCAGACTTCCGTCTTGCTGCCTAAGTGTCCTTTCAAGTACGAGCTTCATAATCGTGGACTTGCCAGTTCCAGGTTTTCCTTTAACCCATAGGAAGCCTCGGTGATCGATTATGCATTGGTCGTTGACCCACTTAAGGTATTGCTCGTGATCGAAGAACCACTCGCATGTGTGCGGCATGGCGCTAGCAATGTTGTGCTGGCGAGCATTCATCCGTGGAAATGACAAAGAGCTTAGTAGTCTGTCATATTGCCAATGTAACGTAAGCTGGCTGACTTTGGCCACATCTCTTGGCACGTGGCTCGGGGATGCTCCGCTGGTTTGAGGACCTATATTGTAGATGTACTGATCGCCTAATTGGACGCGTGCCTGGCCAGACACTTGTATGGCAGGGTACACATGGCCGATCGTTCCGGTCGTTGACTGCGCTTCTGAAGGCATTCGTAGTTCGTTGCGCAAATCGTCCTTAGCAACTTGTAGTCCGGACTGCAGCGCGCTGCAGTAAGCGGTGCCATTCTCCATTGTTTGCAACGGGTCGCCACTTGAGAGACAAGCTGACACCAAGAGACCGTCATTGCTGGCGGGATGCCGATTCTGACCCAACAGTGGGAAAATATTACTGTCATCAATAACAAATCAGTTCACCTGATACGTCGTTGCACTGCTGGTTGATATGGCTAGGCCGAGGACTTGATACCTGGCGTTTGAGCGTACTCTTCGCGTTTCGTTGCTGTCGGAGCCGTCCTCAGAGGAAATGCTGCCTGTCATGTTCTGCGGGGTCGAGTCGTGACAGATTCCTCCAATAGAGATAAGGAAGCTGTGACCTTGGTCAGGTGTAGCGCAGCCACGGACACCGCCATCCCCGTCTTGGACCAGGAACCAAGGAGCTCCGGAGACTTTGAATTTTTGACCTTGTTTCAATTACCATCAGTTGCACAATTACATTGACGTATTGTGGATGGTAAATTGACATGTACATGTAGGAGTAAGGATAATACACAGTACACAGTAAGTGTGTTCATTGGTAGGGATAGAAAGGCCTTTGGCGACCTTTTCGGGTGGTAAGACAAACCCTGATGATTGAGCGATGACTTAAAGACTAGCACCCGAGCCAGCCTTAAATTCCCAATCTCAAGCCTATTGAAACGACATTTGGTCCAATGAAAGGAACTAATGACGCAGACAGCATGTCCAGAGGCACGCCGGAACCGTCGTACTGGACATGCTCATCTAGACAACAACCATTGAGCTTGTCGCCGCCATTTCGAGCTCCCTCGCTGGCTCCGTTGCCAGCTTCCGCACCAATCAAGCCGCGAACAAGTCAATTACCCTCTGATCTTTGCCGTACCTTACAGATCTCTATGGCCTTCCCCGTTCAAACCCCAGTTGCAAATCCTCGTTCTGCAGGCACGGTTTGCTCTTCCGTTGCCATAGACCCTAGCTGCCTCCAACTGTGTCTTCTAGCGCATCTTTCATCCAGCTACTGACTCACTTTGGCGACTTCGTTCTGGTAGAGGCCTGAAAAGATTACCCAGCAGCAGCAGACCACGACATGGAGCAAGGCAACGCCTTTGCGGCTACGACCGAAATCCGCGTGAGCGATTGGTGCCTGCACCAACGTTACACCGCCAGCGATACAACGCTTACCAGAAGCGATGAGAACAGCGAACCTCAAAAGGATGCTTACGTAGAACCCATGGGGTACCCGACTCGTAGACGTGACAAACAAAGAAACCCCCAATGCTCGCAATGATTCAGAAAAGCGCGACAAATGCAGATTGCCTCGCCGCAGCTACTGCCGCCCCAGTAAGAAACTAACCTTCTAAACAAGCTAGCACACTTCACACCGAGATCTCTCGTGAACATCCCCGCCAACGACTAAGTCACAGCCAGATTAGCCAACCCTCCCCACCACTCCAACTGTAGAGCCTCTCACCACCGCTCCCCAAGTCCAAAGAGGCCCAAATACTCAGGCGTATACATCACGCTCCTGTGCACTAGGTATTACGTGAATTCATGCCCCCCAACTATTCTGGTATCCGCCTGTACAGAAAGCCACATACCACCGACAACTCGCTCTATCGCAGAGGGTGCAAAGGAGGAATATCATTACAAGGATACCGATGACCATTCGCACGTTGCCCTTTCGGCCGGTGGCGCGGAGATGAGGACCATGATGCAGACGTAGGAGGGTAATAGGCTTTCAATGGCTGCGGCGATACAGGGAAGCAATGAAGTCTGAGTCCCTTGAAGCACTGAGTGGTGACTATCTATTGTCGGTTGCATGATGGGGCGATAATGACGAGAGATCAGCAGCATGCTGGTCAGGAGGTGCTGGGTCTGAATTAACCTAGCGGTCGTACGAAGATCTGTCCGTGGAACAATTCAGACGCAAGTGAATGGCTGACATGCAAGAACACGGCGAACCTCATGACACAGAACATAGATACAAAACAGAGTAACTGTACAAGCAATCATGACCAAATGCAAGCTGAAAAGAGTCAAACTATTGTTCTCGACCGCAAGTGCGATCAACGTCAGCAGCCGAAAGCGTTTGAGGTGGCTGCAGATTCCATATCCCAGCGGAACAGCAAATCACAATGTCTAATGTCTATCACTCCAGTATCTGTTTATGCCCTGCAGGCGGGGAGCATAACAGGTATAACGCAGCGACTCACTATGCTTATCCCTCTAGTATATCAATGCCTCCCGTCCACTACGCGTCTCTCCCTTCGCTCATCCCCCGGTCGATATCCGCATCAATTGCACCCAGCAAATCTATTTCTCCTTCCGGCGCCTTGTCTTCGCCGTCTTTCTTCGCTTCCTCTTTCGACGTCTCCGCCAGGTCGCGGATGGCTTCGGAGACGCCGGCGATTTGTTCCTGCTCTGGCGCGTGGCCCTCATTCGTGATGGCTTGCGCGTTGTCTTCGATGATCTGCCTCTCTTCGGGGTCTTTGCTGGGCGTAGGTTCCTGGATGTCGCCCAGACCCGGTATTGTCTCGGCCGTGATGGGGGATGCGTCACGACCTGCTGTCGAATTGAGGATGTCAGTGGGTGGTTCTGGGTGGCGCTCCAATGCAGCCTCGGCCTCTTTCATCTCGGTGTCGGTCTCGGTGTCTGAGACCTTGAATTCTGGCGCGGATGTCGTGACATTGGCTGGCGTAATCTTGGTCCCCACAACGTCTTCTGAGACTACAGAGGCAAGTTGTGCTGCATCGGCTGGTTGGCTTTCGGTACTGGGTGCGACCGCGGCCGCCGGGGCCGCTTTTGCAGCTTCTTCTGGAGGCTGGGTTTTGCCCTCTCCGCCTGTCTCATCAATCTCGCCCTCTTCGCTGCCTTCTGCTTCCGAGCCGCTTTCATTGTTTTCATCGCCATCTCCTGCCTCGGTCTTCACAGCAGTACCTGCACTTAAACCTGCAGCCCCAGTCGCTTGGGCACCGTGCACCGCACCTCTTTCAGCGTCCTGACCAGGCGCGTGTGGTGGAGCTTGCGTTGTACCATCACCTTGCACAGGTTGGACTGGGACAGCCTTCCTGCGCCCTGGCCCACCTAATTTCTTCTTCTTTCTCCTCGGCGGGATGTTCTTCCTCGGTGGCGTCGCCGTGCCCGGTTCTGGTGCTTGTGGACCGCCTAGCACACCGCTCGCATTGCTCAGCCCGCCACCTTCACCCAAATCATAGCCTGCTGAGCCAGTAAATGTAGAAGACGAGTGGTATTGCCCGAAAACCTTAGTGGCATACTCAGGGCTGTACAGGTGCGGCATGCCCGGTCTTCGAGGCGCCAAGAACGAGCGATCGGGCTGTTTATCGGCAACGTTTGCGGGCAACTGAACCCATTTCTTGACTTCTATTAGTCTCGTCTCATCTGGTCCACTCAGGCGGGATGTAAGTTTGCGACGTTTCGAGGAAGAGGTCGGCTTGACTGCGAATGGCGCACCCTCATCTGCATCTTCTTCATCCTCGTCTGCTGACTTGTTGGATTCATTGCTTGAGTCACCAGCGTCCGAGTCCGCATCTGATTTCTGGGACTCTGCGTCGCCATTCGGCATTTTCCCATTAGCATCTGCAGAGGCATCAAGATTATTGAGATGGAGTGATTTGAGGGGCGTCGCTTTCTTCTCCGCTTCAGCAGCTGACATCCAGCATTTGCTCTTGCGGTCCCAGACTGAGAGTTTTGCGTTGGTATTACCAGCGCGGGCTCGACGGATCAGCTCCTGATTCCAGGATGGGAGCTCCTTCTGGAAAGAGGGTAGAGGTGACTCGGACCAAGGGAATTGTGGCGTGTTAAATTGAGCGGTCCATTCGGTAGAGTTTGTGGATTTTGTGTTTATTGCACCGGGGTCAATTGACGCATCCTGGTTGAAGGTCACTTTCATAAGAGTATATTTCTGGACTGGGAGGCCGTCTGTTGGGTCAAGGTCCATAATCTGGCCTTGGCGTGAACGTAGTGCAGCATCTTGATTGCGGGTTGCCCTTGAGCGCTGCAAAGAGTTGTTAGTGATGATTCCCAGCATCAACAATTCCATAGCTTCATGTCGCAGTGGAGTTCCGCTGATCATGGGCAATGGGGTGCGACGAAAGAGGTGTTGGGACCGAAAGAACGGTAGTTCAGTTGAGTGGCGTAGTGTGGACGCGCTGCGTGTCTTCGATCAGGAAGTGCCCGAACTGATCAAGAGCCAGTCTTGTGCAAGAGACTGGTGAATGATACAGACTCTTCCAGTTCGCAAACCAGCTCCAGAAGAGTCTGTACTATCCAAACCCTTCTGAGGTGTGCCGATGCGCTGAAACGTGCATGCAGCTGTGATACAAGTCTCACTGGCCCAGACACCACATCTCGGTCTCATTTTCCAAGTGTCGTAATCCAGCGATGAACTTCGTTTTCGTGTCGCGAATTCCATGGACGGTGGTGCAAAAAAACGGCGCGCATGGTACTCACCGGAGGCATCTTGGCTGTGTTAGGCTGCCGAGCCTGCGTTGACTAATTCTAGATATCTATGACGATGCAAATTGTCGCTGTTTACCTTCCTGAAGCGATCGTAAGTGAATACCGATTTTGTGGACGATGCGCGATGCAAGTATTTGATATAGGGACGGTAGTCGCTGGGCCAGAGACGAGACGCGACACGAATCTTTGGGACTTTTGAGGATGGCTTACGCTAGCGGATGATCTTCGGATCTGTTGCGGAGGAAGGTAATGCGGCTTGGCAGGAGGCCAGTGTCGCTTCACATACATGACAGGGCATGAGATGTAGTCAACAGTACGAATTATTAGAGAATCACAAGACGGAAGAAATGGAAGGCTGCAAATCCTGGAGCCCTGAGACCGTGCTGATTGCTCGTGTTTCGATGCCACGCTTGTGCTCTGCTTCGTTCACCGGGCTTCCCTTCAAATGAATACGTAGCTGCAACAAAAGCAGACTTAGGTTGATGTTCTCTTTGCTTTTGCCATATCTTACGTTGATGATTTATTGAGCGTTGAAAGGGTGGTATAGGCCCTACTGTTTAGCAGATCGGAAGCTTGATGTGTCGATACATGTCACCTCGTACCCTTCGAACAGCAGATTGAATAGAGAGGATATACATCATCATTAGCATCACAATGGTATATACTCATACACAATACAGTAATCAAGCTCCTCAATCCCAGCCAGTATCCTTCTGCCGCACGATGTGTCCATCCGAGTCTTGACCCGTCTTTCCTCCCTCGACGACTAAGCGATCGAGCTGGTAAAATTGTGATACTATCGTTTGTCTCTGCAAGTCTCCCGTTAGCATGCTGTCTCGCTGGGCAAGCAGCACAATCCTCTCGCTCTCAGCTCGCGTCTCAAAAAGGTCGTGCGAGCCCGGAAGAGTATGGTGGATTTCCGACTTACTTTCATAACCTGCAACTCCTTCAAACCCCACTGCACGGCCTCCTGTATCTGTCTCTCATCACTCAACCTCTGGTTGTCTCTAAACGCGTCTCTTGTACGTCTCCATGCATACATGCGGAAATTGTAGTTGGCGAACTGTTTACTTTGTCGTAGTAGACTGCGGTAGAGGGAGCGTATGCTGAAGGCCGAGGTGTCTGCTGCGGTGGCAATAGCTGATGCCATTTCCCGGGAGAAGGAATAGAGAGACACACGATGTGTGGGATATGATCGTAGCTGGTTCAGCAGTTCGTAGGCAACAGGGCACGGGAGGCAGTGTTGTCTTTGAGTCGACTCGGATGTTTCTCGTGGGCGAGATGATGCGGAAGTCGCTATGCTCGTAATGACTGAATCGCGAGCTGCTGATGGTCTCTTGATCTGTTGCACCAGTTCGCAGGTTCAGATAGTAATAGCATCGAAATAGCTTCTATGGCCTGTTTGAGGTGGCAGAGAATTAACTTTGCCATTCAGTCTGCCGGAAATCGATCAGAAGCTTTTTTGGACCGGAACTCGTCATACGTCGATCATTATTTTGCGGCCGACCCTGCATGGAAAGTCCGACCCTTGCATCGTACCTGCCTGTTTGCAACTTGGCCGGCCTGTACTGAGATTGCTTCCTCATATGGCCTTGTCTTCGTGAAGGTATTTTGTTCGTGTCGGGCGCAACACATAGCTATGGCTTCTACCCTCCCCTCTCCACCCGCATCACGTTCGAGCAGCCCCAGAAACGGCCCAGAGTATAAGGACACAGATACCCTGGCACAGCGCCTCGACGACCTTCTAGAGCAATACCTCGGCTTCCTCGACCAATATACTACTCTACGCGATCAGCTCTCGAAGACACTCTCATCAGGTTTCTTGAGTCTTGCTCAAGCGCAGCGGGCATCTACGTTAGGACCGGGCAGGAGGTATGGATCTGAGTATTATGACGAGCGGATGAGGGCGCAGCGACTGGTGCATGTCCACGAAGAAGTAGGGCAAAGATCCAAGGCAATGAAATGGAAGTTTGAGAGAAGGACACCGGCAATAACAAAGCAAGAACAGGACAATAATGAGGAGAAGGAGGAGAAGGAGGAGCCTCAATTGAACGATCAGCCCGCTCTACAGGATAACGAGGACGGCAAAAGCAACCAAGAGAACGAGGATTCCAAACCTCAAAAGACCTCGTCTGAGAACAAGTCCAGAACGGCTCGTCAAAAGCAAGACCCGGCAGAACGAGATCCAATAACCTGGTTCGGCATACTGGCTCCTCCTGCGTTGCGACAGACGCAATCGCATTTTGTCAAAGCTGTTGAGACACAGATCCCAGATCTTCTGTCGGTGAACAGCAGAATGAAGGCTCTTGAGGCCGAAATCTGGGCGCTGCGGAAGGATTTGGGGTTGATGGAAGAGTACACGGAAAAAGAGCAGGACGAGACAGATATCGAGGGTGTCCACAATGCAATGCAAGAAGCTTCGCAGGCTCTATCTCCAGAGCCGGACAGTTCTTCCCGGAGGAAGTTGCCTGTCAGACCTGCGCATTCAGTGTCCACCTTACTCAAGCTAGGCGAGTGATTGAAGCTGGCCAAGATTGATTGTCAGCGCTCTAGTACCGATTACTCGTGGCAGGCCCACGCCTCCTCTGCGACTGTGGTCTCTGACCATGGATTCATCAAACCTCTATATGTCATTAGCTGACGTGTCTGTTTTCGTCCCGTGCTGTCCAGTTCTTCAAATATGCCCATCCACGACAAACCCGAACGCCCGCGCTATGCCACTCCGCATAAAACTCATACCAGACCATCGATAGGGTGTGGTACATCTCGCTTTCATTCGGCGGAGGCCCCCGCATCCCCCGGAATAAGATTCCCTCTCACCGCAAACATCTTGCCCGAAGTTCCTGCCACGAAACCGTCCACCTGCCTTGCGTACTGTTCTACCTGTCTTGAATTGAGCATACTCTCCAACCTCGACGGCTCAGTCGGCAACTTGAACAACTTCTGCCACTCATCCTCCGGCAACGGCGGCTGCTTACTGATCGCCCTCGCCGCATTCTCCGCTTTCCTCTTTGCTTGCCACTGCTGGATCTTCTGCTGCTCCCGTCCCAGCGCCCGGCTGTAGTAACTGAAGTTGTTCGCCTCGACGTGGTGTGTCTCTATCGAGTCCAAAAGGTTGTCACAGGTTTGTTGGAGGAAGGGATCGATATTTAGTGTTAGCTTATCAAAAGTTGGCGCCAGGTCGTCGGATCGGACGGCGGGGTTGGATTCGATCTCGGAGACGGAGGTAGGCGGTTTCATAATGCCTTTGGAGAGAAGGCGGGGGACTTGGTTGAGGAAGGTAGTGATGTTGTGGGCGTTGTGGAGACGGATGGGGAGTTCGATGAGGATGTCGCTGTATTTGAGGCCAGATTTCTGCAAGCTGCAAGCAACGCGTTAGCATGGCGACGGGCATTCAAGGAGGGGCGTGGACATACGCTTCAGTAGTGAACTTGTTCTCTCTATACGCACTCATGAACTGCGGGCTCAGTCTGAATGCGCGCATGCTCAGCGCACCCTGCGAGCTTCGAGACACATCATGCACCAGCGCAACTGTCCTCTCATTCAATTCCTTCTGGTAGTGATACTGGTTCTCAATGAAGTTCGAGCTGACAAAATTGCCCAAGTTCGCACTCGTGTACCATCCCACATTGTTTGCGTCGACACCCACCTCTTTCTGCATCCTGATCATCTCCGCCTGGTATGCGGTATTGGCCTTTGCACGTGGGGCTGCGGCGGCGGAATTAAAGTGTTGCTGTTCATACTGTTGGTCCGGCGGCAAATCGACGACTGGGAACGGGAAGCAGTTTGTGATCTCGAGGACACCATTGTTCTCCATGCCAACCAGGAATCCAGTGGCTGTGGCTGGATGCCGGCTTGCGCAGTGCTTGATGGTTTTCATGACTGTAAGTGCTTCGAGCTGCACTGCCTGAAGCGGTGTTTCTTCTGTTAGCGACATGGCGGATGGATGTGAAATGTGTCTGAAGGAGAAATAAGATGCTTCCGGAAAGTCGTCGTTGTTAAGATTGTCTTGAAGAATACTGCAAAGTCGGACGTGTGGGGAGGGTACGGCCTCCGGGGCACATTGAAGTTGCTCGCCATAATTTGTGCGGTCCAAAACAGAAGGTCAGCCGGCCGCACTTAGTGTTGGTGCATAATTCCTGCCTGAGCGCCTGAAGTGCCTGAATTGAGAGACGATAGCGGTGCCCACGTCGTATTCGAGGCGATCATTGGACGTACATAGAAAAGCAGCGAATGTAAATCTTAACCACTTGAAGCTTCAAGGTAGCCTGCTCACAAAAGGAAGGGACCTGCCGTCGAACTTCACTAGCGTTGTTCGCTTGTGAAGATATCTGGCGACTATAGGAAGAAGAGGAAAGGAGCAACAACACAAACATCAAAAGTACGAGAGCACTGCTTTATAACAGCAGATTGTGAAAAACGAGAAGCTTGATTCAAACTATGCGATTCTGAGTGAAGCAACGGCTGCTATTGCTGCTATCCTGAAATGAACACTTGGCTATTTGTTGCTGTAGGTCGCAGCATTTTTTCATATTCCGCCAATCTGCCTAAGGCGTAGCTGGTGATCGTCGCATTGAATACTTTGCACGGAGCTCGCCATTCCTTAGGCGACTTCTTGTGGCAGCCCGGCGTGTGTGCTTATGCCCTCGTCACAACAATAGTGATATTACTGATTTCCGTGCGTTGAAATTCCTTCACATTGTTGTTCTCATTGATGGTGCCGATGTCTGTACCATTCTTCTTGATGACACAAGTGATACCAGTGCGGTTGTCTCGGAGCTCAATGCTAGTTATGAAGCCTCCATTGCCCACGTCGGTGTTGGCGACCAGACTTGAAACGGCTTGTGCCGATGACCCAGGCTTAACATCAATGTTGACGCCTTTCCCGGTCTGGTTATCAGTGAAGCGGATGTTGACTGCAGCCATCTTTTGTGTGCTGTGTAAAACAAAGAGGACTCCTGGGAGGGGCTGAAAATTTCTTGAAGCAAAGTCTTCACTGCGTTTTCTGCTTTGCGAAGAAGCAAGACATTGGGGGATCAAGAGTATGCAGATGGGTTTCTTATAGCACTGTAGTTTCCGCTGAGATCACAACACTGCAGGGATGTCCGGACACGAGGCTGCTTCGCTTGCAAACCAAAGAGAGACCGGCAGGTAACAGGACTACCGGTGCTGAAGTTGTATCAAAAGACCTCCTCACAGCTGTAGCCTTCATCATGGCTTAGTCAGACGCATGAGAACCGAATGGTCAAGTGGTATGACATTGTCTGGTTGGCATCAGCTGACTGGAGAATCGACAATAGATTGCAACGCAAAGGCACTGCGAAGAGTAAGATGTGCATGAGCTCGTGATGATGTGGCTTGATGTAGATGCAAAGGTTCTCGTCCAGAAAGAGCAATTCACACAAGGGTAATCAGCTGTGCTCGAGGCGCGGGGTAAAGGACGCACGCGAGCGCCGAGGACTTAACTAGATATCCTTACAATGATTATTCATTCTTTCCTCTTTCAGTAGCTGGAGGCCTCAGCCTTGTGAAACATCGCATAGGACAACCAGGCGTAAAGAACGTCGTGCTTGTAGTTGAGCACGCGTTGTTGTCAGCATGGTTGGCGGCCGTGCAGCGAGTCTCTCGGCTGGCTTGCATGAGCTGACATGTGCAGCTTAGAACCTGCTTGGTATTTGAGACCCTCATTGATTGTTGGAGGCATAGCTGTGGCATATTGGCGAGCCCGAAAATTGTATGTGAACCGCGGAATTTACAAAGGAGGAAAGAAGTCAACGAAAGCATGGACTCCATCGATACTCTGACCTTCACTTACGCCGGTGAAGCGCTAGTAACTTTTACGCGCTAACCGATACTTGGAGCACTCTACGGCACAACATTGGCAACGCGGCGCCACGTTGTAGGCTTCCATGAACTACCGTAATGGAGGCTTCAATTGCAAATAGGTAAGCGCTGGGGTTTTCTTCACTGGCTCTGGAGCGGGCAGTTGGTATTGTTGAAATCAACGTCAGGGTATCGTCGAGTCATTCTACAGATACACAATCAGTCTTCATTGTAGTCTCCAGCTGGCAGTATAGACCCAAAATAGCACAATCCGCTCCTCTCGACCCGACATACCCAAAGGTGGGCCACGTGAATCTTGGTGCATCGTTGGAGTTGGGCGACAAGATATAATTGCCCTCGACGTAAATCCGTACCGGACCTGGTCTTCTCCTTACTTGACTATTGCTCTACCTCGAGATATGTACAGTAGGAGCAAATTGCCGCCAGTTCGCAAGCTTTGTCTACAGGATGAGCACGACGCATGAGTTGTTCGTCTAGACTATGACCCTACCCGCCTCGCTTCGGAACTAAGCAGTCCGACACAAAACCCATATAGTACTGTTTGCGGCCCTTAGTATCCAAGCATTGAGTCTGCGTTCAGCACTGCCGGAAACAAGATGTGGCTGATCAATACCACTACCTTTCAGCTAGAAGACTTTCAGCAATGCCCGTCAGGCACCTATGCAATACTATCCCATCGCTGGGAAGAGGAAGAATTGAACTTTTACCAATTCCGGTCCGGCCTAGGCCGCGATAAGAAAGGTTTCTGGAAGATAAGAAAATGCTGCGAACAAGCGCGAGCCGAAGGACTCAAGTACGCCTGGGTTGATACATGCTGCATCGACAAAAGGAGCAGCGCAGAGCTCTCTGAGGCAATCAACTCAATGTACCGGTGGTATGCAGAGGCAAAAGAATGCTATGTCTATATGTCCGACGTTTTCGATCATGAATCTGAAACTTCTATCGGACATACACCTTCAGCACGTGGCACTGTTCAGCCTCTCAATAGGGTTCATGACAGCCTTCCCAGTGGACAAGGGATGTACTTTAGCGACTCACAAGCGGTAGTGGAAACACGCTTCCTCAAGAGCGGCTGGTTCACACGCGGATGGACTCTACAGGAACTGCTGGCCCCATCTGATTTACTTTTCTTTGATGGCACGTGGAAATTTATAGGGAGCGATGTCCGATTGGTTAGAGAAATACATCAAGCGACTGGAATTGACCAAAATGTTCTGCTCAAAAACAGGCGGCTGGAGGAATGCTCAGTCGCTGAGCGCATGTCATGGGCGGCCTCCAGGGTAACGACCAGACCAGAGGATGTTGCTTATTGTCTTCTCGGTCTCTTTGATGTCAACATGCCTTTGCTCTACGGCGAAGGTGAAAAGGCATTCCTGCGGTTGCAGGAGGCGATAATTCAACAGTCTGATGATGAATCAATCTTCGCTTGGAGTGGTGTCAGTGAAGATGGTACTGGGCTGCTCGCCACGTCACCACGAGCATTTACACTCTGCGGTAATATGGTACAACTTCGATCAAGGCAGAGTCGATCCGCCTATTCAATGACGAACAGAGGTCTTGCCATTGAATGCGAGCTTGTTCCCTGCTCGATGAACATGTATTACTTCCCTCTGCAGTGCTTCAAGAATTGCGCAAAATGTGGGGATCTTCATGAGGCCTTGTGCATTTATTTGTGCCGGTCGGTGACAGACGATCAATACCGCCGTGTGCCTTATCTACATCACGACCTGGGGTATGTAGGGCGGCAATCTACTTCGCGAATGCCGCAGTCAAACACTCGGTGGTGGCCAACTTCAGAATGTGCTGGCTTATGCCGATCAAGATATCCTCATATGGACCGTGAGTCAGCAAGATCTTCGGGGCTATATGTCCCTCAAATAGCCAGCCCATCACTTGTATCTAGGTGTAATGTTCTGCATTTGTCTCATGCTGCTTTAGGTGGTATTGGGTACACCTACGCAAAGTTAATAGATTCAATGTCTTCCCCTGGAAAACCGCAATTCAGGGTCAAGGGAGCTGAAGGTGTTCGAGAATCATCTTCGGGAACAGAAATATTCCTGAAAGTCCACAGTGATTGGCGTGCTTATGCCGGCAAGCTGCTTGAAGATATGAATATTGGCATAAGTATAGCTCTGCATCCGTACGCTATGTCAGTCATGAGAATCGGGGTCAAGTTTGACTTTGACTTCACCCCATTCTGCTTGCTGTGGGCAGAGTCAGGTTTAGAGGGAGAAGTTGATGTCGATGATGAGTTCCAGTATATTCCAGCAACGAGTGAAGATTCTGCGCATTTTATCATTAAAGGGGACAGGATTGCTGGGTTACAGCACAGTATTCCGATCAAGACTGAACCACACTCCACACATGCATCAGGCACCGGCAAGGTTCCAGTGGAAAGCACAGAAATGCCTAGGTCTTTGGTCTCGTGTTCTTCACCCTGTTAGCGAAGGTATGGGCGGCAAGCCAGTTATGCGGAAATAGACGGTCAGCTTCTTTACAGGTCTATCTCTCGGCAAAGAGTGCTCGATGGTGAGTATTGCAAATGACTACATACAGATGTCACCGACGCAAAATATGCTCATTGACGCCAGCGCTGGACCGTTTAACGTCAATGGCCAGAAGCCGGAGCTTGTTTCGCCTCAAACGTTTCCCCTGTTTGCGGACGGACCGTCTTTCCTTCTGCTCCGCTCCTTGAGTTCGATATCGATGGTCGTCCCAGCCTGCACGATCTAACTGTTGAGGAAGGACAGGACGCGTAGGATTAGGCTTCCGGGCTGCTTGACCAATGATAGAAGACTACAACATGCTTCTTATAGAGGTCAACGAGGATAGCGGCGACGATGGCGATGATAAGGCCGGTATCTGCAAAGGCGTTAAGCCAATCGACGACATCAGGCTTATTCCAGCTTGCAATATAGGCACCACATGTGGCCATGAAGCTTGCAAACTGCTCGAAACCCTTATAAGCAAGTAAGAATGATCACTGTATCTAGCCGACCATTGCTACTTGACGAGTCACGACCTAGGTATAACCAACCCACTCGTTACGAAAAAAGGTAACATGACAATCTCTGAACTCAAAATCTGGGCCGGCTCTTTTCGATAAGGGGATAGAAAGTATTGACGGACTTTAGCTCCACCATGGTAAGCACTTGGATACTTTGCAGGTCCAGCACTGTCTTGCATTTTACGTGATCCTAGTCCCGCCCTGCAGATACATCCCATGTTTCTGGTAGAAACTGCAGCGATATCTCAGACCTCGAAGCAACATTCGCATCATAGTGTCTCCGCTGGGTGTGCTAGGTGGCTCAAATCCGAATTCGATGGCGGCTAAGAAAGCGCCGGCGAAGACGATTTCAATGTCGCTGGGCTCTGCACTCGTCACAGAAATTCAGTCTGATGTGGCATCCAGCAGAACGAAGAGGCAGCGAACCTACCAGCAATATCTATGAACTTAATACACTCTTGATTGTGTGTCTCTTCATGGTCAAGCCCGTAATTCTATACGAAGACCAGCCGTCCGCCTTGGTGCAGTACTGGTGCATCGGGTCGAAACATTGTGCTACATTTTCCGTCTAAAGTAGCCTCTCGAATACGAAACTGGCAAGCTTTCTGTGCACTGTTCACCACCTAGCTTTAAATGCAAGAGGGCATCCATATGTTAGCAGTTTGAGAAGGCCACTTGAACGAAGCCTCTGTGCCATTCCATTATTGAATTCGAACTCCAGTCAACGACAGGCAGACCATTTCATCACTTGGTGGTTTGCATTTTAAGGATGCCACTGAAAGATGAACTATTCGTGTCTTCTGAGATTATACACGCACAGTTCAAGTACTGTATTGCAATCAAGCTTGGGACTTGGGCTTTTGACTGTTCTCTTCTTACCTGCGGCTAGATCCCTTGAGGTATCGTGTCGCTGACTGGGCTCCCTCAAATTAGTATTTGGTACTGAAATACCAAGATTCTGGCGTAATTTGCAAATCAATCGTTTCTGATGGACTGTTTGTTTATTGCTTGTATTCGCTCAAAGAGATCTCTTACTGCATGTCGTTCGCCAGACTCAATACGTAAGGCAGCAAATTTAGGTTGCATACCTCGAAGGGCAGAGCTCCGCGTCATTCAGCGTAGCTTTGTGCGATCAGTGAGCCTACGAATAAAATCTTAGAAGGTTTGATTCACGAAATTGACATGATTATTCGCCTCTTGCTCACGTGCAAGGCTACTTCGCCTGACCTTGCTATAACTCCACCACGAGGGTTTTGCAACACGAGGGTTTTGCACCACCACGTCCACCACCACTATTGCAATTGCGATCGCTTACCACTCAACCAATTCATTATATTAGCAATGGATAGAGAATATATCATCTCTCAGGCCCTTAAAGACCTCGACGCCGGTCGTTTTCCCTCTATCCGAGCCTGCGTAGCCGCATATAATCTCGATTATACTATATTATCGAGACGAAGACGTGGCTAACGAGATCGCGTTACTAGCTACTTAAACTAATAAAAACTTAGTCCCTTATAAGAGGATATACTAGCTAAATAGCTACTCGAAGCTGAGGCAGTAGGATACGCGTTTAACTATCGCTAATTAAGAGATATAGCCTCTATTATCTACGAGATATCTAGCGGCGACGGAAAGCTAGGAAAAGACTAGGTAAAAAACTTTATAAAGAGGCACCCGGACTTATATACTAAGAAGAGTATCGCTATAGCTAGCGAACGAGTCTATAATATCTATTCTTTAAACGTTTCCTAGTAGTTTATAATCTTATTATTACTACTTACTATCTATAAAATTAAGATTACGAATATCTATAATATAAACGAAATAAATAATACCCTCGGGCCCTACGCGAATTAGATAATTATAGGATCTACCGTATCGAAGCGATTCTATATCTTAAGGGTCGAATAGAGGAAATAGGTATTCGTAATCGAGTATATTAGCGTAATAAATAAGGTACTAGTTCTATTAGTAATATTTAAAGGAAAAAGCGTCTAATAGTAATAGTTTATCCGCTTTAAGACCCCGGATTAATACTATACCTTTTTAGATAATACGTATACTACGAACGACCTCGGAATATAATAGCTACGCGAAATATTTATCTCTTAGACTATAATAGGGCTTAAGAAAGGGGAATATTAGTTACTAATCCTAGATAGCAACCGTAGTTACTATACTACGGAATTTATATAGAAATATTATTAGAATTAGATAATACCCTATTATCTAATTACGTACGTATCGTATATCCTTTAACCGCTTAATCTATACGTATTCTCGTCTTTTAAACGTAGCTATTACGCTACGGTTAACTGCTATAGTTAACTAGATAATACCGTACTAGTTAAGAAGTAACGATTCTTAGAATACAACTAATCTATAAGAGAGGATACTATAGTAGTATAAAACATTAAATCTAGCTTTAAAATAGCGGGAATCGTATCCTATAACCCGAATAAGATCTTATCCTTACCCTTCGTACGCTAGGTAGCTAGCGATAGCGAGTACTAGTATCTAGGTACTCCGCGGAAATAAGGAATACCTACCTAGGTTCTACGTACCCCTACTAACTATAAGGAGCTATATAAAGCCGTTAATAGCCTCTAAACGACTACTACCCTCGATTATAATATACGCGATCTCTTTACTAAGATAGGCCGTATAATAGACCGGCTATAGTTTCGTCTTATACAGGCTTAACGTTAAGCTACTACCTATAAACGCTTGTTAGATAACTACGTAGCTAAATCTAAGAAATAGGGACCGGTTAACCTTAATAGAGCGTTTACAAATATCGAGAATATAAAGAAAGCCTATAATAAAGCGTAATTGTCTTTAATAGGGAAAAGAGGGCGAACCAGGCAGTAAAGGCCCTTAAAGCGTGCCCCTGCACGTCCTCCTGCCCCTACCGATGCTATTAGGACGGCTATTAAACGCCTACAAGCAGTAGGTAGCAAATAATTAGCGATCGCAGTTGCAATGGTGGTGGTGGACGCGGTGGTGCAGAACCCTCGTGTTGCAAATCCCTCGTGGTGGAGTTATATGTTGGGCAGGCTGCAACACTGCTAGGCTTGTAACACTCCAAGATGGCTCTACCACCATCTGTCTCCCCTCGCGCCTCGCATAGAAACGTCTCAGCTGGAACCCTGTCAGCTTGATTGTCAATCCTTGTGTAACTACACAGAATAATGAAATTGGCTGCTAGAAAGACTGGGCTAGAGTGTTAGAACTCTCTCCTGCATGTCCAGCTGCACAAGCTGGCCCACCTCTTCGCACAAAGGGTAGTCCTTTTCTTTCCCAGACTCTGTGTAAGTTAGAAGTCAATTCACTGATATCACATTTTTGCGCCTTCATAATGGCCAGAGAAGGGATCGAATATATGAGTCTTGCCAGGACAACAAATGGTGGAGCACCAGCAGACCTGGAAGCTGGGGAGGCCGGTAATGCAAACCTCCTGACAACATCGTCCTTGGGGTCTACTTCAGCATCAGCATTCGGCACGGACGCTAAAGTGGCCCGTGTAGGAGACAAGAAAAACCGTACTCAATGTTGCAATTGTCAGTCTGATACAGATGACGATGAGATACTCGCAGCTTGCGAAAGAGCCTCCTACCAGTACACTTGCCACCAATGCAGCACGAGGAAACACTTAAAGGGGACAAGGCTTACACGGGTCAAAAGTAAACTCACTGCCAAATTTGGATCTATTCAAGGGCTGAGGCTAACACCTCCTATGTATCGGGCCCACGATGACATTGCGGCCAAAGACCTGCATGGAAATCTGTTCAAGGTGCTTGCCAATGAGTGCATGGAGCAGTTGTATGATGACAATACGGACGGAAAGTTTGGCTCTATCGGTTTTCTGTCATTCGCCAGACTCCATCATATGAACCTACACTATTTTGAGGCAGATTTGGCGGCCGAATTGGCTGACATTATGGAAAAGAAGGATACGGATCGACGACAAATGAGACGAGTGAGGACGAAACTGCGGGAATACAGTAAGGTTATTCTCATCCTTCAATCACAGCCATTTGCATACTTATCACGGAGACTAGGTGCTGCTGTTGCTGATTATGAGCGCGTGTTAAATTATTGGCGACAACCTCCTAAAGGGAAGCTCACGGCCTTCCACAGAAGCATTCTCCCCAGAAATTTCAAAAACATAATCGAATCCCCGTCTTGCACGTGGGATAATGCCTACATACCACTCGCGTCGGGACATCCATGGGGGGCAGCCCTCGTGAGCAGAATAGGGGCAGCATTTCTCGGAGGCGTTGCGCTTGTTGTGCCTATGCTTGTCATGGCTGTACATGATGTTGCTCCGAAAAACTTGATTACTACGTTGGTGGCAGTCTTTCTGGTCGCTACAGGACTAGCGTCAACCTCACTTGGTACATGGCGAGATGTTCTGGGTATCACGGCTGCTTATGCGGCCGTTCTCGTCGTCTTCGTTGGGACGAGCACGCCTTCCACGGCAAGTTAGACAAATTTTTAGTATCGCCTACTGTGTCCTGCTCATCCTGCGCTCATCTCATCACCTATGTTGACATCCAATTGGATGGTTTACAATACAGCAATGGACAGCGTCACTGCAAAGCCTTATGCATAACCGCGTCCGTCCCTGACGCGCTTTTGATTTCTGCAGCATTCGTAGTCTGAAGAGGGTCCTTTGCATATATTGCTGGCGTAGCGCACACTGATGGCGGTGGTCAACAAATCTCGTTCAATTTGCACGTTGCTGCTTTCTTCGCTGCTCGCTTGTGGGCAGCATACTGTGTTGTATTATTTCCTGAAGTGCTGAGCCAGTGTGGCCCATACCGCTTCCTTCGAGAGATGTACGTTATTATCGGAGGCTAAAAGAGAAGCTGTTTCCGTCGACGTGCTTCAGGCAAGTGCTTGAGCAGATTGCAGTTCGCCAAGACCTTGAGCGTGTTTGTCGGTCGCAGACACGTTACCACGAAGCTGATCCCGGTTTCTGCTCTGGACATGTGATTTCATCGGGAAGAACCCAGACAAAGGCTTTTGTCGGCAGCCACAGCGGCTGAGCGTGGGTATGAGAAGATAAGTCCATTCGCTTGTCGCCAGAGACGGCTATCTGTCGATGTGGAAACTCCATTCTCGTAATTGAGGATGTGCTCTAAGGCCTATGTCGATTCTTCTTGCCATGCACTCTTCCTGACGCCATCGCCTTGAGACCTGCTTCCACCAATGCCGACCCTGACATTGCTCCAATCCTTCTGCATGATTGAATCGCCCTCCTGTTTAGCTTTCCGCGAGTCTTCCAGATAGAACCGACCGCCCTCGTACACTCCAAGGTACAGACCACTTCCGAGGGCTGTCCACACAGCTCTCAGAGCAGCTCCTCTGAAGAAGCCGCGAATGCCATCAGTCTGCGCCATCTCTTTCGCTGTTTGCCATATGCCTTTACTAGAGTTGCTCGCTAGACCTTCAGTGAATAGCTTCCCAAGATCTTTTGTCTCCTGCCCACGCTGACTCTCCTTGCCAGCCGCAAGCATCATTCTCGTCTTAATCACGTCGATTGGCGTTGTGATCCACGCTGCACCACTACCTGCTGTACCTGCACTCACAGCTGTAATCGATGCGCGCTCAAAAATGCCATCCACCTTTCCCCCTTTCTGTTTCCTCCTCTTATCCATGAGTTTAGCCTTCAAATGCTCGAAGATTGGGAATTGCATTGCTGTGAATGGCAAGTTGCGCCCAGCTAAAGCAGTATAACCACTCCAGAGCCGGAATGGGTGCTTCCGAAACTCTTTCAATACGCTCATCGTCGGCGAGAGGCCCTTTATCTCTCTCTTCTTCATCTGAGCATTCTGCTTGATGACTTCTGCTGGGGTCAAGATCGCGCAGCTGACCAACTCCGCGCCGCCACTACTCACGGCGTTGATCACCGGCTGTGGCATGAACAGTGTCGAATTCGGGGGAACGACATCGTTTAACGTGTACTTGAGGGCTTCATACGTGGTAAAGAAAGCCCCAGAAGAAGGTAACGTCACGAGAATGATAGAGCCGACGCCCTGGTAGAGGCCGCGGAACAACGCTCGACTCGCTCTGCCATTTTCAGTGTATAATTTCTTGTAGTCTGGCGATTGTATTCGTGTTTTCAGTGTATCGAGCGGGTATACAAGCAGATCAACTGTGAAAGCTGCAAATGCTCCAGCCTGGATATTTCGAGTTAGCTCGGAGAACAGATGTATTGCGTAGGAAAACGCGTACAAGCCAGATGTCAGTATTGGTATTGGATGCCATCAGATTACCATCCGCCTACAACATCCCAAGCAAATACTTGACCAGACCTCGGTCTCGAGGCTGGACAGTATTCATCAACGACATCATGATCTGATAACTTCGAAGTCAATAATTTTATGGAGCACTGGATGTCTGATGACGCTCGCTTCCGTGTTCGGTGGAGCCCCATTCCACCCTGCAAATCGGAGGTCTTACGTAGGAAAGGATCTCGTATTCTAATTTCCACTGGAGTTATGACACAACTCGGTTGCCAGCACAGGTCGCCGTCAATGCTTCGACTTATGGCGAGTGCATATTGTTGGACTGCCGTTTGCAGCAGCAAAACGAACTTTGGATCGATTGTTAGTCCGGCCACCACGACGATAAAGCACACGTTGAAAAGGGACGACCTTTACCGTGTCCAAGTCTATGCCCTTTAGCAGCGCTGTATAAGGACGTCTTTGATCTTAGATTAGTGTGAGATGCCTCTCTAATCGATCAAGGCGAAGGCTACGGAGAAGAGCAGGAGGTGACAAAAACTTGTCACTAATGATCGCACCATGCTTGCTCTAGCCTTTAGATGATTACATGACTTGAATGTGATATCTGAAGAAAGCGCCGTCATTGTGATTCACCTTACCGGACATAAAGTCAAATATACGGCAAGTGCTTGGTGGGGTCAAAGGTGTTCATCGTTCCTGCTCACGAATTGAGACAGATGGGCATACGGCCAGACAATGATGATTGGGAAAGGTGAGAGTTTTTCTCGCTGGTCTCGATTCTATTTGAGACCAATACCTGTATTTGATCGATCAATGTGCTGCCAGTTCGCCCACCGCTCCTTCCCCACGGTGTGAATCCCGTCACAGACTCTTCACTAAAGACATACAGCATTTACATGGTGGCCTAAGAAGAATCTACGTGCAAGAGCCAAATCGCAAACGGAACCAACACTCAAAGCTCTGCTCAATATCTGATAAGCAAACGTTCAGACAGACAGTGTCCTTTGCCCGCCGCAGAAGCCCTTCCAGAGCATGTTTCTACGGGTACCATCAGAGGGATGATTGTTCCACTTCCCGTACAGTATGGAAGGTCTAGAGCTGCGGCAGAGTTCGGCAAATTTGTGTCTGACGTGCATTCCTCATCTGTGACGAGTCTCGAGGTTGACCTGGAGAGCACAGGCTACGCCCTTCTGGGACCGAGGCCGTTCAATTTCTCCTTGCAACAGTTCACGGACCTCGAATGAGTAAACATAAAACCAGAGCCGCTCGCTGGAGTCGAGCGATGCAAACGACCTAATCTTCCAGTCTATGCCCTTAGCCCGTCGCTCTACTCAGAGCTTTGGTCGTGATCCTCTTGCCCGAATTCCTCCGAGAATTTGGTTGGGATAGACTTTATAGATCTCTCTGAAATTGAAACCGACAACTCGGCGGGTGAGGATCGGGCTCTACGGAAGCTACGATAGAGCAACTCCAGACGGTCCTGGTATGCTGCACAAGGGGCTGATCTCGATGTTTTTAAGCTCACACGCCGGAATCGTATGGCGGACAAGTTCACCTCCTCTAGAGGCTGTCCTCATTTTCATATCTGTCACAGTGAGTAAATTAACTGAGTTCATTGTAGAGTCGATTTCGCGCAGGCCTGCGGTAATTCATCGGCTTTTGGACTTTAGCCTACTACTCTTGTATTTCTACGGCGCAGACCCCTTGACTTCAGTGCTCACCATTTGACTAGATGTGATGAGCTTATGCGAGGTGTTGTCAATCCTCGCAAGTCTGTAGCTCACAGGCTAGCATGTACGCAGTATTTTCCTGTCATTCAGTGCCCACTAACGATTCGAAGGCCTCTCACTGTATCGCGGTCTCCTTAGACAGTCCTCTCGTTTCGCCGACCAAACCACAATCGCAACACTACATAACCTCATCCAGCACCGCTTCCGCCTCGATCGCGAGATCGAATCTGCACAGGTCATTTGCGATGCGCTGAAAAAGGGCCGGGAGGCCTACGCCCTGCTCCGTGATGCAGCAGACGGCTGTGAACCAGCCGTGGCGCAACTCACGACAACACTAGAGCAAGTCGCCCAACACGCCTCAGAGCTGGCAGCCCTTCGCACCCATCAAAACAGTCTGCGTGCTCCTCCAGGACCCCGAAAACTCCCCAAAATAGCCCACCTGGAAAACCACAGATCCAAAGCTTGGGCTGCGAAGATACCCAATCCCATCCCAATCCTACAGCGTCCCGTTTCCAAGGAACAGCTTCCTGACCCATCAAAGCCACGACGTGTTCCGACCTTGACACACGCACAAGGCATCCCATTCCTCCGGTACAAAGCCGGCCCACAATCTCCCAAACTCTCCCGAATACTCTCCGATCATTCCATGCAGGAATCCAAGAGATGGGCAACGATCAGACGCCTACAAGACGATATCGACCACGCCGCACTAGAGGACGACTGGGACAGACTTGTCTACACATATACAGGCTACCAAGAAGATAGGGACGGCACAGACGGGCGGGGCCAGAAAAGCTGGACTGCGGATATCAAGATTGGGCTGAAAGAGCTGCAGGATAAAGTGAAGGAGACCTCTAGTAGGAGGACACAGATGACATATCGAATGTGGAATATTGTGCAGATGGAGAAGGAGCTTGCTGAGAAGGAGAAGGTGGAGAGGAGGGCTGCGAGGAGAGCAGGGCAGGAGGCACAGGCACAGCAGAGAGTGGGAGAAACGCCTGCTGGCTCGTCCACGATAGGATCAGCTTCGAAGGAATGAGACTGGCCCGCGGTTGTATAACATACTGGATTAGAATGTACAACTCGAGCACCTCCCTAACGGGTTTCCTGATTTTACTCTATGCCGCACGTCTAGTCAGTGGATGAACGCTATCGACCTCTACCGCGAATCCCAGCGGCATCATGGTTTTTGTTCGGATGAAACAGCAGAGCATATTTGCTGCTTCCATTTTTGCCTCGTTTTGTTACGTGCTCCCACTCACGCGACCTCTTGCCGGCAATGTAAACAGATGCTCCTTCTGATTGGACGGCAGGCATACCTCCCTGACCATGACGTATCCTTCCGCCTTTCATGCCCCCTGCACTTTTTGAGCCTGACAAGCCCAAGGCCAAGCATCGATCGTAACTCAGCAAGCAAATACAAGATTTCTTCGTCGTCTGTCTTCCTGTCCTGCAATGTTCCCAAATCTATCCTGTTTAAAACCTCTCCGAACCGCAGTATCTCTGCCTCCACGGCTGGGATAGCCAAGGCGCGGCAATGGCCTCCACAATGCTAAGCTCCTTCGGTGGCGCCCTCCAAGCCTCACTCTCTGTGCTACTAGTAATTTTCTACGGCGTCCTAGCCTCCCAGTTCAACCTCCTCTCCACCAAGGCCTCAAAAGAAGTTTCCGAGCTCTCGGTCAAACTCCTCCTCCCGTTCCTGCTAATCACAAAGGTCGGGAAGGAACTCAATCTCTCGAACGTCTCAAGCTACGGCGTCATTCTGGTCTGGTCGTTATTCTACACCCTCTTCTCCATCGTTATCGGCCTCCTCGCGACCCGCTACTCCCGCTTCGTTTTCAAACACCCTCTTCCATCGTGGGTAATACCGGCCATAACATTCAACAACACCACCTCCTTCCCTCTCCTCCTCGTACAATCACTCGAAAGCACTGGCATCCTCGACAGCATACTACAGGATGGCGAGAGTATGAGCCAGGCGATCAGTCGGGCGCAGAGTTATTTCTTAGTCTGTAGTGTCGTTAGTAATAGTCTGACCTTCGCGCTCGGACCACGGCTACTAGAAGATGAGGGGAGCGGAGACGACAGCGGTGACGATGACGAGGATGAGGACGAGGATGGTGACGCAAATGGAGATGTGCACCATGCCACCGGCAACGCTAACGCCGAAAACAACCACAACCACCAGGAACCCGACGAAGACGAAGCGGAAGAAACAACCTCCCTCCTCCCAGACCGCCTGAACCAGCTCGAGTCACAAACTACCGCCGCAGTCCGTAATAATACCCGTGCAGTCCTCCTCAAAGCCAAAATCCACCCGTCCCAACTCCATCCATCTACAAGATCCAAGCTCTCTCTCCTAGGAGCCATCGTCAACCCACCTTTCACCGGCGCCCTCATCGGCGCAATCATAGGCCTAACCCCCGCCCTCCACAAAGCCTTCTTCGCAGATACGAACGACGGCGGCTTTTTCACCGCCTGGCTCACAGCCAGCCTGAAGAACGCAGGAGGCCTCTTCGTATCCCTGCAGGTCATCGTCGTCGGCGTCAAGTTATCCTCCTTACTCCGCAAGTTGAAGCGGGGAGACAACGGCGCGGAAAACGGACGCACGCCCTGGTCGGCCGTCGTCTTCGTCTTCGTCGTCCGCTACGTCTTCTGGCCCGCTGTTAGTATCCCGCTGATTTACGTGCTGGCCAAGCGCACGACGGTGCTGGGCAAGACGGATGCGATCCTGTGGTTTAGCATGATGCTTATGCCGACGGGGCCGCCGGCGATGATTCTGATTCCAATGGCGGATATCAGTGGCAAGGACGAAGGATTGAAGATGGCCGTGGCCAAGTTGTTGACGTGGATGTATAGTTTCAGCCCTGTGCTTGCGATTGTGGTTGTAGGAAGTTTGAGGTCTAGTCAGAGCGTGTTAGAAGGTTGAGGTGGAGGATGAAGAGCAATAGCAGTTACTGCAGGTAGCTGAGAATGCAATAAAATGTTAGATTGACTGTTTCGTACAAGATTTCCAGCTGTCCACGCGTCGCCTTATAAGTTCCAGCTAGCGCTGACCATTCGATGATGGCTATGAAATGTGTGTCTGCTCACCAAGTCGCCATTCACGGAGACACTGTCCTTAGTCGGGTAGCACGATCTCTCATAGGCTATAGCAGAAAGGCCTTTGGTGATCTTCTTTCAATGCTTCGCGTCCACTCAGCCTAAGATTGCTCTGAAGAGTTGTAGTGTCGGAACAACCACTCCATCTGCACAAACAGTTCAGGCATTCGGATACACTGCCGCCGACTACTCAAGACGACACCGGTTGAAAAGGCGTGATGTCTTGGCGGAATCAGAGACAAGCTGCTATGGTGGAGTGGTACACCGCCGACAACTTTGATAGCCCCTTTGCTAACCTCGATCATCTTTGCTTGATATGCATCGTTGCATTAGCAAAGACCTGAAAGATTACGGAAGCTCAACATTAAATGCAGGGCCCTGGAGTTCCGGGTCGGATTCCAGGTCGAGCTTAATATCATCCATGCCAAACCGATCACGAGAACATTTGGCCTAGCTATTGAAGTCGACGAGTAGCAGAGCTGCGTCGACACCAAAGCTCAGGGTGGGTTGAGTCAGCCTCCTAAACTCACACGCATAAGTCAGAAGGTCGACTGGCACAGATCGGCGGCTCGTATTTGCTCTCCGTCTTTACTGGCGTACTCCAGTAAGCCCATGATCATCATGACCGGAAATGACGTCTCAGCGCACTCACCACCGCTAGGCAGCTGCGGCAGGGACCTGTCTCCGGTAGGAAACTTTCTCGACAGCAACATTCTCATTGCCATTTGCGTCGGTACGCAGCTGGTAAACATACAGGACTAACACATCACCTTGTACCTATAGCGAGTTAGCATCGGACGCACGGGTAGTATTCCTACTTGCTTACATCCATCAAACAGAAGCTGGGTATCGGCTCTTCATCATCAGCAGTCCAGTTTGTGCTGAATGCTCCAGTCGCGCTACCAGGATTTACAAAGAATTTGCCTTCCAGCTCGTATGCTTCGAATTTGTGTGTTCCACCCCACAGCAGCACATCGACATCCATCTGTCTGGCGGCGATCAATAAAGCGTCTGCGTCACCTTGCGGGATAATGGTATGCCCATGAGTGAAGCCCAGCCGCATATTGCCGTGCTGGATAACTTTTGACAGAGCCAAATTTGGAGTATCGACATCGTAATCACCTCTGACGAGATGCAACTCGGGAGCCACTTGCCTCAGATAGTCAAATGTCTCTCTGTCTTTCAGATTGCCCAAGCATATTGTTTGTCCAATTTTTCCGGGTGTGAGGAGCTTTCGAAACTGCACGTGGTGAGCGATGAGGCAGACTTGATGTGACCAATTTACGCACCTTGGCTGGAATATCCTGCAGTCGGTCAGCATCGCACCGCAGCTGGCCATGGCTGAGGACTCACCGGTGCTCGATCTGGGACGAATAGGTCTCCAAGCACAAGAATCAACCTCGACGCCATAGTCTAGTAGCAATATTACAGCGAGGTTTAAGATAGAGCCGTTGTGTACGCTGAAACGAGTTAAAAGGGAAAGTGGCTGTCGTATGTGTTTCATATGCGCTTGAGACTTGTGAAGCAGGTGCACAACACCAAAAACGTCAGAGGCAGGTTCCGCTCACGTCCATATCCGCTAGGTGCGTAGCCAGGCACCTAGGCACAAAACCGGCCTTCACGAAGATCACCTCGGTAAATCTGGGCAAGATCAGCACAACGTCGACCAGGACATGTATTTCTCCAACCCCCTAGAGCTCCGCCTTGAGGCGGATCTGCAGGTACAAAGCCTATGTGACCTTGATGTCCGGGGTCACCATCCTGGTGCTTGAAGCGCAAGCCATGTCGGAAAGTTATGGAGCATAAGCCTTGGGCAGCGCAAGCCTGCTATTCTGACTCACCGATTACTGCTCGTAAGACAATGCGTATTCGACTGAAACGGCAACTACAACCTGCTAGCCGAAAATATCTGAGTATCTCTCTGCGCCTGTATATACGTACGGCACAAGTCTATTTATGGCAGCAACGTCATACCTGGCTTCTAGACAAACGCTCTTTAGTGATGCGACACAAATGCTGCGTTGCATGTCTAAGCAGAACTGAAGAGAGCCGGCGAAATCTAAGGCTGATTGGAAGCATTCAAGTGTAGGCCTCGTGTCTCAGAGCGATGACAACTTTTCCGGATTATGTGTTGATCTTACGATAATGGAAGCTCTAAAGCACTTTCGTGATTTCGAGTTACTAGATTATCGATAATCGGAGGAATTTTTTGGGTGCCTGGAAGCGCTCTCCGTCACACTTGCCCCTCTCATCATGTACATCTTCGATCTGCGAGACCGGCACAACCTTCTCTCCGACCTGGAAAAGCTCGCATTTTCGCCCTTAGTCACCCGCCCTGGTTCGATCAGCGCAGGCCTGGTGCTTTTGGCAAGAAGTCCGAATGTCATGGCTTCCTGAAGGAGCTGAACTTGTTTGGAACGGCGAAAAGTTCCGCTGTCTCTCTAGCTACAAGGGTTCGAATAGGACAACGCAAAAGCACAACTTAGAGCTTACACCTACCATTCGAGTTCAGCTCCTGGCGCAGCATTCATACAACTAGTGTCTTTCCCATCAAGGATCACTCGTCGAGTAAGATGTAAGGTTGACGTTCGGTTGAGATCCTTTGCTCCTGAAAACATCTTGTTCCACACTTTACCAAGTTAGGCAAGAGCAAACTTTCGCTTCCCCTAATAACCTCGACCGTTAAAATAACCTCAAAGAGCAGTCCCTCAAATCAGACTATATGCAGACCTCATGTCACAAGCTGGGTGCGCCCTGAAATATATGTCACTACAGCCCACCCTCGGTCAATGCATATGGACAGTGCCACATGATAATGACTTTCTTGGGGACATGTAAACATCACTCACCAGACCCATTGCTGCTGCTGCCGACTCGTCACTCTCACAATAACGAAGACAGCTAACCAAATTTGAGTTTGGGTCAGCTAACGGAGTAAATCGACTTCTTTATACGACAATGTCATCAACAAGTAGTTACGCAAGATCTAGTACGGGTTGTGGGACGTGTCGTAAACGCAAGATCAAGGTACCTATCCCCATTGTCTTCCGCAAACCCGGTGCTAAGACCGCATAGTGTGATGAGAGTCGGCCTGGTTGTCGTAAGTGTGCCCAAATACGCAGGGCGTGCCCGGGATATCCATTTGCCATCGAACTTCATATTCGACCTGATGCTACTGCATCGGCAACGCAGCAGACGCCACAACTTCAACAACAAAACTCTACTATCTCGTCAGACAGCTTACCAATACCACAATCTCAACGGCATGAGTCTGTTGTGTCTTCGCACGACTCCTCTGAGGAGCGGTCAGTCTCAGTGAGACCGACTAGCACACCTCCGCCAGCCTACTCATCGGTAGCACCAATTCCGTTGATCCATCCCGAGGTTTTTCATCCGCAAGCGCCACGGCAGAACAAGGCATTGGGAGTCAAAATCGAGTCTCAGGAGCAGTCGTATAATTTGCTCAATGTGCCAATACATCGCTCCCAATCCATCTCACCTCCACCCAAATATGATGTTCAGCATCAAGCGACTTGTTTCTTCCTCAATCTGTTTTCATTTCGAGCGACCAAGCTATATGGTGTTCCTGTACTCGACTTCCTGCCCGATATGCTAGCAAAGTCTGGGCATCATACTGCGATCTATCATGCGTCGAAAGCAGTGTCTCGTCTTACCTTAGCAGATCGATATAGCGGACAGGATGCGCGGCTGCAGACAAGTAACGAATACGCTATGGCACTCAACAGAGTAGCAGAAACTATGTCGAACGAGAATGAAGCAGTGACAGACGAAACAGTGACTGCCGTATGGCTGCTGGGTTTGTATGAGGTAGGTCTCCTAGCCCTTACAGGTTTCATCGAGCTTAAGCCTATCAGGCAATTAACTCTGTCTTGTCGCACGGAAGGACCGGCGGCAAACCTCGGAATCTCGACGAAGAGTGGAGGGCCCATATTGCTCATATAAAGGGAGCAATGCGTTTGCTACGGATGCGTGGGAAAAAACAGTTCGAAAATCCTAGGAGCGAAAAGATCTTTCGCACGTTCAAAGCAGCCGTGCAGATGCGACTCTTCATATTGAACTCGATCACCGCATCGGACTTTGCGTACCTCGAAATTGACTGCTACAAAGACGAAAACGAGTTTGTACCCTCAGACACCGCAAACAAAGCGACCACTTTCTTCAACAAGACAGCGAGACATTTGGAAGCTACCAAGTATACATTACACAGATTCGAGTTACAGCCGCAGTCCAAAGATTTGGCAGCCGAGATCGACCAACTTCTCTACGACGGCAAATGTCTCGACGCTGGAATGCTGCGTTGGAGCAAACAAGAACCAGGATGGGACATGATGCCTGTTCAAGGCAACGTAAAAGGCACGATGTGGGCACTATACCCCTTTCATGCTCTTTACTACTTCTACAGCTTCTGGGTCTTCCTCTACTGGCTGAGATTCTTAATAGCTCGCGTCAAGCTTTACGAGACCCTGATTGAAATAGTCAGAGTCAAGAAGCGAGCTGCGATACATAATGGAGTACATCCCAGCAAGCTGACACATTGTGACACCCAGATCGACTCGTTCATTCGCATCATCCAAAGGACTGCAGACGACTTGATAGGTCTGACAGCATATGCACTTGGAGATGTCTCAAATACTGGTCATTTTCTTTCAGCACCTTCAGGCGTCAATCCGGGCGGTGGCTGGAACGAGGTCAACGTTGTTGCTGCCATGCAGTTGGTCATTCCTTTCAAAGTACTGCAACGGTCAGAATTTGCTCTGCCTGCGCAGAAAGGGGCCATCGATCTTGCTATCACACATCTTGCAGATGGCTTTAGGAGGCAGCCAATCATACCTGAGCTTGTTGGATAATGTACAGCAGTAGTGTTGTTTCCGGATTAGCCTGCTTGACGAACGCATAATTCTTGTACGCGGAGAGTTTACCAATCTTCCATAGAGCCCAGATAGTTTTGTGGGGTCTCTTGAGAAACAAAGCTGCTTACTTCTGGCATTTTGGCTGCTGTATGATTTGCAGAGGGGCATTAGTGCCCTGTAACGGAGTCCTCCGCGGCTCGATTTACGAACAGTCTTTTGTGGCTTTCAACGCATGCCGATGTATCACATGTCTCAAGGTTCCTCTTTCCCTTCCATCTAATGTGTCTGAGGGAAGATCATACGCCGATATTTGCGCCAGCTGATAAACCGTGCGATGTCTGAAAGTAAGCCTCAGTACGATGGGCGCTAACGTAGCAAAACATGCTTTTTTGTTCCCACTTGTTGCCGGGGGTTCCTGGCTCTTGCTGCTCACTATATTATTGGTTCATTGGCTGGCCAAAGGACGAGCTGTATACCCAGGCCAGACCAATCCGTATGTCGCGTCAGTGATTATACACGGCTGCAGAGTTGCCGATGTACTGAATAGGGATTGATAGGTTCATTTCCGACATAGCAGCCTTCGGCCTCAAACCGGTCTTTATCACGGGGTGCGCGATCACTGCGTCGACGTATATCGGCACGATTTGGTCAGTCAATCATGCACGGTACTCTAAGAACGGCTACGCTCTTACGAGTGATGCCGCGTGGCGGAAGTACACATCGTTCGTTGCGGTGCTCGCGAGCCTCGAAGCCGGCATTTCGCTGTTTACGTTGTCACTGCTTGACACTTTCCGAGCACACGAGCGACACCGTATTCTGTTGCTCTGCACTTTCGGTGGCCTCGGCTTAAGTGCTGCGCTGGCTGTGATTGTTTGGTCTGATCAGCTTCATCCCCGATCAACCAATTCCAGGTTGAATAAGTGGTGAGCTACATACTCTCGAGCAGTCAAGTACTAACTCATCTGAGTAGGTGCACTGTAAATACTGTTCTTGTTGTTGCTGGAGCTGTGTTAGGCATAGCGTTCATTACGTTATTGAACCTGTACTGGATGCGAACAGCAGGAGTGCTGGAATGGGTAATAACTTACCTGGGTGCCTTTTGGCTTTTCTCCTTTATTGGATACCTACAGTGAGTAGCTAGGATCTGCTATAAGGTCGCCCTTTAACGCAACACAGAAGACTTGAAAACCAGGAGTCCTTTGAAAGCAATGAATGGCGGCCCTTGTTGCCAGCGCAGGAGAATTCCTGAGATGTCATCTGAGTACAATCCACCATGCTCTCACCATGACCTGTCAGCTTGACCTCACTATGTTGCTTGGAAGCATCCAAGCTGAACTTTACAATCTCCTGAGCATCAGATGTGCCTCTCTAAGACTGTGTTTCGCTCTTGCACAGGAAGTGCAAGAGCTCATATCTTCATCTTACATGCGGCTTTGTCTTTACTGTTCTCAACTCAACACGACTTCTATCGTCAGGCACCTCGAGCGGCAAGGTCCTTATATGTGCCTTGTGGATCAAGAACTCAAATCCGAAAACTCCCTGTAGCAAGCACCAATTCCGATTATCGATGATTTCTACTACCCCATATCCGTATGAGAGAAACATCGTTAAGTAGGCCTTTCACTAATTGCCCTGCAGATACCGGGTCCAACTCACCGAGAAGCAGTTACTGACTTACAGTATGACCTTCTACAAAGAATTTCACCAATTCGACATAGATGTTCACAACACTCGGTACACTATCCAGATGCTCCGATGCACAAAGAATGGACTTGACACAAGGAAAAGAGCACTTGCAAGACGCTGGTCCCTCGGAAGGCGGATGGAGCTAATCAATCTTGAGAGACAGATTCAGGACGTCAGGAAGCAAGTGCGGCTGCTGGAGGGCCAGTGCAAATACTACCAGGATCGGCGGGCTGAGGCCAGCAGGAAACGAATGATGATCTCACGCAGGATCCCTAAGGTTCCCGATTTGGTTACTCCTAGGGAATGAGGACACTGGCAGCGAAGTTTTACGTGACACAGCTTTGTTACTGAATGAAGTTGAGAGACCAGCGCGTCAGCGAGGCTCCAAGGGAGCTGTCCTTAAAGCAACATCTTGCGACATGAAACAACAACGTAATTGGTTACCTAGTCCTTGAAGGGCGTGACAGATACTAAAAGTTCAGGAGCCACACATGATCAATACATAACATCAGATATCACGGACAACCGGGAGCTTTGACGGGCTCCTCGAATTGCCATAGTAGATTAAATCTATTATCGGCAGTAACAGATCGAGCTTTTTACTTCTTCAGCCTTAAACTGCCAAATTCCATGCATTTTCTTCACTTTATTACCACTTTATCCACATGCGGCGATAGTCTGCACCATCCCTATCAAACCATCACACTTTCTGCTTGGACGTGTCCTCATAAAACCAGACCGCCATGCCATCTCAAACCCACAACCACGGCGTTGCCGAAGAAGACGTTGACCCATTCACCACGTAAGAAACCTCAACTCCTTCCCTCACAAATCAAAATAACACTCCTTCAGCTCTAGGCGTGTAATTCAAACCCTCTCCCGTCACGAATACTTCGACCTCCTCCAACGTCGACTCGACTATGATACCATCAAGATCGACGACATGAACTACAGGACAAGCAGATGCAGGATACAGCTCGATCGATGGCTTTCAAAGCGACTCGGATTGCTGAGAGATGATGTGCCGAAGAAAAATATTGGACTGGTGCTTCTCAATGAGCGGATCAGAAGTGCAAGGGCTGCACTGAAGGCTTTGGAGAGGCGAAGGAGGTATCACTGGAGGAGGTATCGAGTGACAGAGGAGAGGAGGGAAAAGGCGCTGAAAGGGAGTTAGAGGAGGGAATCATGGACCAAGGAAGAAGGAGTGAGATTGATGCTGGCAAGGCGAGAGTAGCGAGGAGAGCATAGGGGTGGAGCGTGCAAAGAAGTGGAAATCGGATCAAACGGCTCAGAGCAGAGCTCGTCATCGCGCCAGAAGTTTGAAGCTCCTTTTGCTAAGGCATAGTAAAAATGAATTTAGCTCGAATGCAGTGGTTTCACATTACTGAGGGCTTCGGGAAAGATTGGAAGATGCTTAACGATGAGTTGCTGGGAGAACGAGCCCAGAACACCATTGGCTTCGATGTCCCGAGATTCTCACCATGAGTGATTGCATATCTTTTCTTCTCAGCTCTGTCCATCCTGCAGCTACCCGGCGGGGAGATCGTCCTGGAATACAGTGCCATTGGCGTAGACCGAGAACGGTGAATCCGTTAGTGCTGGATATAAAGCTGCTGATCGCGCAGCCTTCGTGGTTCGTCTCCCTCATCGTCTTTTTCTCATACCCAACTTCTCTTTGTCCGAGTCGTGGTGTCTTCTAATCAACGTAGTGCATTAATCCACCTCGCAAATCCCATGTATGGCTATGAATTGGACTTTCAAGGAAGACACCATCGGACAAGTATGCTAGGGTGTTACAGAGATGGGTTCTATTGACTGTATTTGACCGGAGTAGAGGAGGTATATGAATGGAGCTGCGTTCGACCAGGTTCTCTACCGCGAAGGTGGGTTGGGGGTTAATTTGAATGGAGCTAGGGTTGGCGGGGTTTATGGTCCGTGGAGAATGGTAACTCTTTTTCGGTTTATGTTACTGCGATACCAGCATCAGCTCATTCTTTTAACAGCGAAATATCTGTTCCGTGGTCATGCGGCACACGGGTGAGACTCCTCCGTGGATGAGCGCGTGTCAATGTAGCTGTTGACAAGCTCGACCTCCTGAGCCGGCACTCTCGTGTTCTGCCAAAGAGCCGTACTGGCTTTCTGCTGAAGCACTCAAATCAAGCTGAACTTGTCATCGCTAGGAGATAAGACAGTCCAATGAATAGCTTCGAGATCGCAGATATGGGATGACATCGTGGTCGGTATCCACACTTAATGCTCTATCAATGATTTGGACATCATGCGAGAACTGCGGCTAATTCCTCACCAATTCGTTGAAGACATTGAGCTTCGCTGATCTTCAAAGGCTGTCGCAAATGACAGAGTCGCTGAGGTCAAAAGCAGCGTCGACTAGGACATCGAATTCGGCTCTCGAGAAACATGGTGCAAGCATCGCAGTAGGATGTGACAACCTTCATCTCTCATCTGAAACGTGGAAGAAAAGGTTCTGGGTCCTAAAGCTTAGTATAAATTAATGCATCCATCACGTTGCCCTGTGAGCAAATGCGATTGCTAATAAATTTACCTGACGTAAGGAGAACATCAAGTCGCTTCTTTTGAGCCGATCTACAGCGAGTATGATAAGTTGAGCCTGACCAGCACAAAATACGCATATGTGGCTAGAGCGATGTTTCGCTTGTGTGTTACTGTGTGTATACCTTTTGCTTGACAGGAATCCTCTTCGCTGTTTTGTAGGAAGGTTTGGAGACTTTTGCTTACAAGGCTGAGTCTCAACTCATCGTCTTCCATCGGAAGAAGATCTACCAAACCCGACGAATCTTAAACCTCACGAGTGTTTTGCTATGGTCAGAGCAGAATCTGCGCTTGACTCAAGACCCCGCAAAATCATGCTACACAAACCAATGAGGCACTCTCCTTGGATGGCAATTATCGTGAAAGAGGCTCCGAGATTGGATTGCGATTGCTCAAAGACATGAAACATTACCGCTGCCCTGCAGCATCTGCGATGGTGCCCATAGATGCAAAATTAGCTCGTAAAGGCCTTGAGCTCTGGTGGAAGGGAATTGGCCGAATAAGGGCATCTTCCAGGCTACAACCTTGGAGAGTAGCGCATACCACATCATCAACAGCGAACCGCGCCCAAAGAATGACACATGTCGCATGTCACTCAAGCTCCTGAGCCACGGACTTCATATGATCTGGAGTCATATATTGCTAGAGACCTGAGTATGCAGCGACAGTATAGATTCTAGTTGTGGCAGCGTTATGAATTTGCATTGAAAAAGACGGAACTTGAAGTCGATGGACGATCTGTGGTTCAGGTCGACTTGCTAAGCACAGTCTCATGTGCGAACGAGCTTGCAAACGGAGTGGAGCGTCAATCAACTTCAATCAGCTAATTTCGTACTCGTCCAAGCCGTCAACGAGCACAAACTGAAAGGTCCTGGCGCTGCACAGATATATGGTGCACAAGACCTTCTCAAACGAACTCAACGACGCATTCCGCAGGCACAAATCCTACGACTGCCGTGTGCGTTGCTTTCGCGGTATCAAATTCAAGCTGTTTAGTGTCTGCCTTCCACCAACCTCGTCGTGCGGTGGCTGGTGGATCGCTGAGGCTGTTCCATACTCCACTGCCTTGGGAATGGCACCACAAGGTGACTTTCTCTCCGTTTTGGATTGGTTTCGCCCCTTTAGGATCCCACTTACCATCGCTTCCTGGCCGGCGGAGACTGAAGCGATGTGTTCCACGAAGGGCAGATTGTGGCTGTACGGCACCTGTGTCACGATCAACTGATATAGTATTTGCGTCACGACCAACGTAAGTCGGAACATCACCCTGGAAGAAGAGCAGCGGGTAATCTGCCAAGAGCTTGTACATGTTAGTTCCTGCGGTCCTCGTGGAGAAAGACTTGCCTTGTCTTTGGGTCCAGCACTCTCGTTCGAAGGGTCTCCGTCTCGCACGCTCCAGACACCGCCAATCAGTGCCTGGTCTTGTCCAATCCATAGTCGCAGCTTGGACTTCGCCGTCCATTGAACATCAGAGTTGAAGGTCTTCTCAGGTGGTGGCTGTGGTGCCACAGGCTTCATACCCTGGAGGATTTTCGAAAACGTTTCTGGCACCCACTGATACTCCTGGAATCGACCAAGCAATTCTTGAAGTGTCACAGGTTCGTCTTGCTATAAGCGCGGTCAGTGCTTGATGCGTTGCCAATGTCGAGGACTCTTGCCTGAATAACACGCCAGTTCCGCCAGACAGCTACAGTTGCTGCCCATGCCGGAGGGCTTCCCTGTTGTCAGTACCTTCATACAGCCAAAGTGATATTCTCAACATGACTTACTTAGCGCATAACAAGCTATCGCCTCCCCTAGATGTGAATGAGATTGCGGAGCTGCCCTTCTGGCTGCTGGAAGCTTTATCCTTTGAGTCCTGGCTCTCAGAGCTGGCATTCACAGAGGCTTGTACAGGTCCGTAAGAAACGGCAGCACCTAAGGAGGCTTTGAATGCGTCCTTGACAGACGAGCTGTCGGCTTGAAAGTCAGACACCGCGGTCTTTGTGCTCTCAAGTCTTCCGCCCAATGTCACCTCTTGCGCGAAAATGACTCCAAATTTTCGCTGAAATTCGCGCAGTTCATCTAGTGTAGGATTTGCCTTCAAGACCGCTAATGCGTCAGCGCATCGGGGGGACACTTTCAATGTATTCTGATCTAAGAACAGCTTAACTCGTGGGAAATTGTACGTTGCGTGGTACTCTTTCTTCATCGAGCCCTCAGTCGCTCCGGAACCTTTGCTAGATTCTGACTTGATACCGGCAGAAACGCTTGCGGAGATCAATGGCGTGCCGCCACCGACCATTGTTTCCAAGGACTTGGCAGAGAACGCATTCTCAACGAGCGACGTCTGAAAATCTGAACTGACCTCAGCAATGTCAATGTGTGGTGTGTCGAAAATTTCTACAAATTCTTGCAAATATGAATCAAGCTTGTCTGGCTGCGATGAGTCTTCCTTCTTCGGCTGCACCCTGGCCTTGTTCTCAAAAACCTGCAGCTGGAATGCCGGCAATCGTGCACTGGTCATTTGGAGCCGCTTGCCTCGGATGTCGAAGCCATACAACGTCTTGTTCAACATCATTAGCTTCTCCCAATCTTTCTCGGAGAAGTCAACGACACAGTCCAGCATACCAGCTCCATTGGGCTCTGTGCCTGACTTTTCGAACGTGGGAATATCAGCGTATGCTGCATTGTGCGATGCTGGTTTACTAGGTGCGGCTAATTCTCTACCTGTCCGATCAGTGAGGGCAAGATTTCGCTTTCCTTGTTCGCCAAAAGCCCATTCAGATCCAAACGTTTTCGGAGGCGGCGCCATTGAGTTGCTGACCGTAAGGTATACATTAAGCATGGGCAGTGTCGCCACTTCTTGTTTCGCTCCATCCTCGGCTGGTGGGTTCAACACCGCTGCATTGGAAATGGGAAGTGTGAGATAATAGCAGAGATTGGTGGTATCCTCGACCGGAGCACAGTTTTCGAGGCAGAAAGTCCATTTATCATCAAGCTTCCTGCCAAGCAATGCTCGAAAACTGCTGAGTGAGATCTCGGAGAGCTTCGGGATGTCTCCAGAGCTGATCGTTGCCTGAGGCTCTTGTCTAGATGCGCTGACTTGATTGATAAACATGATCTGAATATGGAAACCATTTCCCATGGCCTTTGTGGCATGCTTCGGGATTCCTGATGCCATAGTTAGACTCTATCTCGAGTTGCATCACAACGGAACTTACGAGGTGTCATCGTGCGAGAAATGCAATATCTGTTCTGTACATCAAAGTCGAAGACAGCGACCAGAGAAGATCAAGTAGCGATGTTTCGTTTCTCCAGGAAATAGTTTCTCGACAGCATGGTGGACATCTGTGGAAATAAAGAACATTCATCGTCGTTCCCAATGCCTTTTCCCACGATCGAAGCCTTTCTCAAGGGCACGCTGAAGTGGCATAACATGGCTCTTTGCCTCAGCCTCCACAGGTCCATACTATTAGCACCTGTTCGATGCAGTGGTAGCGAGACCCCACCCTGGTCTAGATCATCCTGAACAGAATACGAGGATAAAATGTGGCTCACCTGGAAGTGATGGTGGAAGAAAATCGGGGTCTTAGGGAATTTCATCTGCTACAGCTGCGCCTTCCAGGCTGGGAATCCACATGCTTGATTACTAGGCTGTTGGTGAGTACTCAAGGTGTATCTGAGTCTTTTTGTAAGCGAGTGGTCCAGCCTCATGAGTTTGCGGTGAAGGAAATGCAGTCTAAGCCACTCGTTGGCCGCTGTTGTGATACCAAAATTAACGCACAGACGTCCAAGGGATGTGTTTTACATGACAGACAGAAGTTGTGGAGCCTTGGCTTTTTCCTCTTGGCCAAGGATCGGGCCAGAGCGTTAATTGAGGCACTACTACATTATGCTCTCTGTAACATTTCACACTTAAATCGATATATCTACCGGTCTCATGATTTTGGCCGCTGCGAACGGCTAGGCCTTGTGGAAACCACGTATAAATCTGGGCCGGTGTTGATTGGTTTGGTGATGAATCTCGCCACGGCCTCAAGCAGTCTCACCGCCTTCAGGCTGGAAGCTCCGAGGTGGACAAGACCATCTCAAGCCCGCTTATATGCAAGGAAGGCACGATTGCTGCGCAATGAGGCATTCATGGATTCGTTCAGGTCTCGTGTTTGCTCAGATGCTACTTAGTAGCTTGTCTTGACAATGGAGAGTCTTACCGGTGGACAGCGGTCAACAAGTTCGGAGCTGGACCTTGTGGCGATCAGACCAAAACAATCCTGTTTCCACTTCACTTTAGACGCTACAATACTCGGGGGCTGAGGGCACAAATCATTTCTTGAGTTGTATACAAATCAATACCGATAACATAACTTCAGGACGATGAGATGCTCTAATGAGCTAAGATTCCCGATATTGGTCCGGAAAGTGTCTCGCATCAGCCAAAGGGAAGTCCTGGGCAATTAGCGATTCCCTGTCGAGATCCTCGAAGATCCACAGAATGCCGGTATGGTTGCAGTTTCATATAAGGCCCGAGAGACTTGAGCGTATCTCAGCTTGCCGTAAGTTAGAGGTGCCTGCAGCGTTTTTTGACCGTGGGCTCTTAAGTGGGACGGCAGGATTTTCTGGCATTTTAATTGGAGGACTGCTACGGGATGGATTACATGCCAAGGTCTGGGAATGGAGCTAATGTCAACTGCATTCAGCACCTCAATTTTGCAAATGCCTAAGGACAACGTGATCTCAAAGATCTTGTTATGGGAACATGATTGTATTACTCAAAGTAGTGATTCTAATCTTCAAATCGAAGCTTTCGTGCCTCACAAAGCTTCTCTATTTTCGCTTGACGTCGACAGTAACTGATCCCAAACTGTTGCCGTTGTAGTCAGCACCCCACTGAGTCACCTCCCAACCATCTTGGATATTTCGAATGTTGAACTTGTTAGAGCCAGACCACGGGCAAGCGTAGGAGATGTCGCAGACTTTGTCATTCTCGTTTCCCTTTCTGTAGAGCTTAATATCTGCTTGCATGCCCGCCCATTCGTTTTGTTTGCCCGTATGGCCCCAAGCGTAGCTGCGTTGCGGCTTGATCTCCTGGTTTTCGATTTCGGAGAGCTCAATTCTATGGCGGTCATGTGTATCTGCAGCGCTGAATGGGTAGCCCCAGATGTTTCCAGTATCTGTGAATTTGACCTTGAGTGTATCATCGTCCTCGCCGGCTTTGTTGACTATTTTGATGAGGGCCCACTGAGTCCAGCCCATTTTGTGAATGATGGAACTTGTTTAGCTCTTAGATCTCTCCTGGCAGGCTGCTTTGGTTTATGGTTGATTTTCTGGTTGTGAGTTCTTTGACAGGACTCTGCAACCTTATAGTTTTCGAAACTCAAGACATGCTCGGAATAATGGTCCAGCTGCATCGTAATCTTCGTTCTAGCCCGGAAATTCCAACCGCACTTACATGACCTAGCCAAATATCTGCTGTGGACACAGTGCTGGGAACACCCTTCAGATGTCTGGAAATGCTCCTGATATCGTACCTTGATATTGCTCATAATGTCGTGGCTAAGCCTAGATGGACGTCTCCTGCAAAGTCCAGTCGTTTTTGAGCCGAAACTTGCGCGTTCAGGATTTCCAGCAAGACAATAATGAAGTACCTAGCTGCTCCACGACCAACAGGTGTCTGGGCGGAGCCTATGGGTGTAATATTACCTCTAGCCGTGTATTATTCTGCACTTAAAACGGCCACACCGAACGCTCATTTCTAGTTTAGACAATTACACATTCCTTGTCAGATTCCACACGAGGAAAAAATGCAGCTAAACTCCTGACGGCCCACGTCTCAAGCGACCCGTCCCTGCCAGGCAAGCTAAAGTGGATATGGTCTAGCTTGCCACGAATACGTGAAGCTCGTGTTCAAAGACTTGTGAATGGCATTTTGTTTGCCTGGGGTGATCCTAGATAACACACGTAGTCTAGGCAATCTTGAGCCTGACCAATGGACCAGTCACGGCCAGCCCTGCACCCATGGCGTGGACGACACGTTGGGGATTCATGAAAAGTTATCATGCGACCGAACGTATCTTCAATACAGTTGCAGCGTGGCCATGGGCCGTCTCATATCCCGGTTGCACGCCAGCCACGTAGCCGCTAATTCCCCACAAATAATGTCAGGCCGGGACTCCTTCGGAAACCTGTGCAAAATCGATGTCTCCAGCATACTACTAGTGCTTTCTCTGGCGGAATCAGCAGTTGGCGAGGCTGCTACGTCCAGCTCAAGCAATTCACGCCTCCATGCACAGATTTGTATGTTTGATTGACCACCGCTGCAGCTGGCCTTTGCGCTTGCTATTGTAGGAATGTGTATGTCTGCTCGATTTGTGGTTGGTGAGCCTGTTGGACCAAAAATTGTTGGGGGCAATGCACCTACCGCTTGTCACATGCGCAGTTGTTCGTGGACAAAACTGGAAGCATGGCTGGATTGTACTAGATCGTTTCCTACTGCAACACCTATGTATGCACTTACCAGCATAGAGTCTGATTCTCGTTTCGGCAGAATTTTTCCAGCACATACAGGATAGCTGCAAGCCTCAGCGGTGTAGAGGGCGATAGGAGTTGCGCCAGGACATGAGCTCAATTGGAAATGAGAAACGAGTCACGGATGTGCCTTCACAAAGTGTCCGAAGAGACTAAGTGTGCTGAGATTCAGCTGATCTTGAGAGCGACACAAGTGCTATAAATGCTCGATGTCTACTTCGAGGACATACAAAGCCTCTCTTCTACGACTGTTCAGACACTGCTCAATCTCTTGATTCCTGGTGTCCTGTCTTGTCACTCTATCATCCTTTATATTCGCAAGCTACTTGATCTGCTGCATCATGACTACCAAATTCGAAGCAAAGGGTCAGGTCAGTGGCAGCAACGCTCAGCAATAGGGCTAAGAGGACTGACAGCTCCTCCTATAGGAATGGTTGGTCACGCTGTGGAACGATAGCAGCAAAAGCTACAACTTCAAATCCAAAAATGGATTTCTCAGATTGTCGATGCATATGATTGCCAAGAAGAAGGACACCATCAAGTCAACCTGGAACAGTGACGAGTATTTCAAGGACAAGAACCGAATTCCTAGCTACGACACCTTCATCCAGGGCTCGCAATTCGAGTGCGACGGCAAGTTGATCTACAACGGACCAGATACTATTCAGAGGGCTGAGATCATGGAGAAAGTTGGAAGAGAAATGGAGAAGTGGGCTTCGAGCAAGTCAGGCTGAGGAATTAGCTAGCAGAAAGCATGTAGTGCTCGCCCACAAACCCATCATGTCTATTTGTCTTGTATGAAGCTCAATAAAAACTTTGCATCAAGTATCTGCTGTTCGAGTCCTGAAACAAGCTTTAGTTTATTACGTGCCGACTTTATTAGTTGCCACTGGCCCTAACACAACTGGTTAGAGTAGGCCATCATTAGCGGTGACGCCCCGGTGAGGCTCAACCCCAGTAAGGTGAGCTGGGGTTGAGCCTGAGCGCCGTTAACATACGGCTGAGGGCCGTGAGCTCGATGCAAGACTTTCCGGACTTTGGCAGGTTTCGCGACCTTGTCGATCTTCGGGGCGGCAGCTTCCCGAACTAATTAGACCGAGATCTAGGGAGGTACGTGCACCCGAGACACCGATCTAGTTTATGTGGCATGATGTCAAAGACCTTGGACGTGGCTTCTAATGACGCGCACAACCTTCTCTATGGAGTGTTCCGAGCTGGACCATTGAACGTCAACCGCTCCGCTTATGCCTATCAAGCTTTACTTTCTGCATCTCACATCCTAGTTCATGGACTTATCAAATCGTGGATTTCCTGCCCGATTGCGCGGTAAAGCTTGCCTGGTTTCGTCATGTTGCGCCATGACTAGCCACGGGTGTTTTGAAGCTTCAAAGCGCTGGCTAACATGCCCACTGACTGATGACGAAGGTCGTTTGAGTGTTGCGTTATTGACCTGTAACCAGCATCATGTCGTTCTGTAGACTTCATGTTGACAACGTGTGCCATTCCCTAGGAGCTTTGCACTAACAATAGAAGCCGCTTCCACGTCATGGACCTAGAGAGAATCAAACAAAACTTCAGAATACGATCTGGTCGAAGCAAGCAGCAGAAAAGAAAACCTAAGTCCACAACGAACCCTCTACCACGCGACACCCAGTCGCAGCCGGCTCAGAAGCTCTCTAGCGGTGAAGTGCCCAGCCCAAGACCTTCGAACGGAGAGCCAACGGTGCATCCAGAACAGCCCGGCCAGACTGGGCCACAGAAGGAGGAAGAATCGCATGGGAAACAGGAGAGCGAAGAAGACAGTACAAGGCACAATGGTATACAGCAGCTGAACACGCCCCCTGACTCGCATGGTGACACAACTCTTCAGAACACGACACAAGGTGCAGCTCAAGAGAAAGAACTGAAGGACGAACAAACAAATACAGAGATGTCTTCACACAATCTCGGTAGAAGGATGACAGAATCGCAACATAGGTCTGAGCCAAGTTCAGAGGCTGAGGATTTTGACCTGAAGCCCCCGAAGCCTCGCGCGAAACCTCCTTCTCTTGAGACACTGTCTGAGCTCCTCTTTTCTTCCGGCCATTTGGATTCGCTTCTCCACCATCCACATCAGCTTGCTCGCTTCTCGGCTTTCCTGCAGAAATACGTCCCACACCACTATCCATTACTGGCTCAGTATTTGGAGACACAAAAGGCAATCAAAGCCGTTGCATACGCAAATGCTATTGCTGAAGCACTAAAGCCACAGGACATCGGCAGAGGTACTGCAAAGGAGGTAGGATACCGCGCTGCGATCCTCGATTCTGATTTCGAAGCCATATCAAACGCCTCTTTCAAAGCCCTAGTTGGCGATGCGCTTCCCAGCTTTGTCTCATACTCTCTAGTGAAGACAGCCTCTGAATGCCTGATTAACGAGATCACGGGCAGGAGCACACCCGTTATGCGCGATCTAGTGGACGGTCTGTCGGAGGTGTTCTGTTTGACAGATCCAAATCAGGCAGACAATCCCATTATCTATGCTAGTGAAGAGTTCTATCGCCTCACCAGATACGGTCCCGACGACGTTTTGAATCAGAACTGCCGGTTCTTGCAAGGCCGAAAAACAAACCCAGACTCGGTAATACGCCTAAAGGATGCTATTCAAAAAGGCGAGGAAATCTCTGAGACGTTACTTAATTACAGGAGAGATGGCAGGCCTTTTATTAACCTGCTCATGATTGCGCCTTTGCACGATAGGTATGGGAAGCTGAAGTATCACATCGGAGCACAAATTGATGTTTCCGGTCTCGTAGAGGGTGGACGAGCGCTCGAGGGCTTTCAACGCTACCTCAATAGACGAGCTGAAGCCCAAAAACGAGAAGAGTTTGAGAAGGCGCGGCAAGGTCTTAAGGATGATCACCAAAGGAAGAAGACGGCACTTGCTAGACTGCGAGATCTGAGTGAGTCATTCGACCTTGAAGAGTCTGCTGTTGTCCAAGCCAATAGCCGCTCAAATTCCTTGGCACGAGATGACGATGAGAACCGAAGCATTGGAAGTACTGAGAAACAACCAAGACGTGTGTATGGTGACACCGAGGTGTCTGATGATGATGAGGATGAATATGGCGCACAGGACCAAGGTGATCCCGAAGACTGGAAGCTGGGAGAAGGCAGCGACGGCAAAGTCTCGGGGAAGTTGCCCGGTGTTTACGACTCTTTTATGCTGCTGCGCCCAGCGCCCTCGCTACGCATCGTCTTCGTTTCGCCAAAGCTGCGGGGAATGGGAAGTGTATTGCAGACGCCTTTCTTGTCACATGTCGCAGCACCAAGCTCGACCATAACTGGCCTAGCTGAAAGTCTCAAAACTGGCGTACCTGTGTCTGCAAAGATTCATTTCACAATCGAACGGGGACAAAATAGGAATGGAACAATCTTGAGGAATGGCACCAAGCATGAAGATGGAAAGAATGGCAAGGCTATCTGGGTTTCTTGCACACCCCTGGTTGGCGATGATGACCGAATCGGTGTCTGGATGTGTGTTGTAGTTGAAAAGTCGAAGGTGGGAAGTGCCATCCGAAGACACGCTTTGGCGGTAGAACAGTCGGCCGACGAGCCTGTTCAGTCTATCGAGGCACTGCAAACTGATACGATGTCGCAAAATAGAGCAGAATCTTTGAAAACGAGAGACAACGCAGAAAGGTCGTCAGGGCTTGCGAATGGCGCCTCAAGCCACAGCGGAAAGGAATTTTTGAAAGACGTGCCTATCAAGCCTGTCCGCATAAACAGCCATACTGCGATTTTGAAGGGAGAAGACGTCGAAAAGGCACCAACCCGGGAACAAAATAGGTCAGCCAAGTCCATTCGTCCCATGGAATCCATTTATTTTGACGCAGAAGGTGGACAGGAACCAATGAAACCAAAGGCTGATCAGCCAAACCAAGAAGAGTCCCAGCAACGACATGTTTACGAAGACGGCGGAACCAACAACCACCTCAGCCAACAACGGAAGGAACTCCCAGTGCGAGGTCCGAGACCAGTGGTAACACCTATTGAAGAGTACAAAGAGCCTCCTAGAGACCTCAAAGCCTATAGCGTACAAGTACGAGGCCCTTCACCAGCAGCTGTCCAATCCACTGGAGATGAGTATGTCACTGCCCGGTCTCATATGATGCCCTCGCCGCGAAATGGCCGAATATTGATCGAAGATGACAGCGACACGTTTACCGACGACGCCATGAATCACCATCGCGACAACATGGAGGTCGGCTCGCTACAGCGAAATTCAACGTCGCGATCATCGGCCGCTTCGCCTTCCAGCGACGTGCAGCCGTCAATACCGTCTTCAGCGCAGCCATCTGATGAGCATGAAAGTGACAGCTTGGACCAAGTCAAGATAACACCAAGACCAGACGATGACTCACACTTTTCGCCTAAGAGGTCGAACGAAAACGCTGAATACATTGACGGTCCTGACAGTTTAGTTGATAGTCAAGTCACTTTGCGAGATTATAGGAGAGATCAGGACGAAGACCAAGACTGGGATAGTGTCATTAAGACGGGAACACCAGAATGGGTGAGAGGGAAATCTCAAACTCCGCCTCAGGATTCGTCGCCATCCCTCTCTCCGGCCAAACAAGCACGTGATGTAGAATACGATGGCTACGCAGAAGACGATGATATCCAAGGGCACAAGCACGATGTCCAGAATTGGGTCGAAGATGCCAGACCGCCAAGCAGTAAGCAGAATCAGAATGCCAGGATGAACATGGACTATCTCATTGCTGGGAGCAGTCGATGGTCGCACGGGCCAATACTTGGCAAGGATGCCACGTCCTACACTATTGACGACAGGATGACAGATTTCGATCAATGTGTTAGAAGTCCCTATTCTGTTGATTGAGCGCGCTGTTGTAAGAGGTTTGGTGTTCCTGGGAGTACGTCAGGATTGGTTATTGTACCTTTTCAGCAAAAAGTGATGGTCGAACACTTCTTAGCAATTCTATGATGGAAAGTTACGATGTACATGCAGGCGCGTATCAGGTGAACGAGTCTAAGCGTGCTTACTTGAACATCAATCCCTCCCAGCCATTCAGCCTCGTCTCCTCACACTTCTTCCTGTACCCAACTGCACTCCCAGCGTACCGTGCTACGGTCCTCACCGTCTTCCCCTTAACATTCTTGTTTACACCTGTCATCCAGCTGTCCACCTCATTGCTCAGTGCCCCCTTGCTACTCTCAATCACATGCTCAGTCCATCCCTCTACCGCCTCCTCGGTCGGCTCGACGTAAGTGTAACCCTTATCACTCACATACTGCAGCAACTCCTCTATCACAGCAACAGCGTGTTCGATCGACCTCGTCGCATTCCCAAACGGCTGATGCGGCCCAAGCACCATGAACATATTCGGCATACTCGGCGCCGTCAGACCAAGGTACGTCCTAGGGCAATGATCCTGCCAGATCGCACGTCGACCTTCTTCAGTATCGCTGGAGCCGAGCAACGGTCGATCGTCCTTGGCGTGCCATTCAATGGCGCTGAACGCACCCGTGATGGCATCGAACCCCGTCGCACAAATGAGCACATCCAATTCGTGGCTCGCGCCATCAGACGTGACGATCCCAGTCTCTGTTATCCGCTCAATCGGCGTCTCCTGCAAATCAACCAAGTGCACATTCTCCCGATTGAACGCCTCAAAATACCCGCTCTCAAGAGGGACTCGTCGAGTCCCAAAGCCATGGTTCTTCGGGATCAATTTCTCCGCCGTCACCGGGTCGTGCACTCTTTGCCGTATCTTATCGGCCATGAAATCCGAGTAGAGTTTGTTCGCTTGTCGATCTGTATACGTGTCACTAAAATTACCAACCCACTTTCCGAACCCGGGCTCGCTGTATAATTTCTCCCAGAGCGCAAGTCGTTCTTCAGGCGTGCATTCCATTGATTTGCGCGGGTCCGCCTCATGCAGGAAACACATGGGCGTCTTTGCGCAGCGGGCGAAGATATCATCGTACGTCTGGCTGAGTTCCCTCATTTGCTCTGCTGAGATTTCTGAGTTTCGCAGCGGCGCAGACCAGTTTGCGGTGCGTTGGAACACGGTCAGGGATTCTATGGACGACTCCTTGGCGATCTCGGTAATGGTCTGGATCCCTGTTGCGCCTGTGCCAATGATACCGATGCGTTTACCAGCAAAGTCCGACTTCAGATTGAAGTCGGAGGGCCAACGAGAGGTGTGGAAGGCGGCACCACGGTACGTTTCCACACCTGGTATATTCGGAAGGGTCGGGGATGAAAGGAAACCCATGCAGCTTATGAACCAGCGCGTTTGGTACTCGTTGCCATCTGTAGCGATGAAGCGCCACGTGCGGGTTTCGTTCTCCCAGTGTGCGGACCGAATTCGCGTGTTGAATTGGATGTCGCGGTAGAGGTCGTGTTTCTGGCAGACCAGCTCGATGTATTTTAGGGTTTCAGGCTGAGGTGAGAAGGACTCCTTCCAGTGCCAGGTGTCAAGGAGTTCTTTATCCCAGGAGAATCCGTAGGAAAGGGATTCGCTGTCGAAGCGGGCGCCGGGGTAGCGGTTCCAGTACCAAGTGCCGCCGCTGCCAGTACCGGCTTCGAGGACGCGAATGCGATATTGCGGAAAGCGGCGGCGGAGGTGGTGGAGAGTGCAGACGCCGCTAAGTCCGGCGCCGATAATAAGGATGTCGTATTGTTTCGGGGGTGGCGGTAGCGAGCCCATTATGGATGTGGTCCAAGGAATTTGAGAAAATCGGCGTCCGTGGAGGCGTAGAGTGTGCTTTAATCGCGTTGCAGAAATTCAGTCTGCATCAGGGCCGTCACGACAATAGCATCATATATCTGATGGTGGCACAAGTCATTATCGGTAATCTAGCTCGATCAAATATAGACTGAGAAGGTTTCTCCAAAACCTTCCCGTTCGGAATTTGAGCAGTCGGAGATGGTGTGGGTGCTATGCGGAGACCTTCCTCAACTCAACTTGATACGGACGCCAAAGTTCGTCCATTAAAGTCCCAGGGGACTGATGTTAATGGTTCAGGTATTTCTTGACATGAAAATTGAACAATCCATTTACCTGTTTATTACTCTGGAGTCATATGCTCGGGAACTTCGCTCAAGTCGCATGGCGGTCTGAATCTCAGAGATGTAGTATTGAGTACTACGTGAGCTTGCAGTTATCCTTGGTATATTGTTGAGGCTTGATGTGCCTCTCCTCGCACATGTTCGATCTTCCCCCATGCTCGTAGGCAAGATTGCGCGGGAAAAGGTCAATCGTTGGTGGGCGTGTTCGAGGTAGCACAGCGGGCCAAAAATCTTCGAAACGCCAAGACCACACCATTCGGAGGAAATTGCCGGCTTGAAGTGTTGACCCAGCTTCATTGAGGCAGAAGGTAGCTTTGGATGCCACGAGAATTCCTCAACAGGCAGAATGGAATATTCAGCTGAGCTGTTGCCCTTGTCGATATCTATCTAGCTGGAGTCGATACCTGGACACCGAGGGTGGATTTGAAAGCCAAGCGGATGCCATACCATTGAGGGCTCTAGCGGTGCCTTGAGTTTTGATCGCTGATTGTGCTGATTTAATAAGGAATAGCTGATCAATATATAAACAAGAAGTGGCGTACCAGTGAAAGGGTCAAAGTGGGTTCCTCTACAGTAGGGCTTTTGCATGGTGGTCAGAGCAGACCAGGATATTAGAGATAGTGACAATAATTCTCATATTAACTCGCAAGTCCACTTGCTACTTGCAACATTGACGTGCTACGCTCACGCCTCCTGGGCATTGCGTACGCGCTTATGACCTTCCAAGTCGGCCAAGACCACCCCTCTACTACAAGATTCCAGCCTCGAACCACGTGGAAAGAACATTGGTCCGAGACCCTACAGTCTGCAGGGCTTCCTCGATGATATACTTGATGGTAAACTCATACTAATCACTCACGGCAGTCTAGGCGATCACCATCTTGCCCCATAGGTGGCCAGTGAATGTCATTGACTGCTTGACGCTGATCGTCGCTAAGAACGTCGAGCATTGGCGAACATGACCCTCAAATTCTCTCACTATGGTGTGAGCTATCCCTCTGACACCGCGTCGACTTGAAACGACCTTGAACACATCAAGGGCAAACCCATTTTTTTGAACAAGCTTCGTATGGTTTTGGAATCGAGCGATCAAATGGAAACCAACTCTGAAATCTTCGACCTCATCCCGTGCGGTTGGCGAGCGAAAGACTACCAGGGTACACAATGGAGTTGTTCTCGAGCAATCACCTGAGGGAGGTTTGCTTTGCCTGGCGTCGAGATCGAAGAACTAGAGACGAATAGGAACGTACAAGAAACGATTAGCGAGGCGCAGAGCCGGTCGAAGGACGGCCAGCCTGGGCTTCACAGCGAGGTCTCTGTAGGCTGCTGATGGTGCGAGGATGTCGTTGAAGGGAGATTTGAAAGACTAGCTTACGAATGAGGCTGGATGACGTTGGCATTAGGTTCATCGAAAGACGAAGTTGCACAAGGCCCTAACGTATAAGACGACGAACGCATGCGGTTGTTCATATTGGACTGCTTTTCTTCGTGTTACGACTTTGGACTATTCTCGATGGTTTGAACTCGTCGTAGTCCATCGCGCCGAATGTTAAGAGTGTATCCAGTAGTACCGCCATTCTCCGTCACATCCTCTCCTCAACTGGGCCTACTGACTGCTTCAGTCCACTGCCACGTTGCCATTGGAGTGCCCTAGACTGGTGTTGATTTGGCATCCTGATGTATTGCTTTGCCAAAGCCTCACCATCCTTCGTCAGCTGCCGGTTCTCCCTCGATCATGCGACGTGTGGAGTGTATTGTGGGTACATTGCAGAAGAAGGTTGACTCGGACAACACGGCCCTCGCAGAGTCGCCACGTGCCCTGTCATATGTCTCAAAGCCGTATGAAAATTGTAAAACTTCTTTGTAGCCGAGGCTGTAGATCCTCTGTCTTAGCTCTGCGAGCATGATCATCGTTCAACAAGGTTTGCCGTCCAGCGAGAGATCAGATTGCCTAACGGAGGTATTTTTTGTATATTGGAGGTTCGCTTGCAGCGAAAGGATCTGGAGGAACGTGGCGTTGTTTACACTAGGAAACTATGCATCTGGACATAGCTCAAGCAGAGTATGACCAGTTTCAGGGTTTCTGTTACCCTTGCCATTTCGACGCAGGACAATTTGGTCGTGTTGATTTCTGGTCACGGCATATTACCGAAGTACGTGCCCCGCGAAGAGCATTTGTGCCACCGTTCGTACAAGTGTCATTGGCCCAGACACGTTCTGGTCCTTTCAAAATGATATGCTCGTGGAGCAGGTATTGGAATGCGTTTTCGAAAATCTTTTATCCATGGTGGTCCTGTGGCAGGTAAGACGAAAGGTTGACCGCAACGCTCAGATTTTCAAGTTCAGTTAGAGCCATGAACAAGTACCTGCCTTGTCACGAAGAGAAGTCGAGCTGTCGGCTTTTCTTCACGCCGAGCGGTTAAATGGACATGAGAAAGAACGACAAGTTTGACACGATCTTCACCTCCGAGTGGAAAGCGCCTCCGTGGCGGACCTTTCAAGCGACAAGTCAGCAGAGATGCTCGTCGAGCTTGCATTGCTATTGAGCTTACTAAGCTAGGCCACCAAGTCAACCTCACCCTTGGCCCCCTGTAAAAAGCTTGAGGTAGCAAGGCAACATGCTTCCGCAAAGTCCGCCTGGCCCCAGGTCGACAAAGCAGATGCGCAATCTCAGCAGCAGCACTGAGCTCTTCAAAGCGAGTGTCCCATTGCGAACCTCTCGTCTGTCACTCACTGGTGTACTGTCAACCCCATGTGCCAGAACAATTGCGACGACCTGCTACACGATTTGATCGCGGCGGCCACAACTAGCGCCTATGTGCTTCCGGCAATTTTGATCGTATCTACGAGCCTTGAGAGATGTTTCAGAGGGTAAGCCAGGCAGATTGACCAGACCTAAAGACGCTGTGGTGAATGCCTGGAAAAGGGGCGGTATACCGGGTTCATGCCTGTGCATCATCTTGTATGCCGCAGACGCCCGTTAGTTGTTCAATTCAGTGTAAAAACATCCTCGCCACCGAGCGCTTCCTTGGTCTAGAATCTTTCCTGGCCGACGGAATAGCATGTGAGCGTGGGGCCATGGTCGGAAAGAGTGCAAGCCCTAGGGAGACATATGTCGGAGATTCAAAATATTTGGAAACTGCGCGCAGTGACAGTCACACTGTCTTCGGTGCAATAAAGTGTGGAGTGCAGCTTCTGCGCATCTTGCTTAAAAGATACCAGAGAGCCTCGAAGTCGATATGGTCGCTGCAGGTATAGTCAATTGGTCACGAAAAGAACGACAGCATTTTGTAATCGTTGGAATTTGACGCAGATATCCCCAGCCTCGGGATTACCATGTGGAAAGTAGTGGATGCTGCATACTGTTGGCTTCTTCGACAGCACCGAAAGACAGTAGAAGCTCCAAGCGCATGACGTTATTACGAAAACCGCAGGAAAAGGAGCCAAATCTGTTTCAAGTTGCACGTGGTGGAGCCCAGTTCTCAGACATGGCTTGGACATTTCAGTCAATCGCACCATTCAACGGATTTTAGCTTTCATCAAAGCATCGATGTCGACGGCTGGCTGCTTTCGTGCTTGCAATATTGAAATGGTCAGTGCGAAGCATTGTTGGTTGCTGCGGCGATGCTACTTGCTTGATGATTCGGAGATTGTTTTTGCGTCGTAAGCATCTCACTTCCGTTACCGAGATCAGCCGCCATTGCGATCGTTGGATTCACAGAAACGTTGGACTGCCATCCTGGTGAAGACTGGTCTTGACTAAGGTACTATTGCTTGTTCCGCTGAACGAATGCAGACGGAAGCTCAATTACACTTGTGCCGGCGAGTAATTGAATCCATCTGCTGTCTTTAAGAGCTTCTCGAGGCCTACCAGGGGGCTTCAGTGGTTCTGGCGAAAGAGCGTAGAATCTGCATCAGCGCCATACACGAAATACTGGTTTATCGAACGGACTTCTAATCGACCCTCCGTGGAAGTAAAGAGGACAAGGACAACCTTGTTGTCGGCGTGGACGCAGGTGGGTCTTAGGACCTCCATTAGGCAAGGCGCCGACTCTTGGCTGCTAAAGACTTGGAGCCTCGTGGGCGCCATGGCGGCTTGAGCCTCGTGATCGACGAGGCAGGCGCCCCTGACCCACGACCTCTTCTCCTTGTCGCACCATCCGCGATCGAATAAGCCAATGACCCTGCATCTATGCCGTGCTCCCTGTCATCAATTCTGATTCATGGTCGACTCCAGTACCATGCTGTGACAAAATGCACGATCCCGTAATCTTAGGATTATCGCGTGGAGTGCAATCACTTCGTTGTCGCTAACTTCATATCAAAACGGTAGGCCTTTCTTCTACACTTGCTTCTCTCATTTCCTCTCCCTCGCAGTCATTCTTTCGCATTTGGCGCTACGATTTGGTAGATCCAGTCCGTTCCTTGTTGTAAGTCATTCTTTTGGGAAACGCTCTTTTGAGAAGGCACGATTTGAGTTCGCTACGACGATCTTTTACGGTCCGGTACCAGTGACAGATCACGAGACGAGACGATACGGAAAATTTTAGCATTTGAACAGCATTATCACGGCGAAGATGCATATCAAGTCACTTGCCATTTTGGTGGCCTCATTGGCTTTGACCGAAGCTAAGCCTCACGGTGCTTATCAGAAGAGGAGCACTTGGGGGGCATGGTCAAGTGCAACGTCTGAGGAGGTAGCAACCACAACCCCCGAGACCACAACTTCGGCTGTTAAGACCACAGCCACAACGACCGAGGCTTCTTCATCTGTACCTCTTGATCTGACTAAGTCTTCGAGCACCAACACAGCTCCATCTACAACAGAGATCCCATCGACACCTAGTACTGATGCTTCTTCCTCGGTCCCACTCGACCTCACAAAATCCTTCCCCACGAGTGAAGTCACCACCTCTGAGGTCGCCATTACCACTTCGGGTTCCGAGAGTGGCTCTACCACTGTCGACCTGGGTAACTCTACATCTTATTCTCGCACACATACTCGCACAACCTCAGCGGCGGACACCACAAGTGCTACCCCTAGCTCATCCTCGGTGCCCTTGGACTTGACAAAATCTTCGACTACCACTGACGCCACCACCTCTGAGACAGCAACAACAACATCGGCGCCCGAGAGCGCTTCGTCTACCGTGGACTCCGGCAGTTCCACATCCTACTCTCACACTTACACCAACGTAACTTCAGCCTCGGAGCCTACAGCCACCCCTACTGGCTCTCTTTCAACGCCATTGGACCTGACAAAGTCCTCGAGCACCGAGTCAACAACTTCTGAGGCTGCCACTACATCTGCCTCGGAAAGCAGTTCAACTCCCATCGACTCTGGAAGCTCCAGTTCCTCACTCGGCAACCACACCTGGTCCGACTGGTCAAAGACCGCGACCACGACCAGTGCCACCGACGTCTCTGGTGAGACCGGCAAAGCCACCCCAACGGGCAACCTCACCACCACCAGCGCTACCGAAGTCTCTGGTGAAACTGTTACAGCCGTGCCAACCGGTAACCACACCTGGTCCGAGTGGATTACCTCAGGCCCAGCCACCTCAACCAAGACCGGCGTGTCCACCTCTGTCTTCGATAGCACAATGACGCTCACCAGCCAGGTCGGCGAGTCAACGGCCGTGATCACCACCAAGATCCAGCTCACCAGCACAGTCACCTACACTGTCACCATGACCGCCCCGGGTGACGACAAAGAGACTCCCACTAGCTCCCCAGGCAATGTTGCTCCGTCTCCATCCGGTCCAGCTGGCGGTTTCGGTGAGGGTGACAAAGCTGAGTCAGGTACCACAACAATCACATCGACCTCAACCACCACCATGACCATCACTGTTTACCCGGAGGAATCTGAGACACCGGTCTCCGGCAACGAAGGCAGCAGCGGCGCAGTCCCAACCGGCACCGGCTCAGGCTCAGGTGATGACTCAGACGGCAACGATGGTGGTAAGGCTACTCCGGTTGCTGATGCTTCCAAGGGCTTCGCGACACCAACTGGCACCAACCAAGGTAACTCTGACAGCGGAGTCGGGCTCGGCAACGGCAATGGTGTTGAGGATGGCTCTTCTGACTCCGATGACAATGGCAATGGCAACAACACGGGTAACAATGGCGGTAAGGGCAACGGTAACGGCTCAGGCAAGGGCGACTGTGGCATTTCAGTCAGCACAACCACGGTCGTCGTCGATCGAACCGTCACTGTCACCCCGACCGGCAGCGGTACTCCAGTTGCTGATGCGACCGGCGGCTTCAGTGCGTTCCCGACTTTCCCAGCCGGAAATGGCACAGAGGCTTCTGTGCACCCATCCAGCGGCTTTCTGACCAAGACCAAGGTCAAGGGTAATGGAAACGGAAGCGGTGATTTGCCGACGTCGACAGCCTCGGCGACTGGTGGCCCAAGTGAGAGTGCTTGGTCGACATGGTAAGAGGTGTGAGCCACTGCAGCATTGTCACTGTGGCAAAATGCGTGCGTAGCAGAACTTTTAACTTTTGATTCTTGGATCTACCAATTTCTTCGAGGCTATATAGCCTCACGACCCAATTTTGATGAATGTACAATAGACCACATTTGTCGCAATTTCACGATCCTTTCTGTTACTTCTCGAACTGCTCTGCTTTTTCGTGCCTATATCATCGTCCCTCTGGCCATCTTTTCAGCCACATGCACAGCGATCCACAGAGACTTGGTTGACGACTCAGAATAGTTCGTAGTTCGTGACTATATGCTGCTCATTCCTGATGGTAAGCTGTGAAAGAAGAGCGTCCGATGACCAGACTCACCTCTCTATGAGGTCTATTGGGGAGCCCGAAGTAGCTCGCTCGCTCCTAAAGTACGTGCTTCATAGCCCATTCCCGCCTCCAACCCTTGGGCACGCTGAGGTAAGCTTGTGATTTGGAGCCTCTTTGCAATTGCGGTAATGGTCAGGTAAGGACGAGAGGCGTCGAAGCGAGCACCAGCAACCGAATAAGAGGAAGATCGGTTGCGGTTGCTTACGCTGTCTGAAGATTCCTGTTCTTTCGATCCAAGCTACACATGAACCTGGTAGAGAAGTTCTTTGCCAGTGGTATAGCCATTCTATCGTCGCTCACTCGCTCCATAATGAATGGTAACGATGATGACAATTATTCTCTTGTTGGTCTTATCTCTTCCCCAATTGCTGGCACGTGTCACCAAGGGTGTACTGGTGACATCACGACAGATCGTCTTATAAAGTCGCGGGTATTCAAGTTGAGAAATATGACCGTTTGGACGGGGCAGATTAGCCAACATTCAGGCAATAATTACTTGGCGCGATAACGCTACTGCTATCTCAACCATGGTCTCTAGATGACGCGCCAGAAGCTTCTTACGCTGAGGGATGCTTACGGTCAGATACAGGCTTTGTACATCTCAACCCTTTTCTCTTAGCCATGCTCGATGATGGCAGCCGTTATTCCGAAATTGAAGGTTTCGGCCGAACATGAATAATACAAATTGTCATCAAACTTGCGGATCCCATATACCGTCGGTTGGGGGGTCTAGATGTGTTCATGAATACTGGTGGCCGTTACATACAGCAATATCGAGACGTCGAGATTGTGAGAGTAATTTGGTGGGCTGCGCTATTGCGCGCTTCTCTGGGCATAAGTTGCTACGAATCAGGTGAAGGCTGACCGCGGGCGACACAAAAATCGTCTTTCAAAGACAGGGAGATCGAAAATCGACACCCATGCGATGCGGCGGCAGCAGCTACATCGCAACCATACAACTTACCTGTTTTGTGGAGGCTCACTGACGCCCCAATTGCCATCAATTTGAATGGATTGTTAACGGCCCGACTCTGCACCGCGCCAAGGCTGGTGCCGCGAACCATAGAGGCATACCATCAGGCAAACAAAGGGACACAAAGGTCCCCCTGTCCGCAGCGATACACTCGTGAGGACTTTAGGTGCATGACAATTCTGCCCTCTTGTCTGCCTCATGGTGGAACGGGAAACAACCGGTGACAACTCAGACTTGATCGAGGATCTTCGGCTGCATAAACACAGAGACTAACGCGCCTTACCACCAATCAAGGCTATCCCACCAGCGACGTGCAGAAGGAACAGACATGGTCCGTTCCAACCCCGCTCGGACAGAAGCTGAGTATCGGCAGAGCCCTACAGCAACACCTGAGTCTCCCATATTACGAGAGCCCGAGACTCGCACTTCTGCCGAGCCAGATACCACTACTATCTCCCATGGAGTTTGCCGCTGCTGCTGTCGCCTTTGCTGCGGCGGCATCAAATATCGCAAGAGCTTGCGAGAAATGCTACAGGGCTATAAAAAATATCAAGCACATCCATAAAGACATAGAACAATATGCCTTTGCTGCCGACGGATTTGGATGCCTTGTCGCTGGTACTGGCGACACTATCGACAAGATGATCGACTTCAAACTTGCCGCCCTCGAGGATAAAAAAATCGTGGCGATGATTGTACATATCCATAACATGATTAGCGAAGAATGTTTGCTCGTTAAAGAGATAACCCGGAGGCTGAAGGAGCTAGCCGGCAAGATACCAACTAAACCCGGACTTTCAAAGTATTTCGCACGGGCCATGTGCCGTTCTGAAATAAAGGCAATCAAGGCCGCCATCTGCAGGTTCGAGCCAGTCAAAGCCTCCATCAACGTGTTCGCGAGCGTAATGGATCTGCGACTGACCTGTCAGCAATACAAAGACCGCAAGAGAGACGGATCTCCAGAGATTCGTAAGCTTGAACAGAGAATGTGAGTTGCAACACCGGATCGAGGAAGCCGTCACTGACGCTCGCAACAAGCTTAAGGCAGTCTAAGCAAATCAAACACTTAAAAGCCATGTTGCAGGAGAAGACTCAGATTTACCATCAACAAGTAGCTGTGTCTTCCTCAGGGCTCCATGGCAACTCGACTACACCCAAGCAAGCTGGAGACTTTGGCAAAATTGCCGAGTGTTTGGATATTGCAGCCAGCAGCGCGTGTAAATTAAGGCGCGATCTGGGTATACGACGGGCAAGAAACGATGATTCGAGTCAGTCGTCCAGGAGCTTCATTCGAGTAATACCTCCAAATGACAGCGCTTTTCGCGAGACAATCAGCACGGTTGCAAGCGCGTCTCTTCGACCTGCACCGCTACGAGCGAAAACACCAAGCTCTTCTGCTACATTTCTTTCCCGAACTGGAAGACCCGAGCAATCTAGTGCGCCGACCCAACGTGGGAGCCTCTCGGCACACGGAGCCAACCAGACGGTGATAAGGGTCGACGAGCGCGACAGCTTCAATGACGACAATCCTGCTAAATCCGAAATTGGCGGAGGTGAAGTCGATCAAGAAGAGGCAGATGCAGAAGCAGCGCTTCCAAATGAGTGCATGATCGTGATCCGAGATGATGGGAAAATGATCACTGAAGAGTTTAGACGACCAAGAAGACCAAGGAATTCCTAAATATCATGCATCTCGACTGGTGTCGCAGCATGAGCTGGCTAGGAGGAGACCAATAAAGCCACCTTTATGTTCTTTCTGTTCCGGTTTCACCAAACCCATTTTACCCCGCGGAGCACGCTAGTTCTGCATGACTGAGTGAACGACTGAATAATTGAGATGGTATATGAGCATGCGCTCGAATGCCAGTGATGGTGAGATTGAGAGTAAGATCATTGAGCAATATTTGACCGAGTGATTGAGAGACTTATCACGACGCCATGACTTGTGTCATTCTCCTCGATTAGTTGTAGTATGATGAAGGCCCTATACACCAGATCAAGCCAACCTCGATTGAGTGATTGCGGTGCTGTCCTGCATCCCAATAAGTCTATTGATATATTCTGCACATGATAGTTTTGGACTTTGATCCGGGCTCGATGAATCCTTGACGTTCCTAGAAATGGTTTTTGCTCTCATCATTTTGGCACCAAAAACACAAGCCAATGTGCTAATGCCGCCCAGCCACATATCAAAGCACACACGCCACAAAATGCATTCAATTTCATGCACTGGTGTCCATAGTATCCACGTTCTCTCTCTCCGCAGGCCCACCTTCAGTCGTCGCACCTTCTACTGTCTCCACAAACTCCTTTCTCTTCCCACCCAGTCTCTCCTCCTTGAACTTCTCGATTCGCTCTTTCAACTCTGTATCTGCATTATCGTTAGCACATAAGGCATCACGAAAAGTACACGTTGACTTACCGGGTATGACATCTTCAATCTTTAACGGCACCCGATTAAACGGGTCATTCGGATCACTCAACAAATGACTCCGAATCGTACTCCGATCCAGCACATTTTTACTCGTCGGCAGAATGACCGGATCTTCCATCAATGTCGCCATCAACGGGTCAAGGAATTCATCCGGTATATCACCCAAGTCGGCCTCGGCCGCCTCATCGTCTTCTTTCGCCTTGGCAAACTTGGCCACAAGCTTATCCCACCGCGCAATCTCCTCGGGCGCTTTGAGAGCCCTGGTAGACATAATTTTGCGGGCCTCCTCGAAATTCTTAGGCTTGTAGGATCGGCCGTCGCGGGCCACGGCCAGAATGAAGTTTTCCTTGTTCATGAGGTTGAGATAGACGTCTACAATTTCGGAAAGGAGAGCGCGGGGATCAAAATTATAGTCCTTGAGATTGTCGACTCGAAGTGAGGATGACTTGGGCGGGACCATTGCGTCAAGATTGTAGTCAAGCATATCTGCCAGTCGCTGAACAACTTCTGGCATGGTAAATGCGTCACTAAGAGCTTCGGTGAATAGCTTCAGCATGTGTACTGTCTCGTTGGTGAGTTGCATATAGGACTTGGCTTTGCTTTTAGCCGCTTCCAATTGCTCTTGCTTTTCCGTCCGTTGTTCTTCGGTGATTGTCGTGCCGCTGGACGAAAGTTCGCGAGTGAGGCTTGTGATGCTATGAAAAGCTGTGAAGGACTCGTCGAGGACGAATGTGACATCATTTAGGAGTAGGTTGACGAAGCGAACGAAGAAGTCTAGGTTGACTTTTGCTTCCTTGAGTAATTTGTCGCGGTAGATAGGATTAGGCCAGATGCACTTAATAATCTGGAAAATCTCGAATCGAACATTAAATTTGTCAAAGAACTGCGTGTGACCGCCCATAAACTCCGCCTCGATGAAAAACTTCATCATAGCATGCAACAGATGTGCTAGCGCAAAAGGCAGGCTATTGTACTGATTCGCGAGAATGCCTGGGGCACCATGTCGGTAACTCCATGTACCTCGGAAGAGAATGGTGATTAGACTTCCTTTGAGATAGGGATTCTTGATGAATTCCGAATGCTCCAGCAACGCGATGCAAAGCATAATAAGCTCGTCGGACTGCGTGGACGAGACAATCTGTGGGAGGCTGTACAAGATAAAACTAAAATTGCCAGAAATGACATCTAGAAAATATTCCGGTAGACATCTGACAGCGTCCGACTGTCTCGGAAATGGCAGTTTCAGCTTCTGTTGTGGGAATGTGCCACCCGAAAATTGTCGTAGAAGCCAAACAGTGGTGAAACGCATAAACTGCATTGATCGAGTTTGTGCTTCCTCGTCCAGCAGGACCCCTTGGATGGCGAGCTTGTAGGAGAGACCCTTGTCAAGTTGATCCTTGTACTTCTTCAGTGCATTGTCAAACATCTGCAACTGCGCTGGGTTGCTGAGGTACTTGTGTCGCTCGCTTTCGAACTTTGCCAGCTGCTTCTCCATGTGCTTGAGCTCCCGGTCCATGTCAGTCAAGGTCTTTCTTGCTGACTCGAGACCGTAGTGGTGAGCGGCTACGGTCAGAAAGAACACTTCTGAAATGAAGTTGTTCTGGCCTTGCAATTGCTGAGCGTAGAATCTGTCCGACTCGTCTTGGTTGGCATTCAGCTTTGTCTCATCTTTGATGTCGATCCTTGGCTTTCTCCGCAGATACTCAATCTCAGCTCGGTCAATCTTGGAGAATGTGGCATCAATGAAGGGCTCCGATAACTGATCGAGGCATGTATTGATGTTGATCATGAAGCCATCAGAAGAGACAGTCTTCTTGTCTACCTGCATAGCTTGTCGCTTGTGGTTGGAGTTTAGGATCAGAGCAAACCAATCCAAGACCTGATTTCGTGCCTCTGGTGATGCGCGAACCATGGGGTTGACAATATCTAGTAGTTCGGCTTGATGGGTCCGCAGTGACATCTGGAGAGCCTGTTGAGCATTTCGTATGCGACCTGGATCCATTGTCTTGGGACCTGTGAAATACTGGGTAACAACCTGTGCTTGCAGTGGCGAGAGCTGGAAGTAAGGACCCAGCAACGTCCTGGTCTCAAGCTCGGCGGCAGGTATCGACTTGTCACAGAACATGCTTGACTGGGTGATGGCAATTGTGACGGGCTTGAAGTTGACTAAACGTCTCATGATTCCCATGTAAGGTCGATAATCCCCATCCATGGTCAATCCCGCCAATCTGCGACTTAGCTCCTCTACGGCAAGCACGAAAGCTGAGCCAATAGCATCGTCTTCTTCCCATTTCGCGACAGCTTCGAGCATGAAGTCATGGCAGACGCCTTGCTCATCGTCTGGGTCCATCAACATGTGGTCCGCGAAAGCCTTGCCTCCATCATATTCAGCACCGAATACTTCAGGCGTCGTAATGGACAGTATACACCAGTTGAAGCACAGCCGACGAGCCTCTGATATGATCCCCCATTTCTTGTTCTCAGGCGTCTTGTCTCTGATACTCTTGCTAATTCTCACAACCCGTTTCCAACAGGCAAACAGCCAATCATGTGGAGAGAGTTTCCCCAGGTTGGCACCTGCTTCCATGATAGCTTGCTCCAGAATGTCTGCGCGCAACCGCAAGACTTGTCCTTCCGACTCGAGTTCTTCCTTCAAGGATGGTACCGGATATAGGTCGTGGGAATTCTGGTCTTTCGTCTGTGAAGGATCGAGTGTCAACCTAAAGACATTCTTCAATATCCTATCTTCCCACTGTTCTATGGGTTCTGCCTGCTTCGACGCATCACCCTGCCGTGAAGAGGGCCGTCGCGCGCCGTCCATCTCTCGTTTCTGTGGTGTTATCGGAGTGATGTTTATCCTGGGCGCAGCGGGTGTCGGCGTAGAGGAGGGCGGCGGGGCTGGCGTGCCGGAGGTGGAAGGGGTAGGGCTATCTGCCGGTACAGAAGGCGAGACATCTTGACCCGAGATTGGCGTCTCAGTCTTGCTCTCGGTTGAGGGAGGATCCGGCGTTGACTGCGAATGTGACGTTGTCTGTGCTTGTGCTTGTGCTTGTGGTTGCGCTTGCTGCAATTTCGCAAGCCTCTTGTTTCTTATCTGTAAAGTGTGAGATCAATACGGTGCAGCAGCTATGCACGCACCTTGTCGGCATCTGACATGGATTCATCCATCTTCGTAGAAGGCAACCAAATACAAAACGTGGTGAGTAGATTGCAAAAGACGACTTGGATAAATGCGTCGGACTCGAGGCGATCAGGCACGACTTGGGCTTCTCCAATAACGTCAGCGGGCAGCAGGAGAAAAGTTTCCACATATTGCGGCGAGAAGCTTCTGGCCGCCAGGCAACCACACCAAATGGTGCAAACACGAAGGCACCCTCAGATCGAGGGAACAGGAAGACTTGATAGTGCAGATGCTGCTTGGATTCATGGCACATTCCAAATTCAGATGCACTTTCCTATCGAGAGCTTGCTTGCTCGTTCGCTGTCAATCCGACTCCTTCGCTATGCTCGAGTCAAATCAGACAATGCCATCACTTAATGCTACCGTCTCATCCTCAGCTCATCTATCCGTTCACACGCAGGCATAGCCATTGCTCTTGCCGCCCGTAGTTGTGCCTCGTCTGTAAAGAAGAACCCTGTCGCATCTTGTATAGCCTGTCGTTTCCTCGTCGTCTCGTGCTCGCATTGATACTGTAACTGCGTGACATATTCCACCTCGGCCTTCTTGTCCAGTGATTTCAACTTCTTGTCCGTGTAGCCATCCACGTCCTTCGGATTGATGTAGTAGTCGACTTTGTAGTTCGGCGTTGTGCGGTGCATTGTCCATGGCTTGACTGGTCCATCGAACCGAAACTGCGGGCCAGTGACGCCGCCTCCGGTGAACAATGATGATAACAGCGGTAGTATGAAGATCAGTAGTAAAGGAAGCAGTTGTGTGAGTGCCGCCAGTCCTTGCGGGCCCTGCTCAGCCTGACCAGAGCCAGCTGGTCTCCTCCGAGGCATACCGCCACCCATTTGGTGCACCCTGAAGCCTGGCCCGCCACCCATATTGAACACGAAACCTTGACCTCCCAAACCTGGACCTGCAATCCGTTAGCACACATTCCTCACACCAACAGCGAACCACTCACCAAACGGAAATCCGCCACCGCCCATCCCACCCCCAAAGAACCTATTGAACAACTCCTCGGGCGATATCTCATCCTCGTAGAAGAAGTTCTGCCCACCCATCCCACCACCTGGACTCCTCGCGAATCCACCTCCAAACGGACTGCCTGCACCCGCCCCACTACTCGAAAACCTATTATCCGGATCCCCTCCGAACTTATCATATCTCGCCTTCTTGTCCGGGTCGCTCAATATCTGAAATGCGCGGCTGACCATCTTAAACGCCTCGTCCGCGCCCGGATACCCATTTTTATCCGGATGCGTCAAGAGACTGATTTTGCGATATGCCTTTTTTATCTGGCCGTCGCTCGCGGTTTTCTCTAGGAGGAGGATTTCGTAGAAGGACGTTGCAGTGCATTTGCGGATGCGGATGACTTCTGCTTTTTGCTCGGAGGTGTAGGCGCGGGATTCGCTGCCGTCGGTGTGTTGGCGATTTTTGGTGTCGCCGTTTGGCTGCGCGGACGAGCCTGAGGCTTTGGCGGACATTCCGCTCCAGAAAGAAATGACGAGGACGCTATATCAACGTGGCCGCTAGATTCGGATCCAAACCAAGTCGAAATTTGGTTGAGAAGGTAGAAGGCGTACAGCTGGTGACTTGCGGCTATTGAATTATGACTCGTTGTGACTATGTACAATGGCGAACAATCTCAACATCTGCAACCGTGGTCAGTGGGCACCGCAGTGAAAGACTACGACATGCGTCTGCCGCCTCAAACGGACTGCATTTGCTGCATATTTGCGCCGCCGCAAGTCCGCTACGTTTGCGCAGTAGATTCCATCTCCACCAAAGTCGTTGCTTCCAATGACGCACTGGCGTGAAAGTGCTACAGCCACTCGAGCCATCACCATCACGCGACACAGCAATGAGGTAGCAGCTGGCCGGCGTCAAGAAACAAAATGTCCACACCCAAGGAGCCCTCCAAAAGCTTCTTCCAGCAGGCCAAAGCATGGGGTGGTAAGTCCAGCTTCCCACGTCCACATCTCCACCCAACGAAAGCATCGTTGACATGCTTAGAATACCTACTAATCCTCCTCATAGAATCTTCTGTTCCTCCATCCCTGCTCGCGACTCTCATCTTCGCCCAACATGCGCGTCCCTTCCATGCAACAGGCATGATATTCCCGCCCCTGCTGCTCTTCAGTACCTACCTCAACCTCCAGGGCTACAAGATCGACTCGGCAGGCACGACTGCTGCGCTGAGCGGAAGTTATCTTGTGCTGGCGGGGCGGCGGAGAGTGGGTTTCATGAACAAATTTGGGGCCAGGGGCATAATACGTGGTGCGACTATGGGGCTGTGTTTAGCGAACTTGGTGGGTGGCGGGATTGCGTACGGATTCGGAAAGAGGAGTAAAGAGGATGAGGAGCGGTGATGGTCCAGGAGGAGAGACGAAACCCAGACCACGGAGAGGCCACGCGTTCTTCATACAGGTCGTAAGAATGTTAAATACTAGCGGCCAATGCCTGTCCGGCCATTACCACCTCCGCACCAGGACGCACTGTAGGTGGTGTACAGGCGGCACAAAGCGGCACGAGGCGACGCCTGGCGCTTTCCCAGCGCCGAGCATTGAGCAAGGTAGAGTGAGCCGAGAAACTTTGAGCATGTATCATCAATATTTGGCAAGCAAGCCACCTTATATTCGTGTTTATCTGTTGTCTTCCACGCAAGGCCAACTGGAGCTCAATTGTCACATCACCATATATGGTGTTGTGACCCGCCTTGGGATGGCTATGATCAACTTTTCCTGCTCAGCATCGTCAAACGTTATCGTTTCCCCATGACTTGAGCCGTCAGTGTCCTTTCACTTTTCGTTTCAGTGCGCATATCTGCTCAGATCGACATTTGTCCGCCTTGATTTCTCGTGAGATCAGCCTGATATGCAAAGAGTATGTGACTGTAATCTTCCCAGATGGCTTCTGTGAGTGCTACCAGGAAACGCAATGCTCCCTTCTGGCGAAGTATCACGCCCTTTGTGTCCTTCCTGTTAAGCTACGAGCCAACGGGCATTCACCAATTTCGAAGCAGCTTTCGACGCCCATCTAGATTTGGCTCAAAAGAGGTGGAACTGGTGCAGGGCGATTCTCTAAGCAGTTACAAGCTTGCCCTGGTCTCCTCCTGGTTGGGTCCACTGACACGAATGCCTAACTCTTTCTGTGGTACATAGCCATTCAACGTTCGAGTTTCGTAACAGCTCGGTGAATGCAAGCGCTAGGTTTCGAGATATTTGGATGAGCGCAGCGATGCGGACTTATGAAGCGGCTAACCTCTGAATCCGATAGCGCTTACTCGAACCCGAGTCATCAGCCTAGCTTCTCGATTTGAGCATCTTGGCCGACGACCTTCTTAGTCGAGCAAGTGTTCAAGCCAGTAAAAGCGGAGCTTTGACATTTGTTCGTTCTGTAGCCAAGCTGTAGGAATGCGGTGAGTTTCTGAGAAAGAGCATTAATGATCATATCAATTTTTCGGCGTTATTCCGCTTTTCTTGATGGCCTCCGCATCCTCGTAAAGCCTCCGATCCAAGATATACGCTGCAATCTCCTCCCCAACCAGGTTTTTGAGGTCTTCTCGTCTACCTTCCACAGCCGCCCTCCGTGACTCAGTGCTACTAATTCCATTGACACTCTTTGCGTCGTCAACAAGCTCGATCATCTGTCGCCATTCCTTCTTCACCCCTTCGTCCTCTCGGGTCCCGTTCCCGATCCCTTCGACATATGCGTCTTGCTCAGTTCTGCTCACATCGCCCTCCCGATAGCATACCCTGAGCCTATGTTTCGACAGGAACGGCTCAAGTACCCTTAACTTCTGCTCTGGCGGGTAATACTTTGAATTGAAGATCCGCGTGATTGTGTCGTAGCCCGTAATGTGAAGTTGTTGAGCGGAGCCGTAGATGCCAGATTCGTCGATTGAGGCTGCTTTGTCCATGAAGAACGGTTTCTTGGTGATTGCTACGTCCACATCGACGTCCTCACCTACATCCGACTGAGCTGTTTGAGCGGACCTCAATGACTCTCGGAGGTTTTGCGCCATAAGACTCATCATCACCAGCCGATCCTCGAACGACGCTGGTTTGGGCTTCTTGTCTGCATTCTCGGTTGCGAGGAGTAGACATACACGGTACGGTCGAGCGCCCTTGTCGTGAAGAAGCGCTTCGCGGACGATGGCCTGATGGGCATAGGTCGGTGGATTGAACGAGCTATCCAGGACATGAAGTGTCCGGAGAGTTGAGGTCTGTGCAAATGGCGAGGAGGTGGGAGGAGGGCTGCCCGCTGTGTAGACGATTTCAAAAGTCGCGGCAGTCTGGGCGAATGAATGAAGAAATGCCTGAAATTTGGAGCGGAGGTTAGTGACATCCGCGGCTGATGTTGTCATGGTGCGTGCAAGCTGTGATGCAAGCGATTTCAAGCGTTGAGCGGTGACCTGTGACCGTGTATTCATTGGGAAGGCATTCTGATGTAGAGAAACAGCATTCCGCCGGCGCTGTAGTGGTTATGACGAGAACGGGGTTTGATGAGGAGAGGTTCGATGGCGTTGATTCGAAGCGTGATATTAATTCCGGTTGTCGTCCCGGAGAAAGCTGCCGACATGCACCACCGGCGGAGACTACGGACAAACATATAGTTCAATCGCGCTCCTAGGAAAGGTCTCCGAGTCGAGTCGCTCCGGTTCACACATTATTTCGCTCTCATGGTTTGACTTAAAGCTTCTACAGCACCACTGCTTCCCAACGTAAAACTCCCCCTGACCCGTGATGTGCCCGACTCAAAGCAAGTACCATCATGGCTCACGACTGTAATATTGTCCATGGGATCGTTCTCGTCTCCGAAAAGAGGGACCACAGATATGAGACCTGCAAGCTTCTGCCGGTCTCAACCCTGGATTTTGGGAGGATCTTCTATCTAAAGCCGAAAGGCAGGGCTTGAAATAACTGCCGTCCACTGATATAATGGAGTATGGAAATAGGAGGTGCAACGCCAAGGACATCAAGTCGGATCTTCGCTATCGCTGTACGGCTTCTATGCTAGAGGAAATGTAAGGCTAAGACGTTTCCAGCGAAGTCTAAGTGCTCCGCTTGTTTTATCCTGTTCATTGTGCGATCCCTGAAACTAGTTAATCCTGGGGTATCTACTGCGCAACAAGGACTCCTGCCGAGACGCGTTTTTTGGCATTTGCTGCAAAGACATTGTCGTAAGCTCCTTTACCGACAGAAATTCTTTGTGTAACAAACACTCCAAAGTATTGTAATCCCGACTCGATTGCGGCGAGTGGAAGTGGCTGAGTACTCACGATCGTTTCGAGGTCACCTGAAAGCCATACATGCTGCTAGAATCAGGACAAGTGTTGAGACACAAGATCCACCTACGAACTAGACTTCGTCGACGAGAGTGCAGGATTGATGTGTTGAGACTTCATTCAGACGAGATTGTGATGCTTGTGGCGTCTAGAAGATCCATGATAATGTTGTCGCATCAGTGAAGTCAGTTAGTTTTACCCACCTCGTCCTAAATCTATCCAGGTCTTGAACTTGGCCACCGAACGCTTTCGGTCCTTTCCATCGCGCGAGTTGTCAGTCATCCAAATGCGCTCTCCTGTTGACCTATAAATCTCTTTTGACCAAGCACAGAAGCCCTTGTCATCTATCTCACCTGTATATTCCTTCCAGGCTATGAATGAATCATATCTTGTTGATAGCATCTTGAAGGATCTGAGATGTTTCCCGGATATTGATTGTGCTTGATGATGAATAGTTGCGAAGCCGTAGTTATGTGTCCGTAATTTTCTCTAGTTCTGAGTGGCATTTTGAGGGGTAGGACAGGCCTTGTCTTATATCGCTTTGGGCGACGCAGCGTGGACAATGAATTCAAAGAAAAGTGAACAGCTCGTTATGCTCCAGGCAGTCGCTGTTCACTGCGGTCCGTGCGGGTCTCATTGTTGATATTGGACAATGTGCATCCGCATTTGCACAGCCAGCATCAGCACTGGTGTTTGTTTACTGTTTATTGTTTCTCTTCACGTATCCGCTGACGACTGCCTCTCGTTTGAATCCGGCAAACCTTCCACGAAATGTGTCAGAACCCGCATGGGACCGTACAGCTTCCAATTGACCAACTGCTCAGACGACTTCAACCAGAGCATTCCAATCAGAGCGTTAGCACCACCTTGAAGCGGTGCATCTTTGATTGTACCACATATGGTGCCGAGTGATCTGGGTACCACCAGTAGCCAGTCTTTGACGAGTATCACGTTGTGTGCCTGGCCGTCAGCTACTGATAGCTCTTGACACATCTCTTGATATTGGGCGTGGAGTTGCCTCGCTGACAGACTTTGAGTTATTCCCATTATGCGGCTGCGGAAAGGCAGACGTTCTGCGCGAATCAATTTATGTTGACTGCAAGATCTGAATTCGAGTTTCGCTCACCTTTCGTTATTCCCTTCACAATCTCATCAGCTATGGTCCTCCACTGCGGCCTCAAGAACACTTGTAAGTGCTTATGCGCAACGCTGCTTCCCGCCTTGGCTCCACCATTGAAGATCACCATATACCGATCTCCGAGCTGCTTCAGGACACTCAGAGAAGCTTGAAAATCAGCCTCCGTTAGTGCTTCAGTCTGACTTTGGAAATCTTGCGTGTGCAATATCATCTGTGGTCTCAGCCAGCAATACTTGTTCATGATCAATTTGTGGTTGGGTCCAACGTGGCACAGAGTGAACTCTGGATCATCATCAAGAAAGCCGGGTTTGCGCGATTGGTCGTTTGGATTGTATGGCTTCTTGGATGTGATAGTGGACACGCGAAAATAGACCTGCGAGGGGAGAGAGGGCCGTCAGGTCGTCTTTGATGCGTGTTCATGGTGTTAGGTGGGACGTACGTCGAAGGGCCGCTGCTCAACTTTGATCTCATCTGTGTCATGCCAGAAGAGTTCCCCTTTTTGAAGTAGGCTGTCAAATTGCGCTAGCGCACGCGCTTCAAGCTTGGTAGTCGCAATTTTTGTCGATGCCATTGTGTATATTGTCGTATATTATTAGTAGCACCCCACGACGTTGAGACTTGGTATGAGAATGGCGACAAAACTTTGAGAAAACTCCGCCATTCCACTTTCATCCTAGTGACTCTATGCTTAAGGTCATATTGCCCTTGCCCTGGGCTCGAGGTCTTCCAACTTGATAAAACCTCATTACTGGGAATTTCTCAACCACCTCGTGTCCGAATCTCCACAACTGGAGGCGTTTTCCATGAAGAATTTGCATATGTATGAAACGCATTTAAGGAGTTACGAGCTGTGTCTGTACGAGCCAATCATACGAGGACTTGGGATGTTCAAAGTTTCTCCAATTTTCTGGTCACGACGACTTTCGGGAAAGGTAGGAGCAATGTTAACAAACTTCTATTCTTCCATTCTGAAACGCAATCAACCTCACGTCAAAGATGCTGAATAGAATTTGCATTTCCCTTGCCTGCTAGCGCACGTTTTCTTGTCACGCTTGGGACCGGAAAAGCAGGTTACTAAAGCAATCTCCAAAGGGTGCCTCATGTCGCTGTAGACAGATATTTGTACGCTTTTTATCATACCCTTGAGCCGAGTCTGAAAGAGAAGAAAAAATGCAAATCCAAGTACTTTCAGTCGAAGCCTGAGACTGCTCTTCATTCCTGCACCACCGTCACCGTGCGAGAAAATTCACTAGTAGACCTGCACTCACACTTTTTTCAGGTGCGCCAGAGGTGCTTCAGACGGTGCAATCGATCTTTGTTCACACTCGTGAGTCCGCATTATCGTAGGATGTGTCTGCCCTCCTTGGCGAAGTAATGAGCATGATGGACACTCGTTTCATGTCACTCCAATGCACTTTTGACAGCCCGAAATAATTATCAGCAAATTCTGATTTTGGAACGTTGCTCTGGGAAATCAGAGCTCTCTACGGTAGGTAGTGCCGCTATATTCTTCATTGCTTCAGAACCGCGATGATATGACACATGATTATGTGGATGCAAACAGCACTACTGTTATAGGGTCAGCCCTGCAGAACAAATTGCTTCGCTCCAAGGTCGCTTCAATCGATCGTATTCAATCAGCAGTGACTTACTGGGACTGCACTGGCCCCTCGAGTTGTGATGTGCTTCCTCTGTTAAGTGAAAGATTCTAAGCCTTCGGCCTCTGGAGCAAGATTTGACCAAAGCTTGCTTGCGGGATGTCATGTACGGCCCACCGGCAAGATCTCGCCCCCTAGACTCTTCAAACTATCTACTTATGACCGTTTGATCCGCATACACGGCGGCGCCGTTCTAACATCTGGCGAGTCCTGCCAGTCACGCAAGCCATACTCGTCCTTGTAGTATATCTCCAGCGCAGTAAATACGTAGTTGTCTGCGTTTTGTGTTGGCTCGGTGTTCGACCAGTCTTTGACATGCATGCTCAAGAACGAACCGTATGCCTTGACTTCTCTGTTATCAGGCGCGGGAAATCTGACCATAATATCTTTAATTTGCTTCACTGGTTCATTGGCGGACTTCCAGACTCTGATATGGTGTAGAAACTCGTGCATCAGATCTAGCGTCGACGACCACGAAGGTTCATTGTTCCAGTCTGAGCCGCATATTTCAATACTCCTCCCAAAGTGGCGCAAGTCTTTGTTCATCGTAATTGCAGATTTATATGTATGGAAGAAAACTGGACAAAAGACTATATAGCCACGCTGGAAGCCTGTGGCCGGATCCACAAAAGTATCGTAATAGGCACGGGCCGGCTCAGCGCTGTTGCAGCCATACCTGGCCTGGGCTTCAAGAGGAAGAATCTCTAGCGGCGGATCATCGTAGAAGATCCAAAGCTTAGAGACATCTTTGTAGCAATTTCGGCGAAGTTCATCCGTATGCGGAGCTCCAGTAAGTGCAAGAATGGTTTGGTAGACGCCAAGCACGGTCTTGAGGTCGTAGTTGGATCGAAAGAAGTAGCGTCCGAACGACGGGTTTGTAACGAGTGGGTTCTTCTCTGCCACAGATAGAACCTGCATAACCTTGATAAGTATCCAATGCATCTCCAATATGCTGTCTATGACAGCTCTGAGATAATTTTCAGGATTAGGTGCCCGATCGAATTGATAGAAGTCGAAAAATTGCTCTGGTTGGTAGATGTTTGTTGCATCTTCCAAGGCCAAGGAGAGTGGATTGTGTGCCTGCTGGAGGTCTTGCCTATGTGAGTAGTTGGAGATGTCAACGTCTTCGGCAATCTTGGCGGTTCTGGCAGCTCGAAGAAATTCACTATGTATGATTAGTTAACTTGTTACTTCGTACACCCAAATCCTCCTGGTGAAGTACCTGGACACGAGTGAGGGCACCAAAAGGGCACAACAAAGGTGAAGAGCAAATCGTCCCATTTTGTGCTTGTGGATGTAATTCTTTAGTCGAATTGAACCTACCACAGGTCTTTCTGGTATCTCTTTTGAATAGCATAACTAGAATTTTTTTGATGGGTTGCATGGCTGTGCTTGCCGACGACAAAGAAAATAGGCGTGCTGTTAGTGACATTGCGCAAGCAGAATTTGCGCACTCCTTTGAAGTGCAATTCTCTCTTACCAACTCCGTTTGCATCGGTGAAGCTGTCACACCTATCAATCTCAACAAGCATATTATTTATGCCGCGGCTACATCAGGCTTCACCCGTCGTTTCCAATCCCAGAGTGCAGCAATTCGCTACTTGTCAACGCCTCTGCTTGTCCTCGTACATTTTGGAGAAAAGTTCCCAAACGAGCGGACCATTTATGCCTGTTGTGCAATCAAAGATGTATTGCCGACTCTCATTAGAGCGATAGAAGCTATTGCGAGTGCTGATTTCCTGCCCGAAGGTATCCTCTGTTCAGGATCTGTATTCTTCGTCGATACATCTGTGAGGTGGTCAGCCTTGCACCCATCGCTGGGTCTTTTCACTTCCATCGCAGCGAAGGTGCAGAATTCTGTGACAAGTGCGAAGATCTAGTCTGGGAAAAGGGAAAGGGACATCAGTCCGGCTCCTAATATCGTCACAGGGTGCCAAGAGTTTCTCTGCATCGTTCTGTAGAAATTTGTTCAGCAAATGGCTGAAGCTTGTAGTCGGTTGAGGCAAGTCGTATGATTCATGAGCAGTGAGAGCACCGGAAGCAACTGTGGCCTGCGGTAGATTGATAATGTTGAGTTAGTGGGCGCCTAAGGTACCACAAGTATCCATCGTGCTGCTGCACTCTTTGCACAGCTCAGCGATTGGCATTATTTGAGCGGGGCTAATCTTCTTCCTCCTTTTTGGACTTTACGTCTGTCCGTGCATGAAGGTCATACAAACACTTAAAGAGCATCAATATCTCCATTTAGAAAAGTAAGCATGCCTATGATACCTCCTGATATGGTCGTTCACAAGAGTGCTCGGTCAGCGTAGTTGTTATGGCGACCTCAGCACTGATGTTGTCATCAAAGCCGTCGCTAGCTGTCGCATTTTGTTCCTCACGCGCGCAGAAGGCAGAGCGGCGAGTCTTTACACGCTATTACGACTGTACTCTCTAACAATGTTCCTCTAAGCCACTTGGTTATGCTCTGCAGGGTGCCCGAAATGCACACTATTTACGTCAGTCATTACAAAGCTTCTACGTTGACGCACTTGACCCTGTTTTGTCGCGCTGAAAGTTACGTTTATCTTGTCTCAAGAACCCAGCCAGTCTATCCAAGGGGCTTATTGACGCCGAGCTCGAGTCGACTTCAAGTGCACAGCCTCTTATACCTTGCAATGACTTGCGTAGCGTACACTTTTCAAGTATATTGTTTCTGAAGAGGCGGAAACACTGAAAGCGGCCTCACGCGTCTGCTCACGAGCAAACTTAGTTAGATTCAACCTCGACGCGGAATGTGCTATCACGTCAACAGAGTGCACTACTCAAGACATCATACAGCAATATGGGTGTTTAACCAGTGTCGAGAGATGTATGCCTGAACCTGAGATAGGCAACGTTCGTCATGCCAAAACGGATGTCAACCGATCACTGTGTTCGAGCTGGCATAATTGTTGGGAGCGACAGCTCGTTGGTGTGTTTCGCGGCAGGTTTCCGCAGAGAATGATCTGGAACTGGAGGCTCAGCATTCACCGATAGGATTTTGTGTCATTACACCCGTGTAAATAATGGTTGTGCAGCCTGACCAACCACATTCAGAACAAGAGCGCGAAATGCGGAAGACGGTCGCACGAGAGGCAAACAGCAGAGTGCAGATAGCCGAGAAGCTGAGATACACACCTCCCATGAGCTCAGGCGTAGAGCCTCGTCATTTTCTCCGAAAATACGGGTGAGGCATAAGCGCTCGTCGTGCTTGAGACCGCGTTAAACTCCCAGCTCAATCATGATTCCGAGGCCAGAGGATAAATTGGCCCAATGGCCATGCATAAGGGAGCGGCTCGGACCAGAATGCAAGCTCACTCGCTTGCTTGGCCCAAGAGAGAACCAGTGGCGGTCCGCTGTTATCCCGAAGATCGGAGACGTCGAGGTACAAGGTCATAACCCCCTGCACGCAGAATGCTCATGCACTGTCTGAGCATAATACTCAAGGCTACTTAGTGACTGGCCTGTGAGTGTGCATGGCAAGCAATTGACCTTGCTTCAAGCTTGAAATTGGCCTATGTACCGGGTGAAATTGTGATGGTGGGGCTTAGATGGACATAACTGCGTAGCGACACGCATTCAGATTATGTCCTGCGATTACAATACCTTGACTATGTCATGTAGATCATGCCCAATTTTTAACACATTATTATGAATATTACGAAGGAGCCCTGTACATGCTTGCTCGCATTGAGAATGGGTAACAAATTGATCAGATGTGGGGAATGTTCTATTCACATGTGTTACTTCATGGCTATGTCTCGCATCTATCGAGTCATATCGTATATGCTTATCTAATACCGCAGGCAGAACTTTTCGACTTCGCACCTGCAGCAAGGAGCTTACAAGCGCGATACGGTGGATCCGTATGAAGCGCATCATAACTGAGGCTGTAGAAAATGGGTTGCCGAGAGTATGGTGCAATATGAACATCCTTATGAGAATCAGGATACCTTCGACGAAGGGATGGGGTGCTCGTTGCCATTCAGGCCAGCTCGTCTCTTTGGCGCAGAAATGAAGCCGCTGCGCTCACCTTGGCGGCAGATCTATGCATACTCAGTCGCACCTTTCACCAAGCTTGAGTGGGAGATCACAGTTTACGAGAGTTCGAAGGCAAATCTAGTGAACATTCAGTGAGGATACTTGAAACAAGTAGCGGAACAAAGATGTCGTGCTCGTTCTGCGACTCATCATGTTGTCCTTGAACGATGAGTAAGACATATATATGACATTCAGGCTGAATTATGTCAGACCGAGTTCATGCCGCCGTATCCAAGCACAGCCTGCATAAATGACTAATATCGGAAGGCCTCCAGAATGTGCTTGCAATCACAATAGCTATGCTTTGCAGTCGTGAGAGGTGTAGTGTGCACTGGTGTCAATAGACAAGTGACCGGGACGTCCTCAGAAGACGAGCGACGGCACGCGGTATAGACACCTCTACAGATTGGTTCTGGATATGAAAGTGAAGAGGAATGCGCCCGGAACATCTGCTCGTATCTCATCTCACCAAAGCAGCCGTGTTTTGGGCACAGTCAGGGGCGAAACCTCGGTTGATGAGCCTTGCCTCATCGTGGATTAGCAACCTCAGCGCCTCGGCACGTGCGTCAAATTTGGTGCAGGATGACATATTTTGCACGACTTTTGACGTGTGTTTTGCACCGAGTCCGAGCCTCAGATACGCATAGCTGATCCATTCTTCCTGGCAGCCCAACCAAATCCGAAATTCGCTTGCTCTCATTCGTCCGGTGCCTGGCAGATTTTCATTCATCAAACTTCCGCAGGGCGTTGCCGTTCAGGAGACTACCTGCCAGTCCCTGTCCTGCTAAGTATATATAAACATGGCTTCCATTTTTGCGAATTCGCTGAGAAGGCCTATTGGACGTCTAGTGCTCAGCCCTACAAGCGTAAACAAAGGCAGCACAAGCATATCTCGAGCTACCTCCAGGCATATATATAGCCCTCCCCGACCCAACCACCTTTATCACTTCGCAAGGAAAAGCACCTCAAGAACATATTCGACAATTGTCGTACAGGATCGACCTCGTGGACGATCACGGAGGATATTCACGACCGTTGTTCTAAGCTTGGGCTCTTTCCTCTTCGGCGGCTACTTCGCGCTTAGCACTGCACCTCCTTATCTTACAGCTCTCATCATGGGGTCCATGCCCACCGACGAAGATACGCTCAAATATGAAGCTCCCGATCAATGGACGCAAGAGATAGATGAACATATTAAGAACAGTGCGTTAGCGAAATATGCGCGTCAACAGCCAGACTGGACGGAGTCGAGACCACATCTGAAAATACCGGAAGAAGTACGGCAACACAACCTGACCGCAGGCACTCTGTTAGGGCCAGGTATGATATCCGTACCACCATATTATTTCAACCAGAAAGAGGGCAAGAGTATGATCTGCATATTCTACGTGGGCAACCACGTCAGCGGTCATCCAGGGATTGTGCATGGAGGCTTTCTCGCAACGATGCTCGATGAGGGTCTAGCTCGGTGCGCATTCGCTGCCATGCCAAACAAGATTGGCGTGACGGCGAACCTGAATATCAATTACAAGAGACCGACCATGGCTGGCCAGTTTTTGGTCTTGGTGGCAGATACGACGGGAGTGGAAGGTCGAAAAGCGTTTGCGAAAGGCTACATTTGTGCTTTGGAAGAGTGTGAGCTGGCCGATGACGGCAGATTCAAGTTTGGTACACCGTTGGTCGAAGCCTCGGCGTTGTTCGTTGAGCCAAAGCATGCCAAGGTGAGTTGTTGAAGCTGCTGTCACTACACAATCCAACTGACCATGCACAGATATTGAAGAGTTTGTACCGACAAGCTACATAGTCTGCAGCAATGTATCGGGCCACATTTGTTTCTGGTTGTTCTTTAGCGTCATAGATTGGATTTCGAACCGTACGAGAGGTTAGAGCATATAAAGGTTCCAGGGTGCAAGAGTATCTCGAATAACTTATTCCACACTGAAAAAGATTTGGCTTTAAGCTGAGGTATGCAAACCCAGCCGTCCTCAGTTCGTGCCTTCGTCATTGTTCAGTCTTATCAAGCCCAAGATCTCAATATGTTGCGCCTGTTGTTGGAGGTACAAGGCTGTCACTCAGCCTTGTGTCAGAGATCTAGCTCCCATGTGCTCTGTGATGCAATTCGATATGCACAGTCCAACCCCTCCAAAATTTGCGTATATGAGCAAAACTCCCCTAACCATGTTCTGAAGCGACTACGCTTCTCGTCAAGAAAACTTGAGACCGCAATCATCGACAACTTTTTGTTGAGCCAGATCTATCATCAAACTTGTCACTGCCCCGGATCGTCCATCGAAAACCTCAGGGACTTCAGCCTCCATCTTCCACAGGGAGCCTGCTATTGAACTTCGTCTCAAACGCGGCGCTCATGCTCAAGTGTTCTCGAACGCGCTGATACATGATGCCGCAGATTCGATTAAGCCCTATACGATACCCCTCAGGTCGGAAGTCTCTAAATTCTGTAGCAACTACGTCCACCTCTTCGCGATACATCTATAGATAGCAGAATGACGAATATTCTGTCCTGCCCTCAAAATTAAGTCACTTTCGAGAGATTCAATGACCTTTACTCTTCCGATGTGACAGTATGGTGGATGAATCATCTGTTTGTGCGACTGTTTTTCCTGAAACATGAACACAACCCTGTGTGGTGGATACGGAAGCGCGGGGGAACCTCCGCAGTCGTGGTATGTGCTGCGAAGTGCACGTGCAAATGCGCTCGATGCTGCAGGAACAGCAGCAGAACTGCAACTAACACAAGAGTGTTGGCGGGAAACACCATTTGATAATAAAGCAATAGCTCCTTCACCAAGTCCTACTCAAGACTGGGCCCTTACTCGATCTGTGGAAGACATCGGTTCTGCGTATGCCCATCCCTTCACACCATCGATCACAGATGAACAAGAATCACAATGTTTCAATGCTCCGACCCCGGGACTATTGATTGTACAGTCAAAGCCGAGAACAGTGGACTAGATCTGTTTCGGTGACAGCATTAGAGCTACAACCGCAGAGGCTTGCTGTTGTGCATCTTGGTGACTGTGACAGTGACGCACCTTACAAGAAAGTGCCACCGATACACATTCACTATCGTATCGACTGGGAAGTGATGTTGAATCGGACAGTGATAGCCAGAAATACGGAACGGGATATAATGCTTGAGCCTACATCTTACGGACCGACCATTTTTGCAGCCCCGCCTCGAGGAGTTGATACAGAAAGATCATGGCCCCACGATGCGTCCGAGCCGATGATACGGAGGTGATGCTCTGGGTGACAGATAGGTCGGAACCTGATGTCATCAAGCATTTTCAAGAAGCAGACATCAACTGGTTGTGCTGCAGAGGCAGCTCTTGACATGGAGTGATCTGTTTTGGAAGGGCAAGAAGCTGAGAGTAAATATTTGCTATCGACACGTGGAAGTAAGGCGTTCACTTGCCGCAAACAATACACAAGTAAGAGTCACCAGAGCTGGATGGTCAGCCGCTAAACGCATGCTGGCTGAGCATGTAAGCACGGGCACTAGCCGTCTGGCGACACACATATGCTGTGCTCCGCTGTCCAGGTGCACTGTGCAAATTCCAGCCCTGGTGTTGGTTTGACTCGTCAACCAATAGGCGGTATCCACTGAAGGTTCATCACCTTCGCATTCTTAGCCGACATATTGAGAGCGGTAATGCCTTAGACATTCATGACGTTGTGACATCTACCAGTTTCGGCGACAATACATCTACGAACCTTTGATCCAAATTCTGCCTGTACCTCTGAATCTAAGATACCTCAGGATTCCGCTTCGTGGCTACAACAGGGCCAGAATATTCACGCTTCCCTCTGATCACGTACCAGACACCCGCAACAAGTAAGACACCGCCGAAAATCAGAGACGACCAGTTCATGCTCGCTGGCACGACAGGTGTCGCCAACGGGAAGAAGGCGAACACGAACAGGGGCGACAAGAAACACACCGATGCAATATTGATCGCCAATCCATAGCGCCCGAGACTCCAGCGCCGAGGTGGCAACGGAGCTCCTGCGAGACGTCGCCAGATGACACAGCCAATGACTGTTACGTATGATGCAAGCAGAGGCACCAATGCGAATGCATTAATGGCGTTGAGGGCGACGGTGCTACCAATGTTGATGCAGGACAGCAGACATGCGATGATGAAGCTGACGAGCACAGATCGGATCGGGAGATTGTAGCCCGGTGGAACGACAGAGAGCCATGTAGATGCGGGAAGACCGCTGTCTCGGGCAAAGGACCAGAGCTGTCGCGAAGAGGTGGCGATCTCGTTGATGGAACATGCGCAGTACATGATAGTGATGATGACGACCATGCAATTGACGCCCACAGAACTCTGGGTAGCGTTGTAAAATAGCTGAATAAATGGCCAGCCGGTAGGGCTTGAGAGGAGCGAATCGACATCACCCATTGTGAAAACAATAGTCACTGCGGTACCAAATGCCATGATTGCGTTGATAGTCGTCGACCACATGATAGCTTTCGGCAAGTTGTACGATGCGTCTTTGATTTCCTCAGCCATATGCATCGAGCAATCGTACCCAATCAATGAGCTGAGTGGAGTGGCCATGCCGACCATTGCTGATAAACCCAAGCTCGGCCACCCACCATTGTTTTGAAATTCGAAGAGAGCGACATTGACCGGCGCTCGTGGCGCCATGACCCAGAGTGGTATGTTGATAGCGAAGAAGCCGGCCACGTGCAGAATCAGTATGCAGCCCTCAATCATGGGAAGCTTGGCGGCAAGAAATGTGTTGAAGAGAATTGCGAACGAGATGACCGCGATCGTCAGGAGGGTGCCATGCCAACGAGCATAAACATAGGTTTCGTCGTTGAAAGCGATCAGGCCCTGCAGGAGCAAACCTGTTGTGAAGCACACCGCAGCTAGAAACGCCTGCCAGCCCATGACCGAGAGCCAGCCGACGGCGTAGGAGAGTCCTTTTTGGTACTTGGGAGGAGCAAATTCTGATGCCCAGTGGTACTGTCCACCTGCGGTAGGTGCCCTGCCTCATGTCAGGAGTGATCAAGAAATAGACATGACGAAGCTTACATTGAGGCGACCTCGGAGAGACTTGCATAGACCAGGACCATACCAATGATCACAGCGATCTCGCCCCAGAACAGCAATGGAGCTCCACCGTCAACGAGAACGAAAGAGAATGTCCTGAAATTTGAAGTAAGCACAAAGTTGAAAATACCACAGGTTTATCGTACGTTAACAGGACTTCCCAGGACACAATAGCTGTGCTTGCAAAGCCGACCATGCTGTAGAAACTAAAGTTCCTCTTTGCTTGGAGTTAGTACGTCAACGTGAAATATCTCGTCTCAGTGGGCTGACATACCCGTAGAACCTGCTTTTTGCCGAGAATGTACATATCTTTACGGTCTGCATTGGTACCTCTATATCGCAGAGGTATCGAGGTGTCGACATTCTGGTCGATATCAAATGCGACATCCTCGTCGGGCGAACCCCGTAAGCCATCCACATTGGCCTCTGTCACAGAGAACTCGTCGTCCTTTGACATTGTGCGAATTAAGACAAGCTTCGGTAATATCAGAAGATGTCCTGATAGATTAGAAGCAAAGCTGATGGTGTTCAGATGAAAAGTCGCAGACCATCGACAATCGCAAGAAAGAAGGCTCGAGAGATCTGGAAGGTCCTGAATTGAAACACGTGGTCGAGGGGCATGTGCAGCCAAGCATGGACCAAACTTTATGCCCGCATCGACTGTCACTAGTGGCAGCTCCAGAGATTGTTACTTTGTCTAGAGGCTCGCAGGACGGGCGTAGTTTGCCTCCGAGTACGCCTACCTCTCATGTATAAGAGGAAAATGCTCGCGCCCCCGTTCAAAGTTTGTGCTCGAATCGCAAGTGCATCTTGATCATCAAGGATGCCGATCGTCAGTGGTGCAAATCTTGCTTTGCGCTTCGAAAGCATGTTGCCGATGGCGGAACCCCCTCCCCCATAAATTCGAGGTCCATCTGACTTGTGGTTGGCAAACTTCATGGCGTAAATCCTAGTTCATCTTGTGGTTCGTGCTGTCAAGCCAGTAGTGCTACCGAAGAAGGATTTAAGCAGAGATCTGCATAACTCAAGACGGAACAGGGCCGGTATCCACTACACTAATGCACAAAGGGACTCACAAGCCATGCACCGGTGCATCAGCTCTCAGACAGGAGCTGGACCGATACGAACACAGCCAAAACAGCGGTGACTGATGTGCTCTGAGGTCTTGACTCTCGTTACGTGACAGCGCATAGACTGTCGATACTGTCTAATGCGTTCGATGAGGCTGGCTATCACTATGAAGGGCCTCGCTTGCTCATCTGACTTGTACTGAAAGATAGCAAAACAGGAGGTGCGATCTTCCCCAAAACTTAACTGCAGAACTATGCCACACGGCGGCTCGCGGACAGAGTCTCCCGGACGCCATAGCGTTCGCCCTAGGGCCGAGCGGACGGCTCTGGTCCCGTCGCTGCTGTCTGTCGCTGGAAAATGCTCGGTCTCTACGAACCCACATGTTCTTCTTTTCGTAGGCGGATCTTTGATTTCAAGTTGTCGGCGAAGATCGATACGACTATTTCCGCATTTTCAAGGCTGTCTATCCCACACTTGACATAGCATTTGCTTATCCTGAAATTAGCAACCTCCTTGTGCATGCTCGTGCGACGCTACGCCAGACTTTAAGGCTCTACAAACTCCAGCTAACTCGTGTTAGGTGCATCCCTGTTGCATTTGAAACTGTTGGAACTGCTGTGCCTGACGTTAAGCTCTTCGTATGCTGCCATTTCCGTACGAAGCTTTTTCCCATGGCTTGAGACGATATACAGAAGGAGCTGGCGATGATGACCATTCCTTAACCATTCGCCAGTGTGTAGCAAGCCACGTCCACAGTCATAAGTGACGCGCTTTCTCCGTGTACCATGGACTGCACATCGTAGCCCAGATATCAGACTGACGAGCAGCTTTTTCCCCGTGGGTAAGCCAGCGATGTCAGCAACAACGAACATTGTCAGCCAGGTCACAATTCCCGAGGGCTATGCTCAGCCGTTTGCGACCGTCACCCCTACCGACCACAGAGCTTGGATCTTGATCTCAACCACCTTGGGACTTTGTTGTGCATTGCTATTTGGTGTTATCAGAATCTTTGTGCGGAGGACGATATGTCCGGGAGCTGGTCTCGACGATGTCTTCATTGCTGCAGCCACTGTAAGTGTATGCACCGATGCAGCTGCGCTCATGCTGACCCCTGGCGTAGACGCTGGCAGTTTTTCAGTCCGGACTCATCCTAGGTGCCACCGATAGTGGCTTCGGTATGTCAATAGAGCTCGTCCAGACGCAAGATCGTGATCATGTGCAAAAAGTGAGTGAAGCTGACCCCGTCCGTGAGCCGTCGAGCGATGCTAAATGCAACCAACAGCTCTACTATGGAGGTATGCTGCTTTTCGTGATAGCTATTGGCTTGACGAAATTATCAGTTGTCTTCTTCTTGCTTCGCATTAGATCGTCGCAGTTGCATTATGCAGCAATTGCATGTATTGCTGCATGGACGCTGGGATCGACATTTGCTATCGCCTTCCAATGCAAAGTCAGTGAGCCATGGGCCGTTCTGGACAGTAGATGCGATAATGCTGCGGTAGGACTATCACTCCGGAGTCTTCTATCTGCTGATTGTGCTTTGTAGCTATTGCGCTGGCAGGTTATCTGTGCACTGGACATAGTCACTGAGGTTGGACTTGTCGCTTTGTCGATGTTGCTTGTCTGGTCCTTGCAAACAACCTTCACGAAGAAGGCTGCCGTCGTGGCTGCCTTCGCTGCAAGACTTTTGTGAGTGTTTAACTCCTTTGAGAATGTCAACTTACCGACTGCGATAGGATACTTGTGTTTATTGCACTTCGACTGAAGACCTTCAAGCCTGCAGATCGCAGCACGAATTTCACAATTGCAGAGGACCTCTTTACCGTTTGGACACAAACTCAACTCAACTATGCTCTCATTTCCGCTACGCTTCCTGCTATTCAATCATTCGCTCGTGGTCTTAATACAGGCTTTGGTGGTCTTGGAGAAGAGGAGAAGACTTATGGGTATGGTTATGGCAAAGGGAGATCGGGAGACGAACAACATTCTGGAGGAGCCTTCCAACTGTCCACCGTGAGGTCCGCCAAGTCAATTGTGAAAGAGCCAACTGCAAATGCTACACCTCAAGACGTGTATGCCGCACAGTTAGACAATTACACATGCAACATCGAGACTTCGAAGTCCGATAGGTCAGGTATGATGAGAAAAAAGACAAAAGAGCTTAAAGGCAAGATTATGACTGGAAGCGGACCGCCAAGTGATGAGATCAGCAATACATTGGACGCTTCAAGGAGTCTGGATAGCAACGATAGTCAGGAGATGATTATTCGGAAGGATGTTAGCTTCAAGGTCAGGCATGAGCCAATGATGTAGAATAGGTCGAGCAGCGCAGTTTCGTGTCTGTGTTACAAATTGATGAAGACCCTGCGGTCAAGGGATCATCGGCATGAAGAGGCGCAGACAAAGTGTGGTCGATCCGTCGCAGATAAAGACGACCGTTGGCGACCGAAGCTCTCCCCATCGTGCGTTGTGTTTAAGCCTGCAAAAGCAACAGCAGACCATCCTGGCACTGTACATAGAGGGAAGCCCCTGCCGACAAAATCGGGTATATCTCAGGAGATACAACTCTGCAGAATGACAATTCGACCCACCGTGGAGTCATGGTCCTCTTGCACGCCGTCTGATCTCTTCTGATACTTCTTCTAGATCCTTCTCGATCCAAGTCGTGTGTTCGTCACCATCTCTTTACTTGGTCATCATATTGTAACTTTGTGCTCGTCTACTCATTCTGCAGAAGCCTTTGCTTCAAGTCCCTTCTCCTTTTTGTATGGCCACTGGTCTAAACAAAATTCGCCTCGCGACTGTCCGTCGGACAATGGTGTCCGTGACAGTTTGGTTAAGTTTCCCAAACGGTGCTTGCATGCCGCACGCGAGGACGCGATTGGCAATTTTAGAAGACACAGCCGGCTCGTCATGGCCTAAACCTTCAACAAAAGTCCTGGAAGTGTTATTGCGCTGCATTGAGTCAACGTCGTAAAAAGTGCGCTGCTTCTGGACTTTTTGGCGGATGCTTGATCAGCACAGGCACTCGGGTTGTGCTATCCACTCATGTCGTCGACGCTGCACGGGATACATTTTCCCTGGTAGCTTGAGTAGTCATTACACCTCTGATCGGTAATACCGCTTCTGGAAACGAATGCGAATTGGACGCGAGTAAAAGCCATAGGACGCTATCTTCTCGACCTGTTACAGCCCTGAAGCTGCAGCTCCCTGGGAGAATGTTCACAAAATTCCTACACATGGAATCTGACAAAGCGAGAGGTATCTATGATTGGAGTATTGAATTTATGTGTTTGGAAGGAGCAGCAAAGATATTGAGATCTAAGTTTCCTGGTTCGTAAGGTAAAGGAGATGCGAGTGACAATAGACATTGGACCAAAGCCTTCGCACTGGACAGAGCCTTCACCTTTACAATGGTCAATGTAGAGGATCATGTCGAGAACCAGTACAAGGCTGAGGCAGGCCCCAGGTCTGTACCGCCAGGATTATCAAGGAGCGCAGCTTTGGCCCAGACCAGGAGCACATCATTCTCACACCCATTGTCCAGCGGGAGGGATCGTTTGGGGGCAGTTGCAGAAGGTCTACAGGAGAACAGGCTGAGCTTCGGGCATTCAAGTGTCCATACTGAATGCTCAGGACGGGTTGAAGATGAATCAAAGACTGTACAAGTATGTGAAAGGTGCTGTCAGACGCGTGTCTGCGTGAGCACATTCATACACAAACCATTGAGGTCTTCGACGGGAGTCGTCCAAACACTAATTGCGTGACAATGATCAAGTTCTGCAACGTCCGATTAGGTTCCTTTGACGATATGCCACTCACCTTCACCATTTGACACCGCGATTTGCCAGTTATGAGTCAAAATCTCAAGAGACGACAAGGAGATCTCGCCGACGCGCCCCATTGATCATGCGCTCAAGTGTCATTCGACAATGCGAGCGATGTGATTGAGGCGGCTTTTATACCTGAGATGGGCAAGAACCCAGCACAACCTTGGAGGATGGTGAGGCTTCGTCCGACCGACCAGGCTCGGAGACCTGTTTGTCACCGAACAGAAGCTGGCAGCACGATCCTTGCCGAGCGCCGGTCTGTCCATCAGTCGGACGGTAATAGCCTGATCAAGTTACGGAACGCTACGGTGCCATCGAGTGAACGGCGATCCAGTCGAAGAAGTACGGTAGTAACGATGTTGGAGGTGGAGCGGGAACAAGTGGAGTACGAAGGTGGATAAGATCCCACATGCCGTTCAATCCCTATGCGGAGGTGAAGAGGCAAAGATTCAGATCGAAGACAAGAGATTCACTTTGTGGCTCATACAAGGGTGGTGTCGTTAACGGTGCGAGTTATCTAACTGCAATGATGAGAGATTATTTTGAAGGACTGGCGCCAAGTCATGGCATGTCAGACGCCAACACACAGCCGCAGCAGTCAAGCAGTATGGCAATCGGTGGTTTGGCAGACCAGCCAGGCTCTAGCGATAGGGCTGGTACAGAAGTCGATTGTGCCTCGACAAGTGAGTCAAAGAGCTCATCCGAAAGCGATTCTGTGCTTCTCAATGAATGATTCGGAAAGCATGTGTGAAACCCAGGTAGTACGCAGTACCATTGCAGTGTGAGCTTGTAATACGGAGGCTACCTAGTATCCTATTCAGGTACGTCTTGTATTGAACTATTTGCTCGATCTGCTGAGCAGAAGACACCTTGGCCATGTAGTCCGACGGAAAAGTCTACTCGATTCAACGGAAGCATGCAGCGATCTATGACTTGCCGTGGCCTGGTCGTACATGGATATCGTCGTGATATCTGTGGTTGTCTGCTCACGGCGTGCCTACAGTATGCCCCATACAAGTGCCCCAGACCCTCTAGTGACCTGTGCTAAGGATACGATGCGGGCTGAACATTCAGCAGATGATAAATGATAGCCAATGATGCCTTGGTTGTACCAGCGTGAGTGATAGCAAGCACCAAAAAACATCAGTCAACGACAGCTTATGATTACCGTACAACGATAACGAAGATTACGGAAGGTCTAGCGCATCATGAATGATTGGACAGAAGCTCTGCAATGGATCGAATCACTAGTAGTAAAGCTTAGATGGTAGTGGATGCTATCCGTGCATTCTATAAGAAAATGCGTCCATCTGGGGTGACGTCGCAATTGCACCTGTCTGTACACCTCAGTTCGGTGAATTAACTACTCCCTTTCTCACCTGACCACTTACATGCCCGACGTCTTTGCCAATAGCCTGTTGAATCCGCACGCTTGACGTATTAGAGCTTGACAGCCCCGCTGCTATCGGCGCTGCACAATGCCAGACAATGCGAAGTACTTATTCGTAGCATTCCCTTCCTCGATTACACCGTCCGGCCACAAAGATGATGCGATAGGGGCTATCCAAAGGGCCGTCAAACCCGATCACGGCCTCGTGTCACCCTTCAGCGTCCCAGACTTCAAGGTCGGCACACTGGACGCTCTGATACAGCAGTCCGACGAGCTCGGGAAGATAGAAGGACTATGCAAGAGTGTGGTTTCGAAGGTTGGAGACGCTCTGAAGAATGTATTGGAAGGGGACGAGGAGAAGATTGCCATGCACAAGAATGTGAACGATAGTATGCGCATTGAGCTCAGAGGTAGAGGAAACATAAGCTGACCGAGAGCAGAGCCGTTAGAACAATACCTCAAGACCTTCAGCTGGAACAAAGTAAAGTACAGAGCAGATAAACCCATAGCAGAGCTTATGGACCTATTACAGAAGGTATCGAATACACCCCAAGGTCCTAGACCCTGCCCACTAACACCTACGCAAGGAAGCAAACAGCATAGACAACGACGTTCGCCAAAAATACAACCAATACAACACACTCCGCACCCAATCCCAAAACCTGCAACGCAAACAAACCGGCAATCTCAGCACCAAATCACTTGTCTCCATCGTCTCCCCCGATATGCTCGTCAGCGACTCCGAACACCTAGAGACCCACCTCGTCGCCGTACCCAACTCTGCAGTCAAAGACTTCACGAAATCTTACGAGACAGTATCAACAATGGTGGTGCCGCGAAGCGCATACTTCATACAAAAAGATGACGAGTTCAACTTATTTGCGGTGACGGTATTCAAGAAGCACAACCAGGAGTTCATACACAAATGCAGGGAGCGGAAGTGGGTACCGAGGGACTTCAAGTTCAAGGAAGGTGGGAGAGAAGAGGAGCAAAAGGAGCTGCAGAAGACGGAGGCGGAGGAACGGAGGGTGTGGGGAGAGACGCTGAGGTTAGGACGGACGGGTTGGAGTGAGGGGGTGATGTGTCTTGTCCATGTGGTTGTATTGAGGTGTTTCGTGGAGAGTGTGTTGAGGTATGGCTTACCGCCGGATTACGTGACGGCATTAGTGAAGGTAATACCCTAGATCCAACTGCGGGAATCTTACTAAGTGTGATTCAGTCCGACACCAAAAAGGCACATAAGGCGAAACAAGGTCTAGATGCCGAATTCGGATATCTAGCAGGCAACGCATTCGGCAGAGACAAGAAGGGGAGGATAAGTAAGGATCAGGGTATGTCGCAGAATGATATGGTGGGCGGTGCTGCTGGGGGCGATGCGGCAGAGTATTGTGCTTATGTTTACTACGACATTGAGTTGGATTAAGCGCAGCATCAATGCCAGCAGAGCGGGCGTTGTGGGCAATGCTAGAGTCTAGAACAAGAGCATGCGTACCTCATCAATAGGAAGCCTGGGATAGATATTGGTAACCTTGGCCGCAAAAGCGAACTTGTTCCGCTTCGCCGTCCGTCTGCATTACTATTTGCTCCATATCTTCCTCTCAACGGCGTCAGTTTCATCCCTCCTGCATCACCGGGAAATGGCATTTGCTGGTCGCCATTCTCTCAAACCAGCTGCCTGACCCAGAGTTGCGCCTTGTGCATTCGCTTTTCCGTGTGCTGGATGAAACTCGACCACGCCCTTCTTCGCCTATCCTCGCCTATCCTCGCCTAGCTGAGCGTGCGGCAGGCTTGAATCGCATGCTACAACCAATAGGTCGGAGATTTCCTGTGCTTCCTGTCTCTCCTGCTTCGCCGATTCGTCACTAAAGCCAGCGCCGACAGCAGATGGTTGCGATTGCTTAAGTCCGCGACATAATCTGAAAGCTATGCATGTCGTTGTGGCATTTGCTCTTGGTGCTGCGATAGATTGTGCGGGAGGATGGAGTTAGATCGTGTTAATTCGTCCTATGACCAATATTGATCGGAGCTCAGCGTTTTGCGTTGCCATGTGCTTGCGGTCCTGTCACACTTTGAGTTTGTGCCTGCTTCTGCCCATCATAAAGACCTGAATAGTATCCTGCCCAGTAATATGCCATTTTAATGTTTTCGAGGGTTTGATCTGCATTAGTCGCTACAGCCATCTCTGGCTTTGCTTCGGTTGGTGCCACAGCTTGAGTTGCAGCTGTCGTGTTTGATATTGCACGGGTCTGAGCCTGCATCTGCAACGGCGCAGTAGTAGAGGTTGACGGTGGAAGCGGCGGTCCTAGCATTGTCGCTTGTCTTGGTGCAGATTCTGACACGTCTTCGGTGTCAATGGCAGCAGTGGTAGCGGTGGCATCTATATCGTTACTACCATCGTCGATTTCACCCTCATCTACTGACTGCTCTGCGACGTCCACATCCTCATTCTCATTCCCAGCAAGCTCCGGATGACCAACCCCTACCTGCTCTCCAAGCTCGCCCTTCTCATTCACCTTATGCCTTACCGGGCCCTTACCCGCGACGTCGGCTGCAGCTATTTGCTCCTCCAACTCCGCTTTCCGTAACACTTCTTCCACGTCTTCACCACGTGCGTGAATGGAATGGTAGTACTCATACTCCGCGACTGCATCGTTCCACGATCTGAGAAGTGCTGAGTCATCCCATATTTCCTCGTGTGACAAGCCAGAGTAACCATTTGTGACGGTAGACGGTTGATGATGAGTTTTGCGTTTCTTCGATTTTGGCATGGCCACAAACATGAACACGATGAACAAGTCCCGTTGGCAATGCTAGATAAGAGGGTGTGTGTTGATGCACGAAGCGACGAAGGTCAGTATGCTGTGTATAGCTGGCTTAATGTCTGCTGTTCTTATGGCATAAAATGGTTGGTTCCTCGAAGTGAACGGGATGAGAAAAGATAAAGATGCTGTCGTGTCGCTCGCAACCCTTCACTGATTTTGTCCAGCAGCCCAGGCTGTAAACCTGAACCTCTCTAACTAGTTCCTCCGGGACGGGCCTAAGTGTTTGCCTCAGGCAATAGATTCTCGAAAAGTAATTACGGTTGATCATTGGTGGCACCGTTATCTGTCTCTATAGCACGGAGTACTTGCTGAGGAGAGACATCTCAGAGAAAGCATTGTACATAGCCGCACCTGAACCAGCGTGCAACTTGAAGTTCTACTGTATGCTTTCAGTGCTAGATTTCCGCTCTATAGAGCAGGGCTTGAATGGCAGCCTCGAAGTGTCCTTCGTAGCATCGTCCTTGTCTTTCTGACCGCTTGGCGGCTGCCTGTCAGCCTGTTCACAACTCACAGCAAGTGATACCTGATCGTGCGGTACAAGAACCATGTTCTCTCTCATGTAAAGTTCGCAGATGCTGTGTATAGACGTGATCGGTCCTGGGTTCTCAACTGTCTGATCTACCAGCTCTTAAGGACCACTTCACTTTATCCAATCATTTCCCTTTATTTAACCGCCCACATTCAAGTGGCCTACTTTTGCCGCCTTGTTTCAGGCAGCCACCCGTTCTTTTCAGCACGCACAAGCTTTAAGACTTAGCTGATGACGTGACCACATGAACAGTTTCTGGCCAGCCAACTTCCTCACATATGCTGTAGGTTGCCTCTTAGCCGGGAACGACAATCTTTGCGACGACTGCAAATATGGCAGGCATTCCCGTTGTTATCAAAGACAATGGGTTTCGAAAACTTTTGGGTCCACACTACGAATACAAGGCCCTTAACATTGAAAATGTGGACACGAGATTTCTCGTCCTATATCCATGCGATGGCGACCGGGAAGACCGTCGAAATTGGATAAAATGCTCTTTCGACATACAGCCCTTAGCCCATGCAGAAGAATTTGTGGCTGTCGAAAATGCTCGAGGTTACAGATTGATCGAGGAACCTATCGAGGTTGATGGAAAATATATGATCATTTCGGCAGCCTTAGAAAAGTTTCTCCGACATTACAGACGTCGTGACGCTTCTGTACGCTTATGGGTTCGTTATTTGTGTGTCAATCGAGCAGATGAACAAGAGAGGCTGCTTTACTGGACCCGTGAATTTGTGGACAAGATTTATGAGAAAGCCCAGTCAGTCGTTGATATGCATTCCTTTCTACGCAGCTTACAAGACCGAGGGATTTTCCAAAGAGTAATTGATTCGCGGTACATAGAATGGAGAAAGAATTGGGATACGTTTCCCAAGGAATGGGCCACGCCTAAGATCTTTCCGATTAAATTGGGCCAAAAGGCTTCCATCGAAAACCCAACAGAGGGTTATGAATATCTGCCTCTTGATACGGTCACAGACGAAACCAGAATCATAGTGATCGGCAAAAATGAGGATCCAGACGCTTCACTGATTTTTCATTTGGCTCACTGTCCTGTCCATTCTGAAGTGACATACTATGCACTATCATACACCTGGGGTGATGACATTCAAACAAAGGAAGTCATTGCAAATGGACTAAAGATGCACATCCGGAAAATTTTGGAAACAGCTCTTCGTTCGTTGCTCACTTCAGCGTGTCCACTTGTGATATGGGCAGATGCTATTTGTATCAATCAACACGATATCGATGAGCGTAACCGCGAGATCAAACGAATGTCCAATATTTTCGACAGAGCAGTCTCTGTTGTTTGTTATGTGGGTGATGCAAATCAACACAGTGATCTAGCTCTCGAATTTGTCCAGCACCTACAAGAACCATTCATTAGAATGGATGACACTGGCAATTTCGTGGTTGGAAAACCTGAACGTATCAGTCCTGACGACATCCCAAGATTCTGTGCAGCTCTATATCTTTTCCTCATGCGTCCGTATTTTCGTCGAGTATGGATACTTCAGGAAGTGGCTTTGGCCTCAAACCCGATGGTTGGGTGTGGTAAGAGGTGTGACTTGTTATTCGAGCAGCTGGATCGTGCAGCCTACAATTTACAAGATATGCTTTCACGGGATCGGAAGCTCCATGCCAGGATGAAGGAAGCCATGCCAGAGCTCGAAGAGATCTCTCCCGACGAATTACTATTCACCCGCAAGATTTTCTACTTCCGACATATTCACATAGGAAGAGGAGGAACGACTGGATGGGTTAAAGCTGACATCAAAGATACTGCGCCGGGTTATCTCGAGACAGCAATTTTAGCACGGAATTACGAAGCAACCGATCCTCGTGATAAAATATACGCACTATGGAATATTGCAAAAGACAAAGAGGGGCTAGAATTCAAGATGGACTATTCAGTTCCTTACGAAGAGGTATTCACGGACTTCGCCAGGGCTTGGTCCCTGCATAGTGGTACTTTGGACATTCTCGGAGGCTCAGAATTCGTATCACCATCGAATGGTAAGGGTTTCTATATGAAGGCACCGTCTTGGTGTCCCGACTGGAGCACACCGTCTCAATCGAGCTGTCTTGTGCGACGAGAGGGACTCCGAAAACACATGATGGAATTCCACGATCAAATCGATGGCCAGATCTACTCTGCCGATGGAAATATGTGTCAGAAGTCAGACTCGAGCCAATTCTTCGAATTCAATGGCCATACACTATGTTGCCTGGGGATCGTCCTGGACAGTATTGTCGCCACTAGGCAGACTGACCTTAAAGATAAATCGGTTGAATCAAGAGTCGATGGACTTGTTCCTGCAACTGAAGAGTATTACACCAATTCCGGACTGTCAACGTACGTGGATGTCACCCAAGCCGTGACCGCCATGCTGCATGGTGATGTAGTGGCCTCATGGCCCAAAAGAAATGAAAACATGGAAAATGAAGACGAGGATTATCCCGACGAGGAATACGTTTGCGTTCCTCATTTGCCAAGACTGAGCGAAAATCAGCCACCCAATGCTTCTCGTCACGTACCCTCTTATGCGGGCGGATACAAGCGACAAGAAGCGTGGGAGGCTATATGCACAATCATGCGAGGACGGATGCCGTTTATTTCAGAGAAGGGCTATGTTGGGCTGATGCCGGATTACATCAACAGAGATACCTACTGTGGACATCCGTTGATGTTGGCGATCTTGGCTACCTGTTCAGTGCCAGTACTGTTACAGGAGCATCCTAATGTCGAAGGTGCATACAGGCTTCTGGGAACTTGTTTCGTACAAGGATGGATGGAAGGAGAGGTGTTGAAAGAAGATATGGGCTGTGATGAGCCTGCAGAATTTTGGAAGGCTTTGGAAGGAACAGAGAAGTTGAGGATCATATGAGTACTTCTATCCTTTCGCGAGATGCTCTCCACCGTATTCCTTGAGAAAGTCTTTTTCCTTCCTAGAGAGTCGGATCAATCCCACGGATACGATCCAGACGTTTGGTCTTGGTTGCGGTATTGGTTATACAGGGAGTAAGGGAACTGTCGGCTGGGAGAAGTCAGAAGATGGAGCGGACAGACTGAGCTCGCCGGGGGTAGAGGCTGAGCCCGAGGTGGCTGGCATAAAGCGGCACATCTTCTATAGTAACGAAACATTACCATTATCTAAATAGAAAGAGATAATAAGATTCCAAGCGGTCTAAGTATTTTGAACTTAAAGCGCTAAAGTTACTTGACGTCGCTACATAGCGAGCGAATAGTTAGTTAGCGCCGAGGTAGTAGGCACGTGATAGTGGGTAATGGGTAATAGGCAAATTGGGGTGGGTAAACTTTAGGCAGTCTGGCGGCATAGGCACCAGCCAGAAAGGGGAGTCAAGGACGGTCGGTTTTGGTTGAGCTATACCGATGCATCCTGATTTGTACTCTCTGATAAGATATGGCTGAAGGGCCATTCAGCAGAGCCAAATCGGCAAGCAGGATCGGGGGAAGCTTTCATACTCAGAACCAGAACCGTCAGCATGATGACACCTCCATTGGGCGGCTAGCTTTGGTGGAATTGGACGACAACCTTGAGAGTCAAAACGAGCATCACCAACGATTATCTGCGTGTGAATCTACCGATAGCGACGAAGACGGGTGCGAGGATCTCTTCAGCTCACTCCTGTTCGATCGCATCGATGCTAGTGTACACAGCATCAGAAAGGCATTGCCCAGGACCTGTCAGTGGCTGTTTCAACACAATGACTTCAACGAATGGCACGCGAGCGATGCAGTAAGTGAACATAATGGTTTTCTGTGGATCAAGGGTAAACCTGGCTGCGGGAAATCCACTATCATGAAGACTGTCCTCGAGTGGACACGAGCAGAGGCGCAGAAGCAGAGCATAAACCCGATAACGGCCTCTTACTTCTTCGATGCTCGAGCGCCTACCTTGCTTGAGAAGTCGAGTTTAGGGCTATATCGGTCGCTCGTTCATCAAATTCTGTCTGCGTGGCCGTCTATGCGACCCTTATTCGTCAAAAGGTTCGCTCTGAAAGAGTCCACCGGCTCTGGCTATACTTGGACTAAAGACGAGCTGCAGGATTTTCTTCTTGATGTCGTCGCATCAGCTGAGCCGCGTTGTCTACGTATATTCATTGATGCGATAGACGAAGGCGAGAGGACAGATGATGTACAACAGATGCTCAACTTTCTAACGGACCTATCCGAACGAGCATTGGCACTCAATCCGTGCTTTAGATTACGGATCTGTCTCTCAAGCCGTCACTGTCGTGACAAAAGCATAAACAAGGGTTTGCTTTTGGTCGTAGAGCAACGACCTGAGCACGGTCAAGATATTGAGATTTATGTTCGTGAGAAACTTGCCGGCTCCGAAGACAAAGACAAGGACGAGCTCAGAACCGAGATATGTCGCAAGTCGGCAAATAACTTCCTTTGGGTTGTACTTGTCGTGAATATGCTCAACGAGATCGCCGATCGCGGCACTTTGCCGAGGGATATGAAAGCACGACTGGACACATTTCCTGAGGATCTGGACGGCTTGTTTGCCGAGATTTTGACTGGAAGCAGTCACGGTCTTGCATCCTGCATCGCACTCCTACAATGGGTCTCTCTCTCTCTGCGTCCCCTCCGACCGAGCGAGCTCTATGTCGCGATGTACTACAGCTGTTCGCCTGCGGACACGATAAGGACCTCATCACAAGTAATGACTATACCTACCGAAGATCGATTGTCTGAATACGTTCTCAACTGCTCTCGGGGTCTGGCTGAGGTGGCATCGACGCAGCCACCCGTGGTACAATTCAGACATGGAGCGGTTCGCGATTTCTTCATCAAGCCTTGCGGACTACCCTCGTTGTTACCAGCATTGTCAACTGAGTTCAAGAGTCTGGGCCACGAAATTCTCAAAACAAGTTGCGCTCGTTACATCTCGGCAAGTGGCTATCCCGACGGCTTGAAGCGCTATTTGGATGAACGCTACGATTGTGATTCTATCAAACCAACTCCCTACGACAATCTGGATGTTGAATTACCATTTATCAACTATGCGGTGCCTAGTGTCTTCCACCATGCGGAGCAGGCACAGAAGTACGGCATATCACAGGAGCATTTTCTGAGATCGATGATTGACGAAGCCGGTACATGGCATGGTCCAGAAATGCATTGGTGGAATTATCTCGAAAATTCCTCTGCAAGAAGGTACGACGAAGATGTGACACTGCTATACTTTCTTTCAGACCAAGGGTATACTTCCTTAACTTCGGCATTGCTGAACGTATCAAATGTTGTCAATGTAAAGTGTGGAAAGTATGGTTGCGCATTGCAAGCTGCATGCGTCAATGGAAGCGAGGAGATTGTTCGATCTCTGATCGCTCATGGCGCGGACGTCAACCTGCAATGTGGAAAACATGTGTTTGCGCTTGCAGCTGTCATAATCTGCGAGAATCTTCATCTAGTCCCAGTTCTACGTCTCCATGGCGCTCGATTGGATCCAGTGTTACTTCAAGAGACGTTTTTCACTTGGATCGCTCGTGGATTGGTAGACGGTGTCGCGATGTTGTTGGGCCTAGGCGTCGATGGCAACTCCACGACTGCACGGGGAGAGGGCGCTCTTTATATGGCGGCTTTAAAGAAGCGCACAGATGTTTTGGATTTGCTCTTAGAATATGGAGTTGATGTTAATGTGCAAGGTGGATTCTATAGTAATGCACTGCAGGCAGCATTAGCGAGTGGTAATGAGCAGATAGCACGACTGTTGATTGACAAGGGGGCAGATATCCACGTCCAGGGTGGACTATATGGTAACGCATTGCAGGCAGCTTCAGCGGCGGGATATGAGCAGACAGTACGGTTGTTGCTTAACGATGGAGCTAATGTTAATGCACAAGGTGGATTATATGGTAATGCGCTGCAGGCGGCTTCGAAGATGGCTAACGAGCAGATAGTACAACTATTGATTGATAGAGGAGCAGATGTGAACGCGCAAGGCGGACTGTATAGCACTGCACTGCAGGCGGCATCAGCCAGGGGTCACGAGCAAATAGTACGACTACTATTGGAGAGGGAAGCAGATGTCCATGTACAGGGTGGATACCATGGCAATGCCTTGCGGGCGGCATCGGCGTTTGGTCACGAGCACATAACACGAATATTAATCGAAAAGGGAGCAAAAGTTAATCCGTAGAATGGACAGCAAGCGCAGGCGGGCGGAAAACAAGGGTGGTCATATATAGATAGCACTACCACGAATAATTGAGGGGCAAAAATATCAACCTTCGACAATACATGGTACGCCCGGTATCGGAATAAGTATAGACACAATGTATCACTTCCTACGTATCAAGGGAAAGACTGCGTGGGCAGCGAAAAGCAGCACGTAGGCAATGCAGAATCATACTCGCGGAATAGTCTTGAGCAAAGCTTCCTTATTCTCTTCACTCCGTTTTTCAGGCACAATTTCAAACATGCCCCTCCACAACAGGCAAGAGCTAGCTAGGCTCCGAGGTAGTGTTTCTATCACCTTGAGCCTCTTATGTCAAAGTCAACAGTGAACTCAATGTTGACATGGGGTCTGGAGGTGGTTGCTGAGCAAAAAGTTGTGCTTTCAGTCGATGTGCATCACAGCAGGATCGGAGGGACTATTTGTAGAAGAACCTGATGCGCTGGCGCTACCCAACGAATCGTGAACAGGGACGAAAGGCAAAGGCTCAGCTAGGGCAGATGTAGGTTATAGGAATTAAGTTGGAAGAGAAAGTGGTAAGCATTGAGATAGACACCAATTTTCAGCCATGAGGACAAACAGAGACAGAGAAACAGAGCAAGTCTCGAAATGCAAAAAAGACGAGTTAGACTGTCTGATTTGGTTAGCGCGCTTCTGCAACTAGATGGCATCGAGGAGGCACTGCACAAAGCTGGAAGCTCTTCAAGCTCCCAGCCGCGACGTGACAGTGCGGCTTTTACCCCTCGGTTACAGACGTCTTCTACTGTCTTGATCTCTTATTGATGAGAGTCATGCGCTGCTGAGCTTCGCTTTGCCCCTCGTGTCTGCCTTGTTACTGATATTTTGCACAGCGAAGCCGGCCTGCTGTAATTCATCCGAGCCATACTTGTGTATAAGACGTGGAATCCTCAGCGTCCAGCCAAGTGTGATGGTTCTCGCTGGCAGGCATTGACAGATCCGTTTCAGATTTCTGGAACGACCTTCGATGCGCTGAGCGTGGTCAACACTAGAAAGCATCAACCCTTGTTGCCAAGTTCCAGGAGAATAAAATGAGGAGTCTATGACTGAATCCCGTTCGCTGTGCCATCCGTAACTCCGATAAAGTATTCTCATGCACGTCAAGCTCGTCTCCTACGTGCTCCGTCCGTCTTGCGCCTTTGTGCCGTAGCAAGCTCATAGTCGTCCATTCCGTCCGTTGTTCTTGGCATCTGCTCTCGATATTCATTTCGCAGCAGTCTCAGCAGCATTGGCTCTTGCTGTGCCGTCGTCGTTCACTTCGCTATCCTCACCGTCTGCATCCTCAATGAACAGTTTCGTCGTATCTACAGCAGCACCACTCTCCTTCAACCTCTTCCTCATCTCCATCCTTTCCTCGGCTTGCCACCTAGCCAGCGCAGCACTAGCATGAACTCTAAAGCCGAAAATACGTGATTCGTACCTTCTTCGACTCTTCTGAGGTATCAGAGCTGGGTAAACCTGGAATAGGATGTTGTGGAAGGAGGAACCAAAGTAGGCTCCGTCGATCTGAGCATGCCGAGATGATTTGGGGTTGTAGATATCTTCGCAACGGGCGCAGTACAGTTTGACGGACTTTTGATACGGCACATCTGACAGACCCATTGGTAGGAGTGGCTGTGAGTCGCAATGTACGCGGGGGCATTTGCCGAAGTCCGATTTCTTGAATTTGTCGACCTGTTTCATCAGTCAGCGCAGACGATCAAACCGGCTGAGAAAGCCATCTTCTTACCATCTTCGTGAGGCCCCTCGTGGTTACTATGTACCGCGCATGGACCAAGCCGTATAGATGCCGCGCCGATTTCTCAATCGTTTCTCTCATGTCATCTTCGCAATCAAGGTCGAACACATCCGTGATGAGGTCGAGGGCATGCTGATAATAGTGGACTTCCGTCTGAAGGCCAGTCAAATTGAACCGGTCTGTCAAATATTCTTCATCGATTTCGCAAAAGTATTCATTGCCTCTGGATGAGATGAACTGGAACAAGAATGTTAGCATGCGATCTAGGAGAGGGCATGGTTCACAGCTAGATCGCGCAGAGCCATCGACACCATCGAAACAGAGTACCTGCAGACACTCTGGACTCCAGACTAGACAGTTCGCCCGACTGAGGCTAAGCCAGGAGGGTTGTGATTTCAGCTGATAGCTGATTCGATAGGGAAACCACAGGCTGAGCATTTGCGCGGAGAAATTTGGCACTTTCCACACAAAGTTGTGTACAAATTGATGATTTTAGGGCGTCAGATTCGGTGAACCGAGGAGAGAATAGATATATCGAAAGTATGCTATAGAATTCTTCTCCGATTTTCCGGCCATGTGCGAGCGTTTCAGCACTTACCCAATCTCTCCAATAACTTGTGTAGTCACTGTCCGTTTCGGACGCGAATTCATCCATCATTGCCGCCGCATCAGGAATTTCTTAGTTCGGTCAAAACAGCAGGGCTGCCGCGCTCAGAGTCAGCCTTTTTGTTGCATTCAACGACTTTGATAGGGATTCATGCAAGGAACAGTAGTTTTCGATGGGTATGATGTTCCAGTCAGACGATATTGATATGCTCAAGGAGAGATTGAGCTCGATCTAATGACCAGGCTGAAATCGGAGAATCCAGCTACAAACACACGTGACGCTGAACAATGTTTGCGGTGTTTGTAGGAATATCCAAGATAGATCACGAAGCGAAGTAGGAAAGACGGTGTTATGGTTGTTCATCGGGGGCTAGGAGACGTAGCAGAATTGTCTTGACTGTGCTCTTAAGCAGTCTCTGATCTTTCTTTGTGGAAAGCACTGCTCTGGATTATAGCGTCTTGATGGATCTTAGATGCTGGTGTACAGAAATATATGCTGTCCTTCTAGAGACATAACGTTCAATACCACAACTCAAGGAAAGCAACTCATGTATCTTACGAGCTCTCGCCTTTCGAATCCTTAGAATTAGCTCCTGTGCTCTGTTCCGTCGTCGCTCTCGTCTCAGCGGCGCCTTGACCCTCGACATCACTTCCCTCCTCTTCTACAATCAGCTTGTTCTTCGATAGCATATCGGCCAGCGATCCATCCTTATGCATCTGCATCAGTATATCACACCCGCCCACAAACTCCTTGTTGACGTATAGCTGTGGAATCGTAGGCCAATCCGAGTACTCTTTGATACCTGCGCCCAGTGTTAGCTTCGGCACCAGCGTCTGCTCGTGCAAGTGGGCGCCGTACCTGATCTCAGATCTTCGTCCTCAAGAACGTTGAAAGCAGTGAACTTCCGCGGATCCAAGCCCTGAAGCCCTAATATCTGTATGCTCGTTCTTGAGAAGCCACACTGTGGTGTCTCTGGGGTTCCCTTCATAAATAGCACTACCGGCGCAGATGCAACAGCTTTGTCTATTGCTGTCCGCACTTCTTGGGATAGTAGTCTGGTTTGTATTAAGGGTTGAGCGATTCGCGGGAGAAGAGTGGATGGTGTGGCGGATGGGCGTAACGCTGCGACTGCTCCGCGAAGGGCCTATGTGTGATTAGATCGTGTGACATTTATGGTAGGGATGGGATAGGCACTTGTGTTTTTAGTCCTCGATTCAACATCCTGGAGTCTGTTGTATTTGTGATGGCAAACTTGAATGCAATGCAATGCAATAGAATACAATGCTATGGACTTTCTTGAAACTTTTGGTCCAAATGGCGACGGCCGAGGCGGATGATGTCAGCGTGTTTACAAATGTTCGTCGCGCATTTTAGAGCCGCTGTTTCTCTAGGCAAATCTTCATCTTCAAGTCAATTAGGCATGTTACACGTTCTTAAAGATTAAATTATGCTGCTCTCTGATAACGAAGCCCCGACGGGTGCAAAGCGATTGAATGCGACAGACTATATAGCGGATGGCAAGGTGCACATCTTGTTGGCAGCGAGTGGCTCTGTCGCGACAATAAAATTACCATTGATTGCCAAATCACTGGCTGGCCACAAAGCTGTCTCCGTAAGAATTGTCGTGACGAAGAGTGCCAGCCAGTTTCTGCAAGGTCAAGCGGACGAGCAACCGAGTCTTGACTCTCTAGTGGCAGTACCGAACATCGATGCCGTATATGTCGATGAGGACGAGTGGTCGAAGCCCTGGGTCAGAGGCGATAAAATCCTTCACATCGAGTTGCGGAGATGGGCTCATGTCATGCTCATTGCACCGCTCTCTGCTAACACAATGGCTAAGATGGCAAATGGTATCAGCGACAATTTGTTGACCAACGTAATCCGCGCCTGGGACATGAGTGGCATGATTGATCTGAGCAAGAAGCACATCATGATCGCACCCGCCATGAATACTGCTATGTGGAGACACCCGATTACGAAGAAGCAGCTAAAGACAATTGATCAAGACTGGACAGAAGGTGAAGAGAGCTCAGTCATCGTGCTTCGGCCAACGGAGAAAGAACTCGCGTGCGGTGATACAGGAGATGGTGCGATGATGGACTGGAAGGAAATTGTGGCTCGTGTTGAGCATCACCTGGGTCTGGAGAAGATGAAAAATGGTGATACATGAAAGCAGCTACGCTAACGTCGTCGAGAGAGCACTCTTGCTCTCCTCTTTCGTCCTTCTGTGCAAGTAATCCAGTAACAAACCAGTCGATATTACCCCTCCTGTCATCCAAGCGCCATTTCTAAACCACCACCAACAATTTTTGGGGTCTTTCAGATTGACTTTACGTACGATCGTGCTCAGCGTCAATGCCGCACCACCACAGCTGATGATCGAGAAGATCGGACCGGCACCCGCAAAGTAACCAGCCGCCGCCAATAGACCAACTTGAGCGACGGTCAGACCGGACAGCACAGCTTTTGTGTTGTGCTCATGAGCCAGAGCAATGGATTTGATTCCAGCTTTGATATCATCTTTGATGTCCATGTGGGCATAGATCATGTCATAGTTCATTGTCCAAGCCCAGCAGCTTGCATATAGCAAAGCGGCGCTGGTCAGTGCGTCTGCGTTCGATAGCAGGTCGATCCCAAGCGCTGGAAACCCCATCCATGCTCCCCAGGTGAAGGTCAACCCAAGAACAGCTTGCGGATAGTTGGTGACTCGTTTGGCGAGAGGATACAATGTAACCAGCATTAAGCTTGGAGTTGCATAGAAGAAGCACTGAGAGGGAAAGGACAGCAGTATGCCTAGACCTGCAAGCAACTGACCGCCAAGATAAACGATTGCGTTTCCAGGGGATATTGCTCCTCGAGCGATTGGACGAAACTTCGTTCTTTCCACGTGCGGGTCAAGGTTGCGGTCCCAGAGATCATTAATGGTACAGCCTGCTCCCCGCATGATCAGTGCACCTGCAAAGAAGAGGCCCGAGTACCATGCCACATCAAGCATAGGTGCCATTGGAGTGACGACGGGTGCTGCCATGAGTATCGAGTATAAGCATGGGAAGTAAAGGTAGTAGGTGCCTGTTGGCTTGTCAAGTCGGATCAGTTCAGCGTAGGGTATCCAAGAAGAAGGCAACTTTGATATGAGGCCGGTCTGAGGCGGTTTGTAGATGTCTGCGGAGCTCGTTTGTTGTGGTTTCGGCTGCAATGTAGTTGACAAGAGAGCTTTTGCTGGCTGGTTCGTGAAAGACCGTGACCAGTGTATGATAGGTCTGGAAAGCGGTCTCTTCAGCGGATACGACGCTAATCTACATCTACAATGTAGACTTTTGATTTGACTACAGAGTACTGCGTCTCGTCTTCGAAAAAACGCCCGCCAGCCATAGCGACCAACAGGCATGTGTCTCAACAAGAGCGGATTCGCCGGCTATAATCGATCTGTTGACAGTATCCTAAGTAGATAGCATTGAAGCGCGCTTTGAGTGCTGTTCTGCAGTGCTTCTTCTGCTAAGACTCAGAACAGTGTGTCTCGGTTATCTTGAAGTGTTTGTGAAGATGTAAACCGCTAACTCCCTGTGAGGATCTTCGGCCGGAAAAACTCCGGATAATCCATCGTTCGCGCTTGCTGGCGCGTTCTGTCCATCGTATAAAGTGCCTGCTTCTCCAACTTGGAAGGTGCGATATTCTGCTGGTCAATACAACCTCACATCTCAAGGCTGTACCTTTGCAATAGTTTGTCGAATTTACTGGTTTCACAAGCTGATATTGTGATCTGAAGCAAAATATGCGACTGTGCCCGCAATGCGACCATGACGACTCTGGCATGAAGCGACCGAGACGAAAGACGTGCCTACGCAGGTTCCCATAATAGGCCCACGTTCTCAGCACAGGAAGCCGTGATCATGCCCTCGACACGCCCATGTGCGGCCTTTGAGCCCATCTCGCCGGACTTCGATCTGAAAGCGCTAGTCGAGTCCACCCCGAACTTCGAGTATGCCGTGCGCATTCATTGCGACATGATCGAGCACCACGGCCTTGTGCCATTTGAAAGACTGGTTCTAATGCACGTTATTCTCGGAGGCAAGCCCTTGGTCATTGAAGGGTACGAGTCTAAATTGGACAGGTGGATATTCGCTATTCAATGGCTGAAAGACAATTGCGGCAAGAACGTAGTAGATGCAAGAGATCTCACAAAGCAGGTCACCGTACCAATGAGCATCGGGCACTACCTAGAGAATATGGCCCTGCTCGGAAATCAGTGGACCCCAACTAATTATAAAGACCCCGACCGTCAGCGCATGTACCTTAAGGACATTGATTGTCCAGCTATGTGGCAAGAGAGGACGGCAGAGCATATTCCACCAGTGCTTTTCTATCTCAATGGGAGTACCGGTGAGATAGGAGGCTTAGGTGCCGTTCAAGAGCCAGATCCGAGTGGAAACGGTGTGAGGCCGGGTCGAGGCATCGCAAAAGCAGGTGATCTGATGAGCAGTCTCCCGGAAGGAATGCGGGCGCAGAATCTCATGTGTTACATCGGTCACGAAGGCACATACACACCTGCCCACCGAGAAATGTGTGCTTCACTTGGCCAAAACATCATGGTCGAAGCGTCCACTGGAACTATAGAAAATGGCAAACCCACGAAGCCAGGTTCTTCAATCTGGTTCATGACGGAAACGAAGGAGCGAGAAGTGGTCTCCGAGTATTGGCTGTCTCGCCTCGGCCACGATATCGAGGTTGAGAAGCACTTTGCACAGGTTAATGCTTGGAAAAATGCACCTTTCAAGACCTATGTTGTCGATCAGAAGCCCGGTGATTTTATCCTTATCCCTCCTCTTGCGCCACATCAAGTTTGGAACCGTGGCACACGGACCATGAAAGTCGCCTGGAACAGAACGACAGTCGAAACTCTTGAAATGGCCATGAATGAAGCCTTAGCTAAAGCGCGTCTAGTCTGCAGGGACGAGCAATACAAGAACAAGGCGATCATCTTCTACACCTTGCAGAAGTATGCGACGCTCCTGCAGGTTGCCGATAAGGCGAGACAGAAGAAGTCTGACTCGAAGCGCGTGCAAAAGGCTGATGCTCAACTTCGACAGCTCCAGAAAGACTTCAAGCGGCTTCATGCTTTGTATACACGAATATTGGTTGAAGAAAGCTTTTACCCTGATCGTATCGAGAAAAAAGTTGAAATGATCCCATTCGAAAGCAATATCACCTGCTCTTACTGCCGATGCAACATTTTCAATAGATTCCTTACCTGCCCATCGTGCATTGGAACATTGCAAGATGGCGACGAAGACACGTACGATATATGTCTTGACTGTTATGCCATGGGTCGAAGTTGCGCTTGTATCTCCAAGTTGAAATGGCAGGAGCAGTGGAATTGGGGTGAGCTTGTTCAGAAACACGAGCAGTGGAGACACTTAATCATCCAGCATGAAGGTCAATTGACCGATAAGTCACCGAAATCTTTAAAGACCGAACTAGAGCGTCGCGGAAAGCGCAGGACCATTGCGCAGATTTGCCAGACAGAGCTCCTCAAACGCCCGTGGCACGACATTCATAAACCAGCTTCTTCCCCCGATCCAGAGATCGAAGAAGACGTAGAAGTCGATGAGAATGGCAACGTGAAGAGGAAAAAGGTGAAAAAGAAGTCCGAGAAATTTATGCGAGATCACGGTCGCTGCCATGTAGATTGCTACTGGGAACCAAGATGGAAACAAGCGCAATGCATAAAATGTCAGAAGAACTACTGCTATGGACTTCTTTTTAGAGCCTACGACATGATGCCTCAAGACGTCTTAGCGGATCCGGAATGGAAATGTCCTTCCTGTCAGAATATTTGCAGTTGCAGGCAGTGCAGGAAGAGACCTGGCTATAAACGATACACTCCAAAGGGCACGCTCCTGGGTCACAATACGAAAGCTGTTGCTGACCCACGGTCCGTGGAAAGTCTCGTAGATTTCAGCTTCTCCAACATACAGTGGATTCAAAAAGCAGATGACGACTATGACGCCGAAGACACACGAAGGCTGCAGCGAAGACGTCGAGAAGCTGCGGCAGCCATGAGAAAAGACCCCGAGCTAGGCGATTATTATGTGGACGCAGAGAACGAAGAGGGAGATGTAGACGCTGGTATTCTCAGACTTGCGCAGCAAGAAGGCATTGCGATAGATCCGGCTTTAGGATCAAGCTTGACAACCGTCAACCACATGCATAGTGTTGACTCGCACGATGAAGATGAAGTTAATGAAAATCCAGAGGAGGCTACGAAACGTAGACAGGTTAATGTAACCAGCGAAGCACAGTTCATGCTACCAGATGGTGGCATGATACAGGACCCACGACATGCTTACGATCCGACAGACATGATCACATTCACATATCCAGATCCAGTCATGGGTCGGATACCTCCTGCGCCCGTCGAGGGATATCAAGAAGCTGCTAGCGAATTGCCATACCAAGAAGCAGATCCCCCATCGCCTAGCAAAATCGAAATGGTAGAGCGGAAGAGGAAGAGAAAGCTCGATGATATGGACAAGGACTTCAGGTCTAAGCCACCTTCTAAGAAGAAGGCTTCAGCGAAAAAGCGGCAATCGCTCGTCGTACGGCTCGCTATTAGCAAGGACAGGTTGCAAGAGATTGACAAACTGGCGGCGATCGCACGATCTGCGCTGGATGGAGTCGCTGCGCCTGCTCCTGTTGTGAGTTCTGATTTGCAAGCGCTAAATGTCTATCCGAATGAAGAAGGTCAGCCTCTCCCGAAGAGAGTTCGTCGAGAAGAAAGACCACCACCTCCAGAGGCCGATGACGAGTATGCGCCGAGCCGGTCGAGGGATCGTAGGAAGCTCCCTAACGATGGTACTCCGCTACCACCACATTCAGATACAAATGCCGAAAAGAGAACCACGCGGTTGCACAACGTGACCTACGCTGAGCCTGACGAGGAAGAGTTCGACGAAGTTGTGATATCTAAGTCCAAGCTTGCTACTATGGAAGAAGCAAACATTCTTGATAGTATCGAAATTTACGAAGATGGCTTTCAAGATACGGACGAGAGTGATGGAGACGGCGTAGTAGACCAAACGCCGCTGCCAAAAGTCGCGGGCAAGCGGCCTGCGTTGACTACGCCAGCTGCTGTCGCCAGCTTGTCGAATGGCACGAGGTCTAAGCCGCAAGCCTTGGCCACAAAGAAGTCGCCAGCCATTACATCGAGCCCTGCCGCCAGTCGATTCAGTAGTGCGAGCTCCGCGAAACAAAACCTCTCTGCTGCGTCTATCATCGCACTACAAGCACAAGCTTCAGAAAATAGACGCGCCAAAATGGCTGCCATCGACATGGACATTGATGATGTCACGGACAGATCGTCTGAAGACAATAGTTCTCGTACGCCCGAGCTTCCTGAAATCGCATCTGGAACACGTCCCATATCAGCAACACGACTGGTTTCGAAGTCCGGTACGTCAGGGACTCCCGCGGCACGACCATTCGCACGCAAATCCGCAGCTTCCACCGCCACGCACGCAAGCAGGAAAAGTCTGTCTATTCCAAATGTCAATAAGGTCCGCAAAAGTCCAGCGATGAGCTTCGGCAATGGACCTCAAGCTGTGCCGGTATCGACAGCACCTAAAGCTGCATCTGCGCAAAAAGCTTCAGCTAATGACTGGGGTGATAGTGATACCAGTGAAAATGAGGATATTCCATATCAATGACAGCCCATGCTATATCGACACTTTGCGCAAGTTGGGGTGGGGAGGATGAGATCACATTGACTAACATGACTGCTTATACATAGCGCGGTGTTGGTCTACGGATTTTATAGCTGTACAATGCCAAGGACTTCAGGGCTGTAAGGTAGCTTATTTGCAAACAGCCACAGGAAACAAGATGTTCATTCTGAGGTGGCTATCTCTTCTTGCCTCTTCCGGTCTGACATGTCCATCAGTATAGAACGTTTGAGCTAGTGATAATCGCAGCAGTTGACTAAACTCGGCAGAAAAGTATCTTTCGACGATGCATACCGATGTATCTTTCCAACAGGGCAGTGCATGGCGAAATTAACAAAAAACATTGGCGGAATTTACAGCAATTTCAGACCAGTCTCGAGAGACGGCCAAGAGCGAGTCCTCCACGTGACGAGCCTTAGGGAAGCCCGCTCAGTCGAAGCGTTTCCTTCCTCTCTTACCCATCGGCATGTGCGTTTGCGAGATACTCGGCGAACATCGTCCTGAAGAAGTCGTTGAGGAACAGATTGTTAGGGTCGACTTGTTTGCGTTTCTTGAGGTAGAGCCGGATGATGTCCTGATCAATGGTCTCCGGAAAACGGCTTATTGCACCATCGCGCGTCTTGTTAATATGAGGGACGCCGCCATGAGATACGGCAATCTCGTTAAAGGCAAGCCGGAAGGCCTTCCATTTGTCGTCCTTCGGATCGGGGTAGATTGGATCAATCGCCATCATGTTAGCGTGGCGTGACCTCGACAGGAGTGATTCCTCGTCTTGCCCGACGAAGTATATTAAAGCTGGCAGTGGCAGGATAAAGTCATGATCGCGGCGGAAGCGGTCACACAAACGAAGAAACGCCCGTACCATGTCGGGCCACTTCTCTTCAGGAAATACCCAGTCATAGAAGTCAAAACCAGGGTCATGTTCGCTATAGATGATGGCACGGTCGCAGGGATTAATGATATAGGAACTGTGGCGGACGATATTTAGCAGCATTTCGACAAGGACACTGTTCAGCGATTCTGCAATGGCGGCCGAGGCGTGCATCGCCGTTCCCGCTTTCACCAGGGGCAGAAGCACATCTTTGAACAAATAGATGCCCTTGCTTTCAATTGGATCTATCCAAGCTCCTGGAGAGATTGGATTCGCCGCTGTCGGTTGCACAAACTTCCTACACTGCCAAAGCAATTTGCCAGTATGCGGAAACAGCATCCCGAATACCTGGTCGTAAGCTCCCTTCAGAGCCTGCAGTTTACCCGCAAAGTCCTGCAGGAACATATTCACCTCCGTTGTCTGGAAACTGACCTGCAAAGGCTCATTTTTGAACACGCGAAGAGTGACCTCGCAGACGACGCCGAACATGCCAAAATGAGAGCGAATGGCTGGCAGGTATTCTGCATTCTGCGTTTGCGAGATTTCCATCACATCGCCAGACGCCGTGACAAGCTTGACGCCGAGGACAAATGAAGAGAATTGTCCACCGCGGGTCGTTGAGGTGTCATTGGCATGCGTGCCACTGATAGCGCCAATCTGGAAGTTGCCGAACTCCAGTATGACGGGAGGCTGCAGGCCAAACCTCTTCAAATGAGAACACAGCTGGTGCAGGGTCACCCCTCCCTGCACAGTGACAGTCAGCTGTTCTCGATCGACGGAGAGGATGCGAGCCATATTCTTCATTGAAATAATGACGCCGGTGCCTACCATGCATTCAGTTGTCGAATGGATGGCTCCGACGACAGTGACTTGTTGGTTGTGTTCGGAGGCATGCTTCACAATTTCCTGGACGTCCGAGACCTGTGTCGGTGTCTTGAGCTCACCATCTGCTACGTCAAACTGGATATTATCGTTCCAGTTAGCAAGCCTAGGCATGTTTGCACCTTCTCAATAACCCAAAAAGGCTCGTATATGTGCTCACAACAACAATAGTGAAAAAGATGACAGTTTGAGATAAAGAGCCGATTTACTTCCCGTGACGAGGGGTCCAGAGAGCAGGAAGTTTTACTTATGGGTGACGATATGAATCGAAAAACTCGCTGGGTGAGAACCAGAAAGTAACGATGGCAGCATACCCTTAAGATGGAGCTCTCTTTGTATCAGGCGGAGGAGTTTTCTGAAGAGATGTATCACACTTTCTGCGCTCTCAGCACCACAGTACTTAGGATCCCATTCTGATCAATCAGCCAGTGATCTCTTCAGATGTATGCAGCTTCGTATCATTGATCCATGTCGATGCGGCTGCAGCACGAATTTCCTTACAAATATCGTCTAGGCCTGCAATGCCAGCCTTAGTTGACCTCGTTTTCACGAGACGACGATTATACCCCTCTGACTTTTCTAAGAAGGCTGATACCTGTTTCCGAGACATCTTTCGTTTTTCAATTGAATCCCACATATAATTTTGCCTTCACTTGTGCAAAATGATCAGAGCCTTATCCCAGCCCCCGTACTCGTCAGCATCTCGTATCAGCATGTCGACCCCTACCACTGCGACTGGCCGTGACTAGTTTATCGATTATCACATGCAAATTACTGTGACGTAAAAGCATCTAGAAGAAGTGTCCAGTCGATAAGTCTGTCTCATTATTTCTAATTCGAGCGGCGAATGCCTCAAGTGTGTTTGGCTGAAAATACTCCCGCTTCCCTTCGGTCAACGATCACTTGATGCCAAGATGTTACTATACCGTCCTAGGGTAACGCGTACGGCTCTCATTGACACCCCGCTCAAATACGGAAAGCCAGCCTAATTTCCTCACATTTGGGGCTCCGCTCAATGACGAACCTCTTGCACTTGCTTGCTCTTTCCGCTATTCTAGCATACGCCGCATAGTTACTACAATCAATTTGAGAGTATGTATGTCGTTCACTGTGGTACCAGAAGGTAGTTCATCATTCTGCTTTTGTAGCTCTTTTGATGAGATGGCCTTTGTATCTATGTACATAAAATTTCGAGCTTGACTTAAATCACAAGAAGATCATTCTCGTTGGCCGTATCAAAGGATTGGATTAAGACTTCTGCAAGGCAGGCGGCCTTGCAATCGTTCACCTTTCTCAATGGTAGAGTGAACTCTTTGGAACCATTAACATCTAACCAGGTGTGAGCTTTGCTGGTTGAATTCATGGCTTCAACAGTGTTTAGAGGTTGTGTCGTGCGATGAGAGTTGGGTGCGAGTGTCCCAAGATCGTTGATCAACCAATGCTTGTTCTCCATGAAGGCCTTGATCCTCGCGCCTAGGACGGACTTCTACAGCTTAAGCATTGACTACGAGGCTCGAGCTTGCTGAATGTGCAAGCAGTGAAGAAAAACCCCCTCCTTCGCGCACCTTTTTTTGTTGGGGTTCGTATCCATGGACGGGTTAAAACTCAACTCACCTTTAATGCCCTGCAGGTCATTATTGTGACGACGCAAGCAATATCGCTCATAATCTTGCATAATCACACTTCCGCGGCGTAAAATTCTCCCCTCTGATCATTCTCATTCGCTCTGTCACATGCAGGGCGGACGCGTGAGATGCTGCGGGTAGTAACGTTCAACTCCCCCGTCCTGGCGCTCCCTTCAATGAGGGGAACGCCCAAAAGTTCGTGCGCTCGAACTAATCAGAAGAATCCGAAAATGAAGTTGCCATCAACCGGTGAAGCCCCTGGAGTGTCACAGCGCCCCTAAATTGCCATCGCTTGTACTGCTTCCACTAAATTCTCAGAGTATGAATTCATTACTCAGCAAGTCATGACTGCTCAATCTTGGTTAGATGCAGAAGCAACAGCAGCCTCAAAAGGTTCACGAGTTCGCTGTAGTGTGCAGATTTACACTCAAGGAGTTAGACGATACGATTTTAAGCGACAGGACCCAACGGTAATCCGACCAGCTACGATAATTGGGAGCAGTCCAAGCCCTTTTTACTTAATTCATGCACTGTAGCACAGGAAAATCGCTGCAAAGGCCGTTCGATTAGCCCAATTGTTCTCCATATGGGCATGTGGACCTCGCGGCCAGGGTTGACATTATGGTGAGCCAAAACACAGCATTATATTACCTGCCGGACCGGAGCTAGTGGATGAAGAAGCCCAGACTAGGCCAGCGCTGGTGATCTATATAGTTCAAGACTCCGGGCTCCCAGAGTATCTCAAGACCATCACAAAACGTTTAGGGCTCTTTTGTGGTCAGACATTGAGCCCCTGCCCGTCGAAAGCCACTACATTATCAGCAGCATAGTCATGGCTAATCCACTGCGCAATGTTTATAATTTCGCTGGATACGGAGCAGGCAAACTGAGTGGAGCTGCTCGTGCTGCAGTAGAACCCGTGGTCCAAGAGACTGCGGACGTGACCATATCAGCCGTTACTCAAGTAATAGGCAAGGCCCGCGAGGAGCCATGGAGCGAGCTTGTCGAACTAGTCTTGTCCCGGTTGCCGAGCCTTGTCAGCCCGAAATTGCTTCTGAGCACTACAAAGCGGCTCACAGCTACCATATTCAACGCATTCATTGCCAGAGTTGGACAGCTTCAAATCATCAGGGACGGCATATTCAGCAATCAGCTCAATGGAGCAACCCTTGGACTCGTGTGGAGCAATGCTGCTGACTTCGCCAACTTTTTCGTGGATCTCGCTGAGCCCATGAAATGCTACGCTTCAGCAGACTCACTTAATGGTCTAGCTCCACAAGGCAACCAACGTGGTTCAGACAACGAATTCGATTTCTCGAAGGCCATGAATCGGCACGCTTTTGCGTCTCAAATCCAGAGACTCGCTAGATCCGTAATTCTCATCCTGCAAAGACTAGCCGTCCAGACACAATTTGAAGAGATTGATATGACCAGCTACACCACTTTAAAGAGCGACAGCTATAACCCCAGAGCAATCATTGAAGTTAAGCCATCAGGAAGCCAGCGGGTAGTGCAGCCACAGCAGGGGCCATACTATCAGCCCGCTGGAGAGTTGGTCCCGTTCGCACCTAATGACGAACAGTCGGAATGGTCACCACCAGAAGACAAACAGCCAGATTCGAAAGTGAAGACAACAACTGAAAAATGGCTGTTCATTAATGGAATTGCTGGGGAGCTCTACTGGCTACACCTTGCTTGCAAAAAGTTGGCAAAACAATATTCCAGAGACATAACTGGCATCTTTAATAGGGGTGATGGCATTCTTTGGGATCTGGTCGAATGTGCTGGTGAGAGGAGCGCCCAAGGAACCGGTACTGCAGGAAGTCAGAGAGAACTTATTCGCAGGACATCCAGCAGCCGGAACGCTCAAGCAGTATTAAAGAGGGAGCTGCAGATGGCATTGAGTGATGTCGAGGACGAAGGACCCGAACGTATCATATTGATTGCTCATTCCCAAGGCTGTCTCCACCTTCGTCTTGTTCTGGAAGAAACACTAAAAGAACTCGTCACTGCTGGAAATGATGGAATGCGCAGGACAATGCTGGATCATCTCTGTATATTCACCTTTGGAAACCCTAGTGTCGACTGGAAGCTGGGAAATCACCGCGGAACCCCTATTCAGCCGCTGCCAAACAGCAAGCAGACGGCGCCAGATCTTGACCTCGATAGTCTCTGCGCACACGTCCTTCGCACGGAGCATTTCGTAAACCACGGGGACTTCGTTGCGAAACTGGGAGTTTTGAGTGACGATAGTCCACAAAATAGGGGTTATGCGGAAGACTGTGTTTTCATCAATGCAGAGGACGACTGGGTTGGTCATCTCTTTGGAACTCAATACAGTCTCGAACCGGCTCATTACAGGAACAGGCAAGGGCTATTGAATGGTGGGGATTCCTGGTTGCTCGCTTGTCGAAATGGGGTACCAATGAGATGAAGAAATTTGCTACGGGATTCGTAGAGATCATGGACGAAGCTCTCCATGCTCTCTAGCTGATAGTGATAGACGACAAGATCAGCGGCAAGATCCGAGCTATAGAGCTAATATGGTACCCTTTTCACGAGATCGAAATTTTAATTAACAAGTGACAATCATAGCAAGAAGGCGCGTTTCGACGCATACCGCAGTGATTGTACGAATAATTTCCACAGATGTAGCCTCCCAAAATTTGGGCAAGCTCTCACAATCCCATATCCAGTCCAGTTCCGACACGCAGATAAAAGTGCTTCGTCCATGCTAACTTCAACTGTTCGTTCAGGATTGGGCGGAGATGGTCCTAGGATAAGCATTGGACTCCACGCACCGATAAACTCAACTGAATTGCATCTGTAATGAAGCATGATGACCTAGAAAGAAGTAGCGGACAAGGCACGCTTGTTTTTCAGATTGTGAGTAGATACTGTCGTGCACGCAAATCTCATCACAAGAATCGGTACTTTCAAGCGTTTGAGACATGTGGGTCTCTAGTCCTAAAGCTGAAGAAACTCCGTCCATCTATTCGAAATCAGTATGCTCAAACACAACAGAAGCATCGAAGCACCAATGTTAGGAGTTAGAACACACATCACGTTTCTCACTCCAGTCCTTCTCTCTCCATACCATGATCAACCGCTGGGTCGAGGAGCTTCGGCCGCAATCAGTCAATGAGACACGACACTTTGTATTTGGCATGAACAATGCCAATCGGTCTGACACGTTGCTGTCATTCACTCCTCGTGTCATGCCCGGGCCCGAAGCGCCGGAGCGACAACGCCATATATACATGCATCCACGAATCGCAGCCATGTTTGGCTGGATTTCGTCTACCTTTTGCTGGGGAACGGATGCATTCCTGACACCTCGCCAGGCACAAACATTAGCTAAATAGTCGCAACCTTAGCCCCTTTTTCGGTCACATTAGGCAACCTAATAGTCTTTGATGGAAGCGAATAAATTAAGCATCGGATAATAGCGCTGTCAATCGTTTTTCCAGAGATAAGAGCAACAAAGCTACTGAACCTTTTTCGTAGAGTGCTGTTGGGTGACATCTTTATCTTTGGAAAGAAGGAAAAATTTTCCGAATACAGCCAAAATACGTACCATGGGTCAAATACGGTGGAGCTACGTTCGCTTGGTTTACACGTGGTGCATCTTACTCTATAGGTAGCTATGGTGAGTCCATACTTAGGTAGAGAATAAAATAATTTACACCCCCAGACTTGACAGTACAGGTGACAGTTGGTGCAGCTCACGTCCAATCGAGTAAGTGATATATGCAAGATGACCAGTGGGGATGGCCAGCTTTGAAGCAGGCTCTGTGCTATCTTTGATGCGTTGCACGCCCAAAAGCAATTGCGTACCACGCATTTTGATAGCGCCGTATCCGAGAGAAGCAATCATATACTGTGCTTCCGCTCTTTCTCAGAGGGAATAACTTGTATGGAGCCTATTCGGCAAGTCGATTATCTTCCAAGAAGTCACAATGAACATTGAGAGGCGTCCCTCTCGGTAGACCCGGTTTCCATCAGATAGTCAATGCAAGTCACAAAGAGGTGCATCATATGTATGTTCTGCTTACCAGCGTCGCGACTTTTACTGCTGTCGACGTGTACTGTTTGCGGTAAAGGTGATGAGCAGTTCGTTGACATAACCATACATGAACAGGGGTTCCTACACACGTTGTGATGTCACCACTCGCGACGAACCCAACCTTCTTCATGAGCACCAGAAAAAATCAATCAAATACAGTCTGCGCATATAAGACGCCAGCACAACAGACAGGACTGGCCATAGTGACCATCAGACCTGATTTCTACTTTGAATGCGCCATGTCGGATGCAAAATCTGGCTCCCTGAGCCCGCCAGTCGCCACGCGAGAGACTTACAAAACTGGTCTCCATCATCTTCATGATCCGGTCCTTCTGACTTTCATCAAATCATTCTACGGCGGCTTACTCCTGTCAGCCGGTGGGTTGCTAAGCCTCACTATAGTCGGTGGAGCTCCTGATCTATCACCCGGCATGGGACACCTTCTCCAAGGTCTCACATTTCCAGTTGGCCTGGTGATCATCTATTTCGTGGGAGCCGAACTATTCACTGGCTACCCAATGTGGTTCGCAATCACAGCACTCGAGCGGCAGGGCACGGTATGGCTGTACGTGTCACGAATGGCGGCAAGCTGGGCTGGGGATCTCCTTGGCGCGCTGGTCTTCGCTTACTTCTTTACTTACCTGACGCAAAGCCTTTCGGAGGAGCCATTTAGATCTGGTGCCGTTAAGTTGGTCGTTGAGGATATTGTGGAACTCGAATGGGTGGTGATCTTCTTGAAGGCCATACCATGCGGCTTCCTGGTGACCATGGCAATGTTCCTGGGCACACAGAACCACGATGGAATCTCGAAAGCTTTGGGGCTCCACCTTCCGTTCTTCTTAAGCGTGGCAGCAAGATACCCGCACACTGTGGAGTACATGTATCTGACTGCGGTCGGGAAGCTACTCGGTGCTCCTTTGACCTGGGGTGGCTACTTCGCGAAGGCACTTGCGCCAATAACGCTCGGTAACACCATCGGAGGAGCATTGCTCACGGGAGCATATTCGTGGTTTGTTCATATCGAGTGCCAGAAGCGTGGATGGAGTGCAGAGGTCAAGGATGACGAGCCGGAGGCAGGGCCGCTGCGTCTATAGCTTTGGTATTCCAAAGCTAGGTACTGATTGACAAGTAAGCTCATCAAACAGAAAGCTCGGAACCAAATCCGCATCGGCAAACATTCGCAACCAAGAGTGCTTTCAAAACAAACCGTCTTACCATTAATTCTAGCTCACGCAAGCGGATTGTGATTGGTTGACACCTGCCCAAGCACAAGTATACCTCTTCTGATTTGGACCAGCCTGCTAGTCTGATGAGCTTCACTTCATTCTTTTTTGTCTTCAAACGTCAATTATTCCTGAACTCGGCTCCCTTGTATACGTATGTTAACTTTGCGAAAGCGTCTCTGACCTTCGATTTCGTTTGATCTGATCTTGGTGACAGTCATTGATGAGCTCGGCGTCAAAGGATCTGCTGCCACTTTGCCATTTCAGCTGGTGATAACAGTAGTCTGGATTTAGTGTGGTCTGATGCTTTCAACCACTGCTCGTGTAGAAATCGAAAAAGGGGTTGCGGTTAGGGACATTTGCGGCCTTGCTCGGGGCTTTCCTCGAGGCCGCCTTCAGATGGGAAGGTCGACTGGAAAGTCAGTATGGTTGCCAAGGCCATTTGGCACTTTTGGCAAAGCTCGAGAATGAACTGAGGACAGCTGGCCTTCTCCCCAAAAGCAACGATGAGAGTAGAGTGGTTTGTATTGCTGCAGTCAAAGCTTTCTACGCGAGCAGAGTACTGAGTGTGTGGAGGAGAGCTATGAATGAGATAGAGCAGGGAAGTCTTGTCGAGGCTTACTTAGAAGTCGAGGCTCGTACGGCCACAGGTAGAGGCATGTTGGCTCGGCGTATGCTGACCAATGGAATCTGTGTTAGTCCGAAAGAAGTGCTGCGTGACAACGCCATTGTTCGATGCAGGTGCAGGAGTTACTTCACCATTCGGAACATCTGGGTGACTGTTTTAGCGTGAAGTAGTTTGCAAAACTTGGTACGTTCTGTGCCCTTACAAAGAATTGCGTTTGCGCCGAAAGTTTGCGGCAGTACCCCGAGCAAAACTTCCACCTTTTGCCACTGGCCACTCATCAACCTGCAACCAGTACTTCTGTTGTCGCTGCTCCTGTTTGATCAACCCCTCGAGATCCAAAGGATCAATTATGCTCACGAGCTCTGGTCTCTTATGGTTCCAGCCAGGGTCTATGCGTTCTTCGCCGTCATAGCCGAGGAAGCGTCGATGGTTGGAAGGCAAGAATCTGCCTGGATGGTTGATGTTGAGCCAGGTCGTATATAGAACCATTGGCACGCCCTCAAAGGCGTAGAGATACCATTCAGCCTTCAAGACGTTGTTGCAGGCTCCTTCACAGTTGCCGGAGCTGACGATATGCAACAGATTGAATTTCTCGACACCGCGGAATACGCAGCGTAGTAGAACAAGTGTTGATGTACTATAGAGCATGATACAGATAGTTTTTTACACTGCGTGTAAGCATCTGAGCCTTTGAACAACGGCGGTGAATCAGAGCGACCATAGTAACAAAGAGCACCTCCACAAATGCCTGTAGAATGACAGCTGCGGCAGCAAGACTTGCGCCTCTCTTCACGGCAGACCGTTCTCCTTCGGCTGTTGATATATCTGCAGCGCCCAATGCAGTCATCACCTCAACAGCAGCACCGAGGTAGATGAAGAAGTAGACGACGCGGCTGGGGTTCATTGGCGAATGCATGGGCAGATCGTTCTATTTTGCGGCGCGTAGACAGGGGCGGATGTGGGCTTCACATGCTAGGTCTTGGTTGTGGATGTGTTTGATGACAATATCCGAGCCCACAAAGCTCACATCCAAAACAGGAGCCCAGTGTTGCACGGTCCTTGGCGTGAATACTCAAGTGGAAGTTGGACGGCTTGCTGGTATCTGTAGCTGTACGGCATCATTCCAATACTATTCGCCAACGCATTCAAAAGAGGTCGAGGTGCGAGAATTCATCCAAGTCGCCTTCAGATATTCGACCTCGGTGAATAAGGGAGTCGGCCGCATCTATATGTCCTGTCCGACCGGTGAAGCCATTCAAAGCTGATCCGCGTCATCGAAATCAGGCGCGCGCGGATCTCGCTTCGTAGTATGACTAGGCATCGACACTTGATCCGCTTGCAGTTCGTCAACATGCTGCTCCTCTTCTTCCACCTTTTGATCCTCTCCCCTTTTAGCATCAACGTCTTCGTCCTCGCTGGCAGTGACCTCCTCAGCCTCACTTCCTAATTCTTCCGCAACCAGGTCCCTCCCTTTCCCCCTCGCGTATACCTCCTCTTCCGTATCAGAGGCACTATCCGAGTCTTCTTCCTCCTCGTCAGGGTCATAGTCCTCTTCCATCTCGTCTTCTTCATCCTCAATTTCAGCCTGCGCTTTCTCGAGCTCAGTTCGACCATAATCTTCGGCATCCACTTCACCATTCGCTTCCGCGGCCCTGCCAGTTTTGCCAGTCTTCTTCGCTCTTCGAGCTTCTGCCAAACTGGCGTCTTGTAGTTGATGTCTCTTGACATATGCATCAATGGCTGCGAAATCTTGCTGATCTAGCATAGAATACTCGATCTCTTGTGCGTCTTCATTCGGAGTTGGCCGAATTGTAATATTGAGGTTAAAAGTGCGTTGAAGAATGGAAGTGTATGATATCGACTCGATCTCACTGAAAGGGAAGAAGCTCAGCGGCTTCTTGAAACCGAAGAAGATTCCAGCTTCGAGGAAGAAGAGATATCCTGCCTAGTCAGCCAAACATGACATGCGGGATAAGCGGCCTCATACCTTCTTTGCTGCCGCGAAACGCTTTGACATGATACGCTATATCATTCTTCCGATGTGACTCTCGAATGGCGCTTGCAAATTCCTTCTCGGAGGGCAACATTAACTGCATCTTAAACTTCTGAAGAACGTAGTTCAAAGCATCTTCAAGCACATTGTCCGGACCAGTTGCAATTTTCGCCAGGTCTGCGTCCTCAACCTTGCACGACTTCAAAGGTCCGTGGTTGACAGTCCATATGATTGGCTCGACCAAGGCTGCCTTGTCCGTGGAGGGCAGAAGGCAAAAATTATATTGCTTTTGGTTCTTTTCCGGTACAGGCAGCCTCACAGCATGAGCAAATGAGGATATCGGCAACTCAAAGTCGACTTGGTTAGTGGCAGGATTACGGCCCTGTATGCCAAAGGTGCTGTCCTGCTCTTCTAGACTTGCGCCATACTGGACGAGGCCTAGATGCAGCTTCTTCCGCTGCGGCAGCGCAAATGAAATATCTCTTGCTTCAAGCAGGACTCTTCTGGGGCCGCTATTTGCTTCTCGCTGCCCTTTTGTTAGGGGCTCACCTAGTCGTCGTTTCTTAAAGGGTGGCTCATCGGTAGTGGTGACGCCATTGGAAGCGATCGACTCTGAGCGTATCGAAAGGACATATTTCCCTATGTCGTCGAACAGCTTGGCATACTGTGGTGTTGCAGCTGTTCGTCTTGTCAGCAGATTTTCTGGCCGTTTCTATGGGCAATCATCACGAACAGACTGCCTTGTAGATTGACGAGTGCAGCTCAGGGGCAGCAGAAAAAGCTGAGTCAACTGACTCGAGCCTGCGACCGGTCATAGCAAATTGATGCGTTGAGAGAGTGTGTGACGGAGACCAGCAATCATCTTGCTGGCGGGAATGAATAGATGTCAACATTGGTATGGAACTGCGCACTCGACGTCATTCGACGCGTGCGTCACGCGCAGCCGCTACGAGGTCTTGCTTACACCACATTTGCACATTATTTTGGATAGCTTTGCACTACTAAGGCCTTGGAAATAGACCCCAGCTTCTGATCTTCACATGAAATGCAATAAGAATCAGCCAGCGTGATGAATCAAGATTTTGGTTACTATGCTGTCAAGGTCGGCGTGGCTTTCTCGCAGCAGAATCGTCACCATTGCAGGCTTCTCAAAGTGATCTCCCAGCCAGGCAGATGCCCAGAATCATGTGGCTTGGTCAAGTAACGTCACTCAAGTCAAGTAATGGAGCTCTGCCTCAATTATCGTAACGTATAAAGACGTTTCTCTCTGGCTTTATGGGCTGGCGAGCCTTCTTTTGTACGGCGCGTTTCGTTGGACATCGTTGGTTCGATTGGATGGTGCTGGTGAAGTTTTTTGATTGAGTCGGCACCTCATTTCTACAAGATGATGCGAGGCTTCGACAGACATTGTAGAGGCATGAATATTTGTTTCATCGATTTGCTCCAAAAGAGTACAGTCAACACCAGAGAAGGAGGATAAGTCAGAAAGTACGACCTTCGAGATCCCCAGAGCTCACTTGTCAATGCTTCAAGAGGCGGGAGGCATGCCAGATTAGCGAATTGTAGTCCAGTAGCCAGTCCGTGGTACGAAGAGGTCACAGTCGGAAAGCAGGCTCAATAAGGGAAAGCATTACCTAGCTGTACATTATCTCTAAAATGGACGTACGCTGACCTGCTTTAATGAAAATGCCAGAATTATCGAGGCAGTCGATAGGTTCCTTCGCTGCACCGAGACTGCTTTTTAGGCAAAGCCACTGCTTTCCACGACAAATCTTTCACAGGGATTGAAACACTGGTGCCTGAAAACTAGGTCAAGCGTATGCCTTCGTCTCTTCCTCACAGTAGCGCCAGAACTTTTCCACAAGATCTCCATTTTCAATACCATCCTTTATGTCCTGCCTCACAAGCTGGGTTCCATCCCGTCCCCAAGGCATGATATACGTGGTACCCTTGTCAATCGTCACGTCCTCACTCCATCCACTCCACAGCTCAGTATAGGCACCCTTGATCGCAGGATACGCGATGTAACTGGCCAACCAGGCGCCCGGAGTGTGCCTCGCCAGCTCTGTCGCAAGATTGCCAGGATTGAAGCTGACACTTACAATGCCGGCATCCTTGAGCAACTCCTGCGTTTTGATGGCCAGAAGGATATTACCGACTTTGGTCTGTGCGTAGTTTGACTGCTGATTGATATCTTTCAGCTTGTTTGAGGCATCGAATTGGATGCCGCCATGTGGTGAGAGGACTTGGATGCCGAGCGAGCTGGCCCAAATGACGCGGACGCTGTTTGGTGGAGCTGTGGCTGCGGTCTGCTTAAGAATAGGATGCAGGTACTTGGTGAAAAGGTGTGGCCCGAGACAGTTTGTTCCAAATTGAAGGTCATGATTTTGTGCGGTTTTGCTGCCTTGGGGTGGAAACATGACGCCGGCGTTGTTAACCAGGACATCGAGGCGGGATTCTTTGGAGAGAAATTCGTCCGCTGATGCTTTGATGCGGCTCAGATCTGCGAGATCGAGATTAAGGAAGATGAGTTGGCCCGGTGCTTTGGGGTACTGAGCTGTGATCCGTTCGATGGCCGCCTCGGCTTTCGACTGGCTCCGGCCTGCGACATATACTTTTGCGCCTTTGCTGTAGAGGATGCCGCTGAGTTTCTCGCCGACGCCTGCGTAGCCACCTGTAACGATATGAACTTTGCCACTTTGGTCCGGGAGGTTCTTCTCAGTGAGTGGCGGGGTGGGTATCCAGGCCGATTGGGTGAGGGCGGCTTTTGAAAACAAGTTGCCCATTGTGTTTTGTTAGCAGTTTTAATTGAACAAGCAGACAGAATTGTAGGTTTACTATTGAACTTGAGAGCTGAAGTGTCAGAACACAACGATAGAGGAGAATAAGAAGGGATTCTGACACAGGTATATATTGATGTCTTGATTGAAAGCTAGAGCTGGGATACCTTCTTTCGGCATTTCAGTTGTGCCGGTGGCTTAAACTCAGACAAGGCACAAACGCGAGCCGCAACGTGCCTACAACGCCTCGCCACAGATACCTTCGATAATTGTCCACGAGTGTCGTGAATATCTGGATCATGTAAAGTGTCGGCGGGACCATAAAAGGCTCAGCGGGCGGCGGAGGAAAGCTGGATGTGACCGCTAATTCCGGCGGCTTGCATGCCAAGACTAAAGCACAGCTGGAGTTAGAATCAAGATAAAGACCTCCAACGCAGCCTAAAAGAGCTAAGCGCTGAAAGAAAGAGGAAAGGCGCGATGATGCACGATGCGGTCATGCATCCGAACCTCTATTACGCACTAGGGAAAATTCTTTGTTGTTTCAGGCTGCACAATTTCAAGCCTGCTGTCACGTCACAACAACTGGGACCGTTCGGTGCCTTCCTGGATTCGGAAACCGCGCATGAGGCATCAAGGCCACAAGGCTCGTGCCTGCAGTTTTACATGTTTCGATGCCCCTCCACACGCTTCTTCGCAAACGTGTCATCTTGTCTACAGTTACCCGCTCATAATCACTCACACCTCAATTACTATTCCCAGGTGACTCTCGACCCGGCTGACTGGATACCAACCACAAAATGTCCGGCCTCACGGACACGAAGAAGCGCCTTGCACTCAGCATAATCGATTACCTCAACCAGTCCTCAAAGGACGGCACTCTCACCGCCGACGACACCGAGAACATCGAAGTTGCGACGTCATGCATAGCAGACGCATTCAAAGTTGACGCGACCGATAGCGCAGCGATTAAAGAGGCAGTTGGCTCGCAGAGCCTCCTTAAGATATTCAGTGTATATGAGACCATGCAAGGCAAGGGCACCCCATCACCATCAAAAGCGTCTACCTCGAGTACAACTCCAGCACCAGGCGTACAACCGTCGCCGACGAACTCAGAGGCCGAGAAGTTGAAGAGCGCAGGCAATGCTGCTATGCAGCAAAAGGATTACAAAACTGCTATTGAAAAATATACAGAGGCGATCCGGCTTTCACCCACGAATCCAATATATCTGTCAAACCGAGCTGCCGCATATAGCGCTTCTGGCGATCATGCTTCTGCTGTAAAGGACGCAGAGATTGCAGTCGCAGCAGACCCCAAGTACACCAAAGCATGGTCAAGGCTAGGCCTTGCGAGGTTTGCCATGGGCGACGCTAGAGGAAGCGTAGCAGCATACGAAAAAGGGATCGAATATGAAGGAAGTGGCGGCAGCGACGCCATGAAGAAGGGCCTCGAGACGGCAAAGAGAGAGCTCGAGAGAATGGAGAAAGAGGAAGACTCGATGGAAGCTGACCCGGTCGATGAGTCTGCAGGGTCAACAAGAGCTGGCGCTGGTGGGATGCCTGACCTTTCCCAGCTGGCTGGCATGTTCGGCGGAGGCGGCTCTGGCGGTGCTGGTGGAGGCATGCCAGATCTAGCAGGCTTGATGCAGAACCCGATGATGCGACAAATGGCTCAAAATCTCATGCAGAATCCAGAAGCACTGCAAGGACTAATGAACAACCCAATGCTGAGGAACATGATGAACCAGAGGCAAGGAGGTCAAGGTGGTGGTATGCCAGATATGAGCCAGATTCAGCAGATGATGCAAGATCCTGCTCTTGCGAACCTAGCGAATCAGTTCATGGGAGGCATGGGTGGCGCCGGCAGAGGCCGAGGAGGTCAGTAGCAAGACTTGGCAGGGAGCGTGAGCATTGTCAGGCGACGAGCGTACGAATATATAATCTGATGAGCATGTCTAAATCAACAAGGCAAGACATCATATCCGCTCGTTCCCGCGCACGAGGATCCTTATGGTCTCGAGCATCAGATGAATTTCCTTTATATTCTAGCTTACGTCGCACAATACTAACGCTGTACTAGGAAATCACCCGCGTAATGCTATGTGATAACGTAAGCCAGAGATTTTCGTTTTTGCGTCAGCTTAGCAGCTGGTGTGCAATGGATCTAACGGTACACGGTTTTCTTCATCTGAAAGAGATCATCTTTGAGCTTGAGATACACATTGGTCGAATCAAGACCAGTAACAAGCAAGACCCAGTCACTTGGCTCAACTTTTGGTCCGCCGACAGATGTCTGTCGAATCGAAGACGGCGTCACGTAGATGACAGAGTCTAAAGGCAACGCTCACGATAAATCCTCAGCCAAACCTGTCGTGGCATTTCTTTTCAGGATGGCTACGGCCGCAATCGTGCAGCACCTCGATGACGCAATGAACACTGGTGAGTTTGTCCTCGCACTGGATGGTGTACCTGATCACACGCTCTCCCATACCCTGGTCCGCGCTTCGATAGATGGCAGGCTATCGGAGATATTGCGTCCTGCCAGCGAATGATCTGAGATTCTTGTGGATGAGTGACACTTTTTCAGAGCTCTGCTACAGTATCAGACTCCGCTGTTGTACCAGATCGTAATCAACGATAAGTCAGAGCAGCTCACAAAACAGATTGTGATATCCAAACTGGATATTCAATCTGGCTTCGTCGTTCGTCTTTTGGAGAGGCTTCGCTTCTGGTGAAGAGGAGATGCTGAACCACCGCCGAAATTGCTTGAGTTACGATTGCCTCTGCTCATCACTTTCAAGACCGTGGGCTCCCCGGATTGTGCGCGCAGCAGCTGGTTGTCACTACTGACATTTATGTCAATGGCGCTCTTCCTCTCCAACGATTTCCACAGTTGAGAATTCATTGCCATACGCTATACACATGTCGTCAATGCACGTACAGCATGGCGCCTCCATCAGATTGCTCCACATTCAGGTGCTACCTTCGTGTGAAATTTCCAGTGGAACAACTACAATCTCAGCGAGTGGGATTAGCTCATAGCACTCGAAACAGTGCTACTCTTGGACCAGTGAAAGGCTTGGAATACCTGCCATTTTCACGTATGCGGGACAAGAATACGCCTAATGACGATAGAGCCTAACGCGTGCGGTCTGAGGTAATGTCAATGGCGAAATGTACAGGTTCCATCTCAATACGACGAACGGTCAATTCGTAGGATAGTCCAAGCCTAGATGAACGAGGTAGCTGCTCAAGCTGAAGATTAAGAAGTTTGATGTCAAAAAGTCATCAAAGGCTTCTATCTGGCAGCTGTTGAGTGACGACTTAGGCAGTGTAAGAAGCGGGCGTACGGCGATGAACAGTCTTCCTGTACCTCAGTACAACCACAAAGTCTTGGGTAAGCGCTGGATGATCTGCCCACACATAATTCTCTTGCAGCTCTAGTTCACTGTGAGACGGGTTTGAAAAGGTCAAGCAGAACATATATGATCGAATGAAAATGCTGGTGATGTGCTGAACGCAGCAAGCAAGGTCTGGTATTCCTCTCAGAAAAGCATACAGACCCTGGCAAACGTAGACGAACGGGGCCCAATAAGGCTGCAATTGCTGGATGTGTGTACAGATGGCTCTTTCAAGTCCCATGACAATGACTCTCATAAGATTTTCAAAGAACAGATTACCATAGCAGAAACAATAGAAATTGTGGTCGCGAAGGTCGTACTCTAAATGCTTGGCAGATTCAAGTCGCCTCATTGGACGCTGTCAAACGGCAAATAATGCTTAGCATATTTGCTCGGGGTGCCTAGGGCGGTCAGTAAGCAGATGCAGAAATCTAGACTTGCCAGTGTTCGTATTGTGTCGCTTAACACCCTGGCTCTGCATATACACATTTGAGCTCCCCGCCGAATTCAACAGCAGTATTGCTAGGATTTGAATCTATGCGTGGTTTCCAGAATTCAGTCCTCAGGTCGTAAGGGCAGCGTGCTGAGTCTCGTTTGTTTCCTAACCATAATGCATGATGTTCTCAGCTCCGCTGCATGATCGGAAGGGAAAGACAGCACGGCGGGATCTTATCGCGATCGCGATCCGACTTAGATATGCATGTGTCATCTTAGCCGCACCTCATGTCTAACTCAGCCGAGTCACTCGTGGCTTGAATGCCGGGCCTGAATAGTACATGACATTGAAGAGACCATTGTAGATACAGCTCGCATTTGTGCCCCCACCTTCGACCACTGACACCTTTGGGCCCACTTCAAGTTCGAAATGTCAATTGTGTAACAAGAGTCGAAGTCTTTGCGCACGCACACAGGCTTGGAAAGTCCTTCAATGGCTCCGTCATCATCTCTAGGACGAGCATGCAGCAGATGCAGGGCTGACGAGGCGTCGTTACCAGTCTCGCTTTTGCCATGTAATGGCTGTCGGACAGCGTTCTACTGCTCCCAATGGTGCCGAACAGCTGACCTTTCACAACACAAGTGCCCGAAAACAATCTCGGACCATACCAGCTTCTCCCGGAACTGTTACATCATATTTAGCCAGAGGCACGACTCAAGGGACACATTCTCCTCTATCGACGCGCTAAGCAATGAGAGGAAGCAGCACCTGCTTGACGGCGCCCATCAACGTGTCATCGCTGGCCGAGAGCGCACAGACGCAATTCACGATCAGATTAGGATATGGAATTCTGAAATTGCTGAGCATTTTGACAAGAAGCCTGCTCCATTTTCCGAAAGTCCGCTGCGTGTCCTCCATCGCTCGTGGAACCTCATCGAAAAGAGAGATCTGACTGCTACATCTTCTTTTGTCGCGTTGAGTTACTGCTGGCGTTCACCGGAATGGAAAGCCATCGCAGAACCGTACAGACCTACAGGAAACGAAAGCGGGGTTCCTGTTTGCCGATGCTTGTGGGAATACCTTTTGGGCTTGCTTGAGTCAGACGAGGAGGCGATATGGATCGATCAACTCTGTCTCGATCAGGAAAACGATATCGAGAAACGCTCTGCGGTCGCATCTATGGATGCTCTCTACGCATCAGCGCGTTTAGTCTTTGTGGCAATCGAGGACGTTGTTCTCGAGCATGACGAGGTCGTCCTCTTGTCCGAGGCGTGCCGGCAGGTATCTGAGGAACATGACTGGACGTTCTCGGCAGCCATGGCATCTCGAATCTTCGTTGTGGTGCGAAAAATTTTCTCTGCGCGATGGTTTCATCGTGCTTGGTGCTTTCATGAATATCATCTTAGTAGAAATCGTGTGTTGGCTATTCCGTGCAAGCAGGCATCCGACACCTCAAGTCTCAGCGCAATCGGGCTCTTTAATTTTGGCGAGTTCGTATTTCGTCTGGCTTACTTCCAGAATGAACATGTACGCGAGCAGCATTCAGAACTGATCAAACAGACGTTCGAGTTCTTCGGCGGTCAAGACTACGCTCTTTCGAATATCATTGCGAACACCTTCCACTATGGCTCCAAGCATCCAGAGGACAAGCTGAGCATCGCACTTAACATCTGCCAGCTCGATTTGAGAATTGTTCCCGGTCTATTTACATCAGATGAGGCGCGCATATATCTCTTGATCCTTGCGCTGGCTGCAGGAGATGCCACTATCTTGACAGCTCGGGGAGAGAAGATTCAATACAGTGAGCCAAAGAAGACTTCGTGGCTTCATTGGCCCAATGAAACTTCCTGGAGCACGAGGCACCCTTTCCCTCTAGCGAAGGGTATCTCGTCACTCGCACTTGACCACGTCATCATGGATCTCCTCTTCATTCCGCACACGTGCTTCCGAGTTCCGTCAAGAGGAGCTCATGGGAGGGCCAAAAAGTTTCTTCTATCGCCATGGGCAGACCAGATTCGGGTAGCGTACAACCTCCAAGATAAGGACGCAAAGTACGAAGAGGACCAAGGAACCCTTGAGACCCTAGCATGTGCGCTTGATTGTGGCCTGAGTTGGATGGCAAGAGCCTGGCGCTGTATCAGTAAAGAGGTGTTCGCAGAGGTAGACCAGAGCTTCGCAGCAGTGAAGCAACACAAAGCAATCATCCTCACGTACCTTTTCAAGCCGCAGAAGTCTAACGATGTCTTCCTTGGGAATATTCGTAAGCGACACACAAGGAAAAAAGACACAAGCTATGTTCGACGGGCTATCAAGATAGGTAATTTCCCGAATAACTCTACCGCGAAGAACTCGCGTCTCGTCACGAACGCTGGACTTCTCGCCCACTCTGTCTTTCGCATGGTCCTTTGCATCATGCTTTTTGGTCGCTTTTGGGAGTTTGGCACCAGTGTCGTGGTAGGCTCTGGAGGCCAGCTGGCCATGAGTGACTTGCATATCGAGCAGTCGTCCTTTCGAGTGCCTATACCTTCAGAACATAAGTTGTATTCTGCGGCGGACTATTCATTTCATCCCAAAGAAACCACTCTCCTTGCGGTACCTCGAGTGCTTGCAAGCAGGCGGTTCAACATGTCAGATCGGCTGTGGCTGCTTGAGCCTTTGCTAGACGGGGATGGGCTCTGCTGGAGAGTTAGAGAGAAGGTAGGCTTGGTGGGATGTGCTGCTAATCTAGTGTACTCGGAGCACATAAGAAGGGCAAGAAAGCAGAGAATCGTGGGTTAGAATGGTTTGTTGTGTAGTCATTGGCTTAAGCATCTTCAGATCCGAACTATCGCAAACGGGGCCATGAGCCATTGCAGGCAGCAAACCTAACGTTAGGAAAGCTAACGGCGGTCTTTGGCGCTGAAAGCCTTCACCAAAGTTTCGCTTTCTTCAGCTCCAGCGGAAATAAAGGCCACTGGAGTCTAGACAGTGTTTACCGCCCTTGCTGCACCGCTTGTTCAATCTTCACTTCCGAATGATCGATGTACTTCGCAATCGGCTGTTTGCCTTTCACCTTGGACTGCATTATACATGAACACGGTTGATCATGACCTCGCCACAAGGAAGTCTTGCATCCTCGCTTCCTTAGTCGCCGCATACACGGGCATCTTTATCGGCTCTGGCACCTTGTCCTGCCTCAAGTTCATTTCCGCCCACCTCAGCCAACCGGCATAGGTCCCCTTTAGACAATCACTTCCCTCATTCTTCCGCCACAGCATGCCCAGGGTATCCCCGCCAAATAACTTCGCCGAAAACCCATGCCCAAGCTTCAAGCACCAGCTCTTCGCTACAGTTCCCTCCACAATCTGCTTCGCCAGCTTCTGATCCTGGCTCTCTTCCTCACGAGAGCCTGAAACGCTCATGGAAAGTAGGTCAAACGCGCGCTTTCCATTCCAACCAGTCATCTGTTCAAACCTCATGGCCCCGTCAAGCATACTATACAGCCAGCAGTGTTCTCTCACATATTTCGGCCCATCCCATTCGTCCTCGCTATCTACCCATCGTTGCGCAGACCCCATACATTGAATCTGAATGGCATAGTCTGTCATCACCTCATCATTAATCACCATCTTCTCGCCTACATCATCCGCAACCACCACTTCGCCAGGCACTGCCAACGGCGGGACATGGTTGACGAGCGGATGAGCGTGCATCCCGCTCGTATTTGTCTTTCCCTCCCACAACTTCAGCAGGATTCGGTGTGCACGGAGCACAAGTGGATTGCTAGCCCCGCACATGAGCGCAAAATTCACAATCGAGATGCCCTCAGGTGGATCGCCCATTGTAAACCCCGCAAAGTCATAGGGCGAATCTGGATTTACGATATGCTGGGTCCATAGCCAGTCGAGGTCGCCAAATTGCAGGATGCCAACGTCGAGGTACACGCCGCCGTATTTCAGGAGGAGTGGATAGCGAATGAGGTCTGAGGTGTGTTGCGCTGCGTAGCCGCCGTCGAGCACGTCAGAGCGAAAGGCGTCGGGTACGACGTTGGCATCTGAGGTGTCTATGTAGTTCGAGACGTTGAGTAACGAGTCTTTCTTGGCATCGAGGACGTAGATTGTCCAGCCACAAGTTGAGAACCGGGTGTGCCAGGCGAGGACGTTGCGGAGCAGGTACGGCGGTAGAGTCTCCACGCCAGTATTCCAGAATGCAAAGATATGCTTCCCTCCTGGAGTGGGTGGTGGAGGTGTTGTTAAGCTGCTGGGGAGAGTAATGTTGTTTGTCGAGCTCAAGATGAGTCGTCGGTCTAAGAACGATGTGCTTGGAACCAAAGGATAGTCCATGATTGCCTGAACTCCACGCCAATCTCTCCATTAGTCACAAACGAGAAACAAAATGAAAAACTTTTGTCGGCTTCTGTACTCATTTTGCAGTTTGATTCTAGTCTTGGCACTTGGCTTTCAGGCACTCAACCAAGCCTTGTTGATGTAGTAACACACTCGCCGATCTGGATGCTACATTGATAGAGGCGTCAGGACACGATATTTTGGGCCATAGTGGCTATGCTAGAGGTCACATCCTAGCATCGTCAAGTCAACATCAAGTCTATACCAATACAATGAACAAGTTGGAAGATATGGGCAGCGGAGGCACGGTAGAGTAACGAGTGTATCAGGTCTGAATGAGGGCAAGCCCACAATGAAACCTGGAAATGCAATTCAATAGGGGAAAATGGTGATAAAATAAAGTCCCCAAAGGAGTGGCATATCTTGAAAAGCTTCTGGAATGGAAAGAACGTGCTGAACGCTGCTTCGATCAACCCCTGTCCGCGAGCATAGGAACCGCAATAAGCGTCGAACACCTCCAATGGTTGAAGAGCGCACTCCCGGCGAAAGACAGATCACTTAAATTTCCTTCGCTCAAATCGGCGCAAAACTGTAAAGCCTGCCCGTCTCAGTCCAGAAGCAGGACTCGGAACGTCTAGCCGTAGTCGTCTGGGCGTTGGCAAACAAGTCGGTGATTAAAGTGAGAGCCGAGTTTTACTGACCACCAGGGAGCACTGCTATATTTGGTCAAGTGGCTCATGCCAATCAATGGCACATTGAGAAGTCCTCCCGGCGCTAATACAAAACCAGTCTAGTTTCTGCTTAGTTAATGCCTGGTCGCCTGAAGTTGGCCGAAAGCCTCTGAACGGCCCCTGCTCGACCAAGACGGTTTCAATGAGAGTATCTCAGTCCAGAAAGCTGTCCGCTGAACGGTGTTCTCTTCAGATGAGTTAGTTTTGTCACAAGATCTTGACGATTCGTAATTGTAAGCGAACCTCGAGACCGCACGTCGCATGTGATCGGGCTGACACGAGCTGATCCGGGGCATGCCGAGGGCTGAAAGGGTATTTCAGGCAGCCAACCCAGGTCCTGATCGCAAAATGTGTAGCACTTATCACTATCAGTAGGCCTTCGAACCTCAAAACATTTTAAGGAAGCAAGAACATTCTCCAAAGAAGCCGCCCTTCAGAGCATCACCAGCTTTCAGGCCAAATAATTTTACATCTGACTCAATCATGGCTATTTCCACCAAAAAGTCTTCTATCTCCTCAACAGCCACCTCAGCGAGATCAAACTCCCAGGCTTCCTCTGTCACAGATAGCATCGACAAGACCGAACTGGCTGAGCAACGGAATGACCACAAAACCTCCAAGCTAGCGAAGAAGCTTCGCTCCTCAACAAGGAAGATCAAAGAAAAACTCGCCAAAGAGGTCTCACTGGTAACGAAAAGCCATGAGACAAGAACAGCACCGGATTATGCAGTATCGATGCGGATGTTCTAGAATGGTATAGGAGGGGGGTCCCTCCTTCTTGATCTTCCAGGAGCTGGCGCAAGGTTGCCGAATGACGTTCCACATGATTGGGTCGTCGAAATGGTGTAGAAAGGAGGCAGGATGGTACAGCAAAGCATAATCCCCAAGTTCGATAGATGAATGGAAACGCGTACGAGCGAACACTTGGTTTTTACTCTCTCCTCCGCTGCGGAACTGTTATATCGCTGTGTCGACCCCCAGTAGCGATGGAGCAGGTTTTGGGCTCATCTGTGGTTTTGAATGTGATTCTAGCTACATCGCACAGCAGGGTTTCCCAAGGCAGCATCACCCCACACCACTTCTTGAAGTTGGTCACAGAGATTAACACGATCTGCGACGCCACTTTCCTCATCAGTTTTCTTGATTTGCTGCAATAAAAATCGCACGAAGGTGTTTTCACGACTCCTGCTTAGAAACTGAGCTTGTCGAAGAGGCGGATGTAGGTCTCCGCGATTGCGTATCGCTGGACTTAATGTGCTCCGGCCTTCTCGTTGTGGTCTCTAATGTGCGGATCAAGAACGGCACAAGGGTCTGCGGATTTCGGGAGTATGCTTTGACGTGCTTGGTGAGGATGATGATCTTGGAAGGTCTGGTCTGAATGACTTGATTATGTCTTCTTGAGCGGCAGCAATCTTGAAAAAATAGATGCAAAATGAACTTAAATTCATCTGAAACTCCCGACATGGTAGGCAACTTTGAGTTAAAGAGATCGCTTCATAATAGTAAGCTATTCGACGTCGCATGTCTTGGCTGGCGTTACTAGCGGCCGTCTCTGGAGCATTAGCCGCTAGCGACAGATGGACTTTCTGGATCGACAAGCCTTGTGCGTACTGTCAGCGAAGGGCAGCCTCAAAAAGCTTCGCCACGAGGAAAATCGATCAGGAATCGAATCATCGCAGCAATCAAAGACCTACGTCAATGAGATTGCATTGTGCTGGCACGTCTCCTTTGACAGGGCTGGATATCACGTGAGGCACGATTTGTTTTCGTCAGATGCCTCGACAGCATGGCGGACGAGTCGGTTCATTAGCCGCCGCTAAGCGGTGTTCTCCCAGACCGCGCGGTTCATAGCCGTTCGGCAGCATTGTCACAAGTCGGAGAAAGCGTTTCCGCCGAATAAGTTCCTGATGCCCTGTAGCCATTGTGAAATGAAAGTGTAACCAACATATCAGCCAGAATGCATTTCGGAACCGAACGCTTGAGGCGGAACGCAATGAGCCGTATCTTGGTCTTCAGCTTCAGGTGTTGCGAGTGAATCCGAAAATGGAGGACTCATGGACTGACACCAGTGCCGCGAATTGTATCCAAACTATTGAGCGCCGTCCCATCAAGTAGCCATGTAACGTTGCTTGCCAGCACAGAAAAGGATGTGATGGAGTCCAAATCATGTGGCTAATAGGTAGCAAAATCAAGAAATCTTGTCTCATTGTCCCTAGTTAGAATTAGCAAAAAGGGCCCACATGAGGTATAATCTGCGCGATATGATGTGGCTCTGCGCGTCGTAAGTTGTCATTGGAAAGTTTGCATTGGCAAAAGAAAGGCCATAATACTCAAAGAGGATTTTTTCTTGTGAAAATGACGCGATAAGAGTTCAGGCACATGTTAAAACACTTAAGCTCCCTAACATGCTCCTCCGAAGGTCGTGGCCATGTAAGACCATAGCCAAATTTGTAATTTCACTCGAAAACACGAAAATAGACCTGTCCTAAGATGACTCGCCGGACTGACTGCTTGATCCATACACTTGATGTTGGCACGCCGGCTCAGCCGCAAGCTGCGAGGCAGAAGACCAAGAATTAGCATGCAGGCAGCTGGGATTTTGAGTATTCCACAACGTGGTTAATTGCAAATATCTCTTACAAGGCCGCAACAGCACCAACAAGAGCGATCGCGGCGGCACCCATGGCGCCCATACCCTCGCGGTAGTGCACGTTAGCACCAGCAGTAGATTGTACGGCAGCGCCAGTTCGAGATGCTGAACCAGAGGCATCACCAGTGACGGAAGTGACCATACCGGTTCCCGTAGCGGAGGATGACCGGGTAGCGGAGGATGAATCGGAAGTAGAAGTGGCAGTGTAGGCGGCTGTCACGAAAAGCAGGTTAGCAAGGCGCCGGCGCACGCGAGAATCCAGCAGACGATTGTGGATTTCTTTTACGTACCCACTGATGTGCCAGCGGAAGAGCAGGTAGCAATGAAAGCCTTCTGAGCATCTTCCTCGAAGTTGCCGCAATTTTCAGCCATATATGATTGAATATCCTGAGCGCCCTCACCACAGACTGCGCTCATATCGCCTGGGGCATCGGCTTGGTTGACAGCATGAAGGAGGCAAGCTGGCGGTACAGCGAATGCAAGTTGAGCAACCAGAGCGAACAAGAGGGCGAAGACTGAAGTCTGCATTGCGGTAGAAGAATGACGGTTCGTGGGATGTCGAAGTAAAGTGAGTGAAAAGAGTAGGCAAAGGCTTGCTCGAACCTACTTCACTATTAAAGAACTCTGGAAGGGAGTGAAAGAACGTCTAAGTATGCTGCAGAGAGTGACTGGAGTCGGTGATGGAAATAAAGAATGAGATTGTCAAGGTTACAATGAATATGGTGATAGCAAGGTCGAGCAGGAGTCGCGACTTCCACCCCTTGAAAGGGTTGGAGCAAGATCAGGCAGCCAAGGCTGAGACTCGAGCCTTCCGCCCTTCGCCTATGCCAGATCGTCCTTAGCGTAGACGTGACTGACCAACAACGTAAAAGTGGGATCGGGCCTCCCATGACCCTAGATTTCAATATTTGGGCACAGGATCGGCTGCCGTTCTGAGCAATTACACCGACTCAGTTGGTTCACCGACTCAATTCGTTGGCCAAATTCAGTTCGCAGGCTTTTCCGGCTCACATCATGCATCGTGACATGACTATGCATATAATGATACCGAAGTCAATTCTGTGTTACGCTTGGCAATCGAGTGTCAAGTTTATCTCGGAAGATAAGATAGTTTTGCAGATCGTAAATCGTTCCTTTGGTCGTGGTTCTAGGTAAACTCCAGTTTGTCACAAACCTGTGATGGCCGAAGAAACAACTGCTGCAAGCACAGATCGAAGGACAAATCATTTGGCGTCCAAAATGCCTGAGCCAGTAGAGGTGTCAAAGATAGCTGCGGAAGGCAAGCCGGTCGACTCACCTATGGAGGCTAAAGTACAGAAGTTGGCGGACAAGGTTTGGAGTGAGTTCTTGACGCATATAGCGACACTGTTCAAGGCTTTGCATTCATGCCCACACCCAAGGCCTGGTCAATTATCTAACCGAATTTCATGTAGAGAAGTATCAACGTCTCGATGACTCTCAACGCTACCTCATAGCCGTAGCTGGCATCCCTGGATCCGGCAAGACTACCTTCGCTGCAAGTCTCGCATACCATCTGAACAAGCTGTACCAAGCAGACAGGCATCAAAAGTATCCTAATGCTCCCGACTACCACTTCAAGCGGCCAAGAGCTGGCACCAATGATTCAACACACCAGAGACACTTCTCTGATCCTAATTGTCCTGACATTGCACATGTGTTGCCCATGGATGGCTTCCATCTCACACGAGCTCAATTGTCAGCAATGTCAAATGCAGAAGAAGCACACTACCGAAGAGGTTCTGCTTTCACATTCGATGCAGGTGCGTACCTTGCTCTAATTCAAAAGCTGAGAAAACCCATCGAGCCTGGCACGAGGACGATTTGGGCGCCATCCTTTGACCATGCAACCAAGGACCCTATTCAAAATGACGTTGGGATCCCACGTACTGCTAGAATCGTGATCATTGAAGGACTCTACACCGCGTTGTCCTATCCTACTCCAAAGAATGAAAGCCCGAGCACAGAGACCAACGCTCCTGTATCTTCCGCATGGGCTGAAGCATGTTCGCTTATGGACGAGATCTGGCTTGTCTCAGTACCAATACCAATTGCTACGGAACGCGTAGCAAAGAGGAATTTTAAAGCCGGTCTTTCACCATCTCTTGAAGCAGCGCTGGAGCGAACGATTAACAGTGATATGAAGAATGCCAGAGAAATCTTGGAACACCTGCCACCGCCTGAGAAGTTGACAGAGACGATTGAAAGTGTCGATGATGAGGGTTGGAAGACTGAAGAACAGAAGATGGAGATGGAGGAAGAGGCGAAAAGGAAACAAGCGGAAGAGCAGCAAGCCGAATTCCATCGAATGAAGATGGAGAGGATGGGCAGTATTGCCGAGATGGTTGATGCTGGCGTTGGTATGTGAAACATTATCTGGTACTTGACACTGTGGGTAACGAGAAAACTGTGCCGCCAATCATCCATCGGAATCCGATTCGTATGTGACGAGGCTTGGGGCTACAGTTGCCGCTGGCCTCGGAGAGGCTGCTTTCGGGTCATTATTCGCTAGTTTGACTTCCGCTTCAGGTTGTTCAACTTGTCCTTCTGAGACATCTTTAACTGTATTTGCGGCTTCAGCTGTCTTTTGCTCAGCAGCAGTTGTCAAGACGACTTTTCGAGATTTTGCTGTTTCACATGGCTGGTCTCCGTGGGGCCGTCGGCGCTTCTTCATAGTGGTCCAAAGCTCATCTTCGCTTTTCTTGGCACTAGTACCAGCCTCCTGCTTCAGGGCCTCATGGTGGGCTAATTGCTCAGCCGCAGCACGTTCTTTCCGGAAAGCTTCAAGCTGCTCAGCTGTTTCCTTCTTTACGTTAGCTGCTTCGGCTCTCTCCTTCTCCCTCACGCCTTCAAGAAACTCGACTTCTCGATCATCCAATGGGCGAAATTGGTTCCTCAGCTTCGTAGCTTCCTCGAAAGCTTCTTGTTTAGCAGCTGTTTTGATACTGCATCAGTGCCACTGCACACTATTTTGGTGACTGACCGACTGTACTGACCTTTCTGCGCTTGCAAATGCTCATACAGACTTTTGCCTCCATCCTGGGTCCCGGGAGCAGGTTCGTGATTGGCCGGCTTCTTGGCCTGTTCGACCTGTTTTCGGGCTTTCTCCCATGCGTCGTCTTTAGTGCTTGAGAGTCCTTCAGGAGCTCTGACCTCTTCGCCGCCTGCAGACACAAATCTTGAACTCATGGTAGTGGTTGGCGTCAACGAGCTCTGTCCCTAGCCAGTACCCAATCACAACGTGTTGGAATACGGATCTGCACCATTCCGACGTCCATGCGCCCACAGTAAAGCAGAAGCCGGAGCGTCGTCTGCGCTTTACACTTCCCGTGAAACCGCGAAAACTGCTTCGTCCAGATGCCCAAAATGATTGCGACTGTCGGACTACTGGCTCCACCTCAGACAGCAAAAGAGCCTAATGCTTGAAGTGCGACATTCCGCGATCAAGCTAGCCTTAGTTCTGAGAACATTGTGCCAAGACATGACGTCACATTTTGCAACCCGCCAGCGGTAACACACGTTCCGGCTACATCAAGTCGGAGCTTCACTGTTGCAGACTTCAAGTGAATCGTTACGTCTTAACCTTTCCAGGGTCGCAGTCGTCTTTCCGTAATCTGCAGGGCTCACCAAGATCCACAGAAAGATTTCCACTGTCTTGGAGACGCGATCATGGTACATTGGCCGGCGAATGTATCCACGTCACTGTCAGGAAAATATGTTACCCCCACTTAAAACACGCTTAGCAGGCATTGCTAACAGCATACATATCTGAGGTCGTTGCTCGCCTTCAAAAAAGAATTCTTTCTGTATCTCTAACGCTTCCACAATTCCTCGTAGACTTGTACCTGCTCTGATCAAAAATCCACGTCGTCCAACGTTTTATTGCATTGCACCGGTCGCCACATCACTTCTATCAGATACACGAAAGATGTCTACAGCAAAGTTGTCCCAGGAGGGAAAGGGGACCAAAACCGTCTATACCCTTAACACAGGTGACAAGATGCCAGGCATTGGCCTTGGAACATGGCAATCTAAGCCAAACGAAGTCAGAGAAGCAGTCAAGAACGCTCTCCAACTTGGCTATAGACACATCGACACGGCTCTCGCATACGGTAACGAAGCTGAAGTCGGTCAAGGCATAATCGACTCTGGTGTGCCACGAAAAGAGATCTGGCTCACAACCAAGCTCGACAACCCATGGCACAAGCGAGTTCCAGAAGGCATTGCCTCGTCGCTGAAAGACCTCAAGACCGACTACGTAGACCTGTACCTCATGCACTGGCCCAGCTCGACAGACCCAGACGACCTGAAAAAGCATTACCCAGACTGGAGCTTTCTCGACACATGGTGAGCACAGCCATAATCGCTATACCCCCCTGATCACCCGCTGACAAGTTCCAGGCGTGAAATGCAAAAACTAATCGGCACCGACAAGGTTCGCAACATCGGCGTGTCAAACTTCGACCAAGAAAACCTCGAAAAACTCCTCTCTCACCCCGACACCAAGGTCGTCCCCGCCGTGAACCAAATTGAATTGCACCCCAACCATCCCTCCCCGAAACTCGTCGCATACAACACCTCAAAGGGCATCCACACCACCGCATACTCCTGCCTCGGCAGCACGGACAGCCCGCTGTACACAGACAAGACAACATCAGGCAAGACACTGCTCGCTATGGCGGAGAAAAAGGGCAAGACTCCACAACAGCTGATGTTGCAATGGGGTCTGCAGAGAGGCACGAGTGTGATCCCGAAGTCTGTGACGAAGAGCAGGATCGAAGCCAATTTCCAGCTTGATGGGTGGGAGTTGACGGACGAGGAAATGGAGCAGTTGAACAATCTGCCCGACCGGTTCAAGGTCTGTGGTGATGGCTGGCTGCCTGAGGGAGTGAAGGTTTTCTTCGGGAATGATGAATAGATCACAGCGGCATTAGACGTTCTTACAAGGTCGAGACTGCACATGCTGCGCAATTACATAGAAGAAAGCCATTTTACGAATTGTGAGAAGACCGAATCTTTGCAAGATCATCAGTTGATGACATTTTGGAATCACTTTGGAGTGAGCTAGATCAAGCGCAAGAAGATAATCTTGTTCTTTCTCAGCTATCTAAAGACATAATCCCCGTCGAGATCTTCAGTTGCATGACCTCTATTCACAGAAGAATCAAATATTTGCCGTCCCATCCCTCTCTTCGAGTAGGTCAGCTTGTATGCGCACCTCCTTTATCGCACCCAGTACAGTTTATCTCACGATCATATCCTCTCTCCTCGGCCCAGTCCCAATCCACTTGATCGGGACACCAACTTCCTGCTCCACGAACAAAATGTAGTCTTTCGCCTGCTGCGGCAACTTGTCCCACTCCCGTGTGCCAGTCGTTTCGGTCTGCCAACCGGGCATCGTCTTGTACACGATCTCGAGGTTTTCGTTATCGATGAGATCTAGATCAGCCGGGAAACCGGAGATCTCAGACCCATCCCTGCGGTTCTTATACCCCATGGCAATCTTGATCTCGGGGAACGTATCGAGGACATCCAGTTTCGTAAAGTTCAGATGTGTATAGCAGTTTACCTGACAACTATACTTCACCAGCACGAGATCAAGCCAACCACAGCGACGTTTCCGGCCTGTCGTGACGCCAAATTCTCTTCCGATCCTTTGTAGCTCATCGCCGGCATGTGCGTCCTGCGCGCTCACATGAGGAATACCGTTGCCAAGCTCGGTTGGAAACGGACCGGAACCGACGCGTGTAGTATACGCTTTCACAACGCCGATGATCGAGCTGTCGGCGTGTGTGAGACTTAGTGGTGAGAGTCCAGCAAGACCTGTAAAGACGCCACCGAGCCCAGTATTGCTAGAGGTGACGTAGGGGTAGGTGCCGTGGTCAATGTCGAGCAATAAAGCGTTAGCGCCTTCAATGAGAATGTTGCTGAAGAGATTCTCGTTCATGATGTTGGGGGTCGCACCATTGGTTGCAGCCTGGGGATTGTTAGGCGTGGCCGTATCAGGCGCTTGTTGGAATTGTGTGTCTGCTTGGATCGCTTTGCCACTGTTGCCAATCGTCCTACTCAGTAACGGTGTTGCATCGATGGTATAGTTTCCGTGAATCAATTCCTCCCTGAATTGTCTCAGACGTGCAACTTCCGCCTCAAGATCATAGTGCGACAGAGCCTCGACACCATACGTGCCTGTGTATGTTTGATGCAGTGTGCGGAGCCTCTTCTCCCACTGCCCATTCTCACCCACAAACATGCCCATCGTCACGCCGCGCCTCCCAACTTTATCAGAGTAACAAGGCCCAATCCCCTTCTTGGTCGTCCCAATCATCCCCTTGCTTCCCTCTTTACTCCGCAGAATCTCCTCAGAGATTCCATCAACAGCGCAATGCAAATCAAAACACACCTGCGCCCGATCACTAATCTTGACTCGTTCTCTCACTTTGTCCAGCCCTTTCTCCTCGAGTGCGGCCAACTCTTTGAAAAAGCTCGGCAAATGCACGACACAGCCCGCGCCAATGAGATTGAGCTTGCAGGATGGGTTGATAAGGCCGGAAGGCAGGATGTGGAAGTCATAGGTGATCCCATTAGCAACAATGGTGTGGCCGGCATTGTTGCCCCCTGCAGCGCGACAGCACATGCTGGCAGACGCGCAGAGGATATCGACAAGTTTGCCTTTGCCCTCGTCGCCCCATTGGGAGCCAAGGACGATTTTGACGGGCATTTTTGGGTTGAACCTCTCGCGCTCGAAACGATACTATAGCCTTGAGGAAGGTGCCAATGGCGATATAGTGGGTCCCGACAGAGGAATCGAACGTCTTAGATTTCGCGTATCTCAGCTGAAGGTCAGATCGGACCAGCTATTTCGCCAGTCGGAATCAGTAACGAAAGGAAGAAAAGCAGGTACAAAATTTGGTGGGGAGCTTGAGTTTTTGCATCAGATGCGCTCCGCAGTCGCAGTTGGCTGATAGCCACGATGACGCGATGGTGCAGCTGCGGGGCAGCCCCTGACGTGGTTCGACGCTTACGTAAAGTTCTCTTAGCCGAAACACTAAAAAGGGGGTCGTTGCACTGTTGAATCCGGCATGGGATCTGCGTCTTATTTGGGTCTGACTTTTTCGCGCTCAAACGAGATCAAGTCGAAATGCCACCGAAACCATGAACCAGGCAACGGCTATGCTTCTTGCAGTAGACAATTTTGAATGAGCTTACTGCCTACCTAGTATGCTTTCCTGGCAGCTATTATAGTCACGAATCCCAAGTTGATGGAAGACTGGAAGGGTGAGAGCACGCGACATTGCAAGGCATAGATGCTCTATACGCTATGCTTTACAGTCAAGAGACAGATACTATTTCACTAACATAACGGTTTAGACGTCTCCAGCCCGGCCCTATCACCCGCTGCGGCGCATAATCGGTGTTGTGCCCACCTCAACTCCAACCTATCCAATCTACTCTGCCACTCGGAGCAGGTAAACTTTGCCTCTGTGGAGTGGTCGAGACCTGTAGACACAATATGCATAATTTCACTGGGGGCTTGCAATCGTGCTCCTTACTCTGCACGTTTCGTCATCTTCTCATGAGGAGGTCACTTGGCCAGGCGGACTCATCTGCTATTGACGAGAAGCTCTGCTCAGGCTAAGTCATATCTCCAGACGCACGCCTACCGTATCACTTACCATGATATTGCTCCTTCAGAACAAGCTTGGGGACGTCCGTGGAAGCTCTTCGTTGCCGGATACTTGAGCAAAGCATCTGTGTAGTATCCAATGCATTTCTCAAATGTTGCTTTAGAGACGTCTTCCGCTACTATCCCACCGATATTGGTGAAGGCGTTGACAGCGCTTCTGGGCTCTTCGCTCCGAGAGTGACTACGGTCAAAGAGACGGGAAACTTTCTATCTTTGCTCGGCAAGAGCAGTTTCTGCCAGCCATCGAGCCCAGTACATCTGCACAATCGTCGCTCTTACACGTGGGTGCACGCCTCTGGGCTTTCACAGATTACTCCACTTAGAGTTGTACAGTCTAGATTCGTCGAACCGTTGATAAATATATCGCTGGAAGGCTATCTGAAAACTTCAGCGATGCCCTGCCAAGTATTTATCCACTTCGACCTTCGCATTCCAATCGTCAACGCTCTCGAAGAAGCTCATCAAATTTCGTACTCGCACAAAGACAAATAATGCGGCATACAGCATGTACGTTTTCCACCATGACATCGGCATCTTTGGGTCTTCCAATGCCAAGGCCTTCGCCCTAACGCTTTCGACTCTGCCACGTCGCAACTCATGGAAATCTGCAATAGATCTCGCGATGGCGTCATTAATTTCGAGCTTTTCAAGACGCCCAGCAAGAAGGAGCGCCAAAGTCTGCCCATCTTCAAAAGCTTGGCTCGATCCTTGTCCACTTCTGGGAGGTAGCGCGTGCGCCGCATCACCAACAAGCACACATCCATCTCGACCCCAGTGCGGTAGTATTGGCATCACGAAGATCGGGTAGATTTTGTCGAGCGAGGCCTTCTGCAGGCATTTGCCAATGAATGGGTCTGTCCAGTCACCGTGACGTTGTCGGAGCTGCTCGAGGAGAAGATCGTGGTCAAGTTTCTTGCCGCGCTCCGGAAGGCTAGTCTCATAGATTGACCAGTACAGAAGCCTATTCTTATTGGATTGAGTCAGGCCGGTGTAGCCAAAAACACCGGTTGGGCCTATAAAGAAGGTCATGCTGGGTTCGTTGATAAGGTGTTGTGGCAGAGCAACGTCCAGGACGCCACCCACCCCACAATATCCGCTGTCTACGGTCAGTCAAGCGACATTAGCACGTTTCGAATACTTACACATATTGCGCTTGGAAGCTCTTATCATCACCGAAGAGCGCATGCCTCACAACACTCCCAATGCCGTCGGCTCCAACAACCAGATCTGCTGACTCATCGGGTGAACCGTCGTCGAAGACAAGCATTGGCTTCGTTCCCTCGCGCACAATTATCTTCGACACTGTCTTGTACTCGACGATGTCTATCGGCAGACACTCCATGAGACAATCAATGAGTAACGGACGTGAGATCGATAGCACACCCACATATTCGCGACCGAGGAGAAAATCACCTCCAGTCTTCCACTTAAAGTGGTCACAAGCGAAGCCAGAAGCATAGACCCTGTCTTTGAGCTTTGGATCGAGGTCATTGAGGACTCGCAAGCCATTTGATTGGAGACCGAGACCTGCTCCAAGTTTTCGACGGCGTTGTTGTTTTCTGTCTTCTTCGGAGCCGTTGAAAGGGTCGGCCTTGTCATAGATTTTAATATCAAGTGCTGCGTATCCCACAAGATATTTACGAAGGGCGATAGCAGTGCTAAGACCACTGAGGCCAGCTCCAATGATGACGACCTTCATAATCAAGCACAGTTGGTAGAGTTATGGGACTTCCCGGAACACGACACTTAGAAGAAGAGTCCCGCATCTTGCCGCTCGAATTTCTGCCACTTATATGTGTTGAGCATGAAGAAGCATCGGATGACACCTGAGTCGTGAGACTGATCTCATGGCAAACTGGCCAGGAAACTATGGTGTTCCCTTGTCCTTGGGGTGGATCTATCTAAATGGGTTTAGTCTCCGCATCGAAAGGGGCTAAAATCACGGCTTCAGGCTGCAACGTCCAGAAAGTAATGTCATGCTTTCAAGATTGCAGTTCCCATTATTGGGAGGAAATGAGGCATTTCCCGCTCCAGATATCACTTTCTCAGTTAATGATGCGAAGCGGAGCAAAACACACTTGTATACCTGTGACATCCAGCTCGTTCGCTTGAGATCAGGATAACTAGCAAGGTCGCCTTTGTTATTCCTTTAAGGCTGGCGCATTTATCTTCCAACCGTACACCTCGCCAGCTTCTGTATGTAAATGCTTAGGTATGAGTGGGGAAGATACTTGATGGACGACTTCTTCTGGTTCAGCAACCACGTACCAACTGCAACACGGCAGAAGGAAGCAACAGCTCTTGCGCGTCGAGGTTAATATGTCACTGATTAAGGTCCGTCTCAATCGATGGCTGGTGGTCGTTACATAATGTCAGCAGATAAGCTTTATTGCGGAATTCACGGTAGATAAAGCCGCGAGTTGTAATTTATAGTTCCTACATAAGATTTTCATGCCACATTCTCTAATTTGAATCCAAACAGCTCCTTCATATCCTTACCGCATTGCTGTGCTTCGCTGAAGTGATGCACTTCTTATAATGACATAAGTCGGACACTGACATACTTGTAGATCTTCGCTTACTCCGCTTCATGACCCGAAAGGGGGCGAGGGTAGATGGCTGAAATTCCCAGAAAGGAAGAACAGAGAGTTCCTCGTTTCCGTCATGGTGGCGTCGTTTAAATGCTTTGTGGCAATCAGGATCAACAGCCCATCCAATTTAAAGTCGGGTTTGACTGACTCCTGGTAATACTGAATGGAACCCTCGACTAAACATTAATACCAGCGTACGCGCTGGTCTGAAAGCCATATCTTATGGTCAGTGGAGATTTGTTGTTCAGAGAGACAGCCTCGTTGAAATTTGGTTTTGCTGGGTTTGCCTCTGTCCGTTGACTCTCGTTGAAGTTAGCAGCATGAATGGTGATAATCAAAGCTTTAGGCATTATCTTCCCACAGCCTTCAGGTGAACAGCACCGGCCGTCAACTAGCACATCAGCTTCGAGGATGTGTTTTGGCAGAGCATTGACACAAAACATACACAACACAAAGGACACAAGCTTGCAAGCTGCTTGTTCAAGGATCAACGTGACTGCATGTACTCCCGACCTGTGCAACATTGATAGCGATCTGACATGGACGGCGATTCAAGGTTGGTGTATAGCCAACATGTCCAAATGAAGTTGAAACGGGAGTCCTGAACGCACATGAGTGTGCACAGGGGAAGCCGCCCTGTATATAACATGGGACTGCCAAAAGAGTCACGTCGTTCTGCGGCCGATAGCAATGAGGTGCACAGGTTCTCGTTAAGCGTTCCCAGATTCTCGTGATAGCACGAGAAGAACCACAGCGTTATAAATGGTGATACTGATCTAACAGAACAGCATCAAAGCTTAGATGAATAGAGCGCACAGGAGCATCTTTAGAAGCCTGAGGGCATTGCCCTCGCTCCCTTGCACACACGCTCTGTTACTTCCGCCAAGTCGCGCTCTGCATTCATATGACATGGCACTTACATAGGGCAATGACAGCCATGATTGCTTATACTGGCAGTCTTGAATAGGGACTATTGTAGTCGAGGCTGCGGAATCAGTGATTTCGTTTTGGGAGAGATGAGCGATGCCATGCTGAAAGCCTCGAAAGGCTCAAGATGCTAGGTCAGTCACAAAGAAGCCTCATGGTGGTCGAGTGCGACGCTGCGAGGTTGAGGGCTTGTGCCAAGAGCAGATCGAAAAGCTTGTTCACAAGTCAGAGCTGGTGCTTTTGCTTAGGAAGATAAACGACCGACGCTTAGATCACGAGGAGTAGCTCGTTGAGTATACTGTTGAGCGTGTAAGACATTGATGTCTTCGAAGCTTCGAAACTTGTCAGTGGGGGATTCCTGGAGGATTCGCCCGTTTGTTCTGCTTCGGGAAGTTAGGGGCAATGGGAATTTGAGCAGCGCACCAAAATAGGAATGTGTCACATGCTGCAACTGCACATGCTCCTCTGCAGTGAAGCATGCCCCGGACTCCAGACGCGCCTATGGCGTCACATTTTTGGGCCTGACTCTCTCTCCGGCTTTCACTTGGGCAGTTTGTCCTTCGTGGAGTGTTGTCTTTGCCATGGACATGGTTCTCAGATAGATGATCCATCAGAAAGAGATGCTGAAAAAGCCAAATGAGCGAGTATCTCCCATCATTTCTAGTCGAGCCTGTGCTCCGCCAAGCGCGACGCTTTTCATCGCGAACTCCTCATTCTCATCCCGATCTCCCCAACTCGGAGGCGACTTCCTCAGTACCTACAGCCGGGTACCTGCCCGCAGTACCTGATTTCCAGCGATTCTACCCGTCAAGATTCTGGAACACGACGACTCCGACTCCGACTGCTGAAAGAGATGAGATAACAGAAGGCACATGGCAGACGCTGGCCAGGAACATTCAACTATGGGCAAACCAGATAAATAATCTAGACGTAATCCCTTCGCCTCCTCTGGATCCAATGCAAGATAATGCCGTTGCGGACGAGGATGGAGGTGTTTCCTTTCCACCTTTGGAGGCTTTAGACACGAATCAAATGCGACCTGTGCGGCTGCAAGACCATCGAACGAACAGCGCCACATCCCTCAATCCCGCCCAGGAATTGCCATACAGGTCAAGAGCGTTGGCTGAGAGCAGTCGAGGTCACTCACAATCAGACCCTATGAACCATCCTGGCACTGATCAACATCCTTCGCGAATCGCGCCGTTACCGAACGGTTCAGAGAGTGACAGCCTCAGGGGAGCACATGGCTCTAAACAGTTGCCAGAAGATGACGGTATGGGTGCTCTCCGGCAGAGGATTAATGCTATTATGTCTGGCTCTGGCACGCCACAAGAGAAGTCCAAGCTGGTACACATCCTCATGACCGAGAACTACACAGGAGCTCAGTCTCCCTCATCAAGCCGAGGGAGAGTAAGGCCTAATCCGACAGAACGTCCGCTGTCTCCACTATCAATAGGCTCAACGCAGGTAGCACAGCCTGTTTTTGACTTGACCAGTGAAGATCTGGAGTCATCCTATGCCCCTCCAGACGTTGACGAAGACGGAACGGTGCAGGCAAAGCCAGATTTGGGTTGTCAGCACTACAAGAGAAATGTCAAGATGCAATGTGCCACTTGTGACAAGTGGTACACTTGCAGATTATGCCATGACGAAGTGGAAGATCATACTTTGCCTCGAAGAGAGACCAGGTATATGCTGTGCATGCTGTGTCGGACACCACAAGCCGTGGGCCAAGTCTGTAAAAATTGCTCGGTTGAGGCTGCATGTTACTACTGTGCTATTTGCAAGCTATGGAACAACGACCCGGAGAAATCGGTCTACCACTGTGATGACTGTGGTATCTGCCGGCTAGGTAAAGGTCTTGGCAAGGACTTCTTTCACTGCAAGACTTGTGCTGCATGTATGTCAATACAAGCAGAAATGACACATAAATGCATCGAGAAGAGCACAAAATGTGACTGCCCGATCTGCGGAGAGTATATGTTTACCTCGAATCGACCTGTCGCGTTCATGAAATGCGGCCACAGCATCCACGAGTCTTGCTTCACAGAGTGGTGCAACACCAGCTATAAGTGCCCAATCTGCTCAAGAAGCATCGCGAACATGGAAAGCCAATTCAGAAGGCTAGACCGGCATATCGAGGAGCAGCCTATGCCTGAAGAGTACAGAGACAATCGCGCTTATGTGTTCTGCAATGACTGCAGCAGCCGGAGTATCACCAAGTATCACTGGCTAGGACTGAAATGTTCGATATGTGAATCATACAACACTACTCAGCTCGAACTACTTGGACCTGAGCAGACGCCGCAACAGATTCGAGAACAGAATGAGCGAGCTCAAGAGCATGGTGAGGCGGGCCTGACGGCTAGTCAAACTCATACTCCTTCTGCCGAGCTTATGTCCCCAGCCGGAGAAGATGTACCAATTCCAGGCCATAACTCTGTGCAAGTTGAAAGAGCTCAATCGCCTACATCACCACACCTTCTGCCACGTTCACCAACCAGATCCACAAGGTCAGTGACACCCGTCGTTGGGAGCTATTTTGGGACTGGACAGCAGCCGCAGGAAGATCGTCGAAACAGCTATTTCAGTATATTCAGCGCAGGTCAGCCAACAACACCACAAGGTTCGAGAAACGAGCATGAAGCCGATGAAGACATGGGCTTCTGGGGCGGACATAGCCCTCGAAGCCACGATGCCGATATGGAAATGGCAGAACCAGAAGAAGAGGCGAGCAGCAGTAGTGACGAGGCAATGACAGAGGAGGACGACGACGACGATGTGGAGGAAGATGAGATGGACTTGCTAGGTCACCGATAGCGACAGCCTGCTTCATATACGTCCTTGTCCCAAGTTGGGCTGGGATTGCTGTGAGCTGTTCGCTAGCCGCAATACACTGCAATAAATGAACCGCTCTTCATGGGGTTGCTGAGCCGCGTCTTTGGGAAACAGTTTGAGTGCTCTTTCTCTGTCTTCGTTGCCATGGCCTATTTCCGCACTACCGCGGTACAGTCAAGTTCCTTCAAGGTCGCCGATGTACATGGTCGAAGCCAGCGCTCCATATCACGCGCCCGTGGATTATCAGATCACTGGGCGAGAAACCGATACAAAGGGTTGTCTGCGCTCGGTTGGTCATTTAGTATACCCATCTTGTTTATGCATCAAATTTCAGAGTCGCTACAGCACTCGGGGCGGGCACCATATACTTTTCCAGCAGAGTCTAGGGCGGAACAATTGGCACTAAGAGGCCAAGGACGTCCAAAGATTGGAGACTGAGGCAGCAGTCGCCCATTTTTTCGGCAGCCGCCTAGACTCCTCTCCTCGAGTATCCGAAACAGAACTGATCACCATGAGCTGTTTCTGATGCAGCCACGCTAAAGACTGACCAAGCGTCGCAAATTGGGAGCTTGCCGCCACCCAGATTGCGGCCCGTTATTGACCCACCTTGCAAGTACATCAATTGCGGCGATCGGGACAGCATGGGGAGTTGGGGCTTGACAGTGTGGAATCTTTATATCCAGCAGACCTGCCTCGTAACATAGAGCTTGTTGAATGCTTGTCGCAAAGCACACGAACGTGTCTCATTGCATGATCACCGAGTCCTCGCGCAGCGCTCGAGACTACCTGCTCATAATTCGACATCCGGCCAGTCGGTTCTGCCATCCTAGGACTGTAGGGGAGGTTAGATCGAGTGATGGAGACCTTGGCTTGCGCATGAAGGAAGATAGTCACGACCTGATGTTTGCTAAGCCTTTGCAACAAATGTCGTCGTTGTTATTCTGGTGCGTACGTTGGCCTCAGGAAAGCGAGTATCTTGTTCATATACACGCATGACCATCTACGCGAGGTCCAGCTGTGTCTACATTGCACAATTTGAGTGTTCTCGATGTATTGTGGTGAACCGGCTGGTCAATCTCAGACGTCTGACACTCTTCCTTCTCTTGCAAGCTCTCATTTGACTTCTTGCAGCATAACGATGCCTTTGATATTATGTAATAGTCCGTCCTGGCCCTGAACTTCACCGTTGTTCCTTCGGTGGGGCTTTCACTTACTTTTCTTTGTCGCGCCGTCGCCCACTCTAGAACACCAAGTCACAGTCGGAATTCAAATGTCGCTACCTTGCTCTAAATCTCAATGGTACTACCCCAACAATACAGCCAGTGCTGTGTCAGCACTTCACTGGGAGATAATGCTCGAGCTGTGGAAAATATCATCAACTCCCTCCAGGTATCTCTTGAAAGATCTTGAGTACGTCCAATCGATGGCATTGTACGCCCATCTCCGTTGTGGTGTAAGCTCAAAGCCGTTAAGTGCGCACTTGAGGGAGGGTGAAAAGTTGCTTTCCAACGGCCGGAAATGACTCGAAGTCAATGGTAGTTTCGTTGCTCCACAACCTGCAGGAGGACCTTTGTAGGTCTGCTATATGTGCCTTCCTGATGCACCGTATCCGACAATTTTGGCAGGCTTTCGAAGGACCAGCCCGAATGATCTCTTCCACTATAGAAATAGCATGACAAACATTCTCATTCTAGTCTCACTGCCGTTTCGTCCCTCTTTCCCTGCACTAATATGCGCATACATGAGAAATGTAATTTGCTTTCGCTCAGCTGACAGTGATCATCCGCACACTGTCTCCAGCTATTCGAATACCCTGTTGTCCAACGAGACTTCTAACATAGCCAATGTAGCCGCTCAGCGTTCGACGCACCGGCGGCGATACCGAACGCAACTTTCGAGTCTGATGACTGACAAGCTCGGGGGGAGGTGGACTATTCTGAGACGAAGGTGCATTTGTTTCCTAAGCGAAATGCATGATCTTGCGGTAGAGCATGGAGCAGAATGGCGAACTGGCATCGTTGGACCTGAAGGCCTTCGCAGATTATTGATATTGGCCACAGGTAGGTGCAGAGATTGAACAACACTCCTCTTTTGAGTGCAAACCTCCACGCGCTTCTAGAAATCAGCCAATATTTCAGGACTGCCCATTACCCTAGCCATTTCATTCACATGTCACTAAAGTCTGTCTTTTCGCCTTTATTGATCGATTGCAGCGGCCCTGTCTGAGCATTGCTTAACTCACCGTAAGCAAAGATCTCTGACCGCCAACGGTAACTGCACAGATCCATCTTGACTCCGATCACTTCGCAGCTCAGCATGGTAGATCGACAAGCAAATAACGTTTTCTGGGATGGCCAGCCTTGCATCTCTTTCGATCCAAATGCCCTTGCCTTCACTTCGAATCACTTGTCAACGTTCAACAACCGACAACTTGCAATCCATCCCAAAGTCCCAGAATACCAAACCGTGGCCCCGCAGCAAATACTCGCACGAGCTCGACAGCTTGTGCGCGAAAACCAGGAACTCAAGGCCCGAATTGCGGATCTTGAAGACCAGCGACGGCAAGAACGAGCCGCATACAATGCCTTTGCTAACGAAGCGCTTTCACTCAAAAGGGTCCTCCCACTAGCCATCAAGACACCACAGTACCAAGACGTCTATCGCAAACTGGTTCAATGTGCACAGCAGTATACTGAAGTGGTCAAAGCCAGAGAGCAGACAGAGGCTCAACAGCAATCATCAGGACCAACGGAAGACGGACGTATGACCGCGCGGCGAGATAGCGTGGTGAGCGGCCAGTGTTCCTTCCAAGACCGCAACTTCGCTCAGTATTTGCCAAATGCAGAAAAGATCGAAAAACAAGCCGAAGCCCAAGCACAGCTCTCGTCAATCGTCGTCGCAGTGAAGAAGGCCCACGCCTCCCTCCAAATCGCTACTGATCGCAGCCAGTCTCAAAAATTCTCAACAGAACCGTCGTAAGTAGTCTCCAACCTCTTCCACCATCTCCAACCTCACGTGCCATGCCCGTAAGCAGGTCCAACTAACACTCTTCCTCAGAACTCCAGCCCTCGCCTCGGCTCTAGCTGTCCTCCACAACAACGCCACCTCCTTCCCCGACTTCCTCGCTACCTACTTCGACGGCCGGTACGACAAGCTCTCGCCCTCGCTCCGAGCAGATCTGAAACGCCTAATCGAACCGTTTTTTGCCGACCCAAGAGACGCAAAGACCCTGATCAGCCAGATCATCGACGCCGTCAAGCGCGGTGTCGTGGTCGAGAGGGCGGAGACGGAGATGCTAAGTCAGGACCTGACGGCGCCACTGATGGAGGTGCTAGCGTGTCTAGCTGGGGAATTGGAGTGCATAGAGATCAAATTGGATGCGACGGGTTGAAGGGGGATCAGGCAGCTGGGCGAATTTGGATGTCTACGGGCCGATCAGCGGCGGGCAGAACGAAGATCTTACAGGATTTATCTAGTCTGTGGATTAGTCGGGCGAAGGCGGAGTCTTGTAAATACGCCGCATTGCAAACCCCACGAAAGCGTGAGTGAGTCGTGGGAAAGATGACAAATTTTAGAGTCCAAGCGTAGCATTAATATCTCGAGGATATGTGTCTGTTGCCATGTCGATAGATCAAAGCAATGTGTTGAATTGACGGCGGTGCTGCAGAGGGATTTGAGTCCGCGTCGGGGCGGGTCGAGCCGAGTCTGAATCGAATCGAGGTCGGCCCCTAGGAGCCGCTGGATGGAAAGGATGGGTAGAGCAATGGTAGGAGCAGTCAAGTGGGACTGTTAGTGGAATGGCGTGACGCGAAAATGTCATGCTAAGCTTATTCTTGGGTATCACTTCTATCTATCTATTCGGCTTTCTATCAATCCTTCTCTGATCAAATTGACGGGCGTCGGCTGTGGCACGCTTAAGCTCGGCTCACCATCCCTGTCTTCCTCGTCTGCATACCCACGAGCTTGTCCATCTCTCTACACCACTTCTCATCAAACACTTCTCCAGCAAACCGCTTACTACTCTCCCTGCACCGCAGCCTCATCTCAAATTGTTCTTCGTCACTCATACCCGCCAGGATCTTAGCAAAAGCTTCAGCGTAGTCGTTCTCCGTCTCGCATCTATACCCAATTTCCTTCCCTTCGAAGGGTACAACGATGTCCTCCCGTGGACCACCAGAATTGTGCACGACCGGGATGAGTCCTGCGGCTAGGCCCTCGACATTGCCGATGCCGAAGTGCTCTGCGTACATCCCATTGACGCCTATACTGCTCGTCTGGAGATGATTGAGTATGAGATCGAACGGCGCATCCGTGATGAATATTGTGTTGTCTGTGATCTTAAGTTCACGGACTTGCAGGCGGAGGTTGTAGATGTGTTTCTCGTCTGGCGTGTTCGCGCGGACGCTACCGATCAGGACTAGCCTTGGTGGCTTACCTGCAAACATGGCGTCGGAAGCATGAGCGTGATAGAACTTCGCAAAAGCATTGAGTATGAGACTGTGGTTCTTCTCAGGCCGGAATTGTGCGACGTAGAGGATAGTTGGGTTTCGACTCTTCCCGCTTTCTGAGTCCAGCTTGATGTTCTCAGTGATCTCGTGAACGGGACACGGGGGATACACAATGCTGACCGGCTGCTGCGTTGGGTTCCACAGAGATCGAATATGGTTGGCAGTCCATGTACTATTGCACATGACAACATTGATGGTCATTCCTGCCCAACCGTACAACCATGCAAAGATACGCCAGTATGTCTTCTTAGCTTTTCCGCGCCAACCGCTCCCAGCGCCAGAATGGATGCCTTTCGTGCCTGTTTCATCGTCGAGGCTGGAGAGCATATCGGTGCTGATGGTCGGGTAGTGAACATATGCAGCGGTCGAGACTCGAGGGAAGAGGTATGCAGCAAAAGCCACGGCAAAGGCGTATCCCATGGTGTCAATGAAGATATCGGGGACAAGGAGGGTAAATGCATCGTAGGCAAGGAGGATGCTGCCGAGCGACTGGCCAAGGAGGGTGAAATGCGGCCATGTTGAGGAGAGGACGTAGTCTCGTTTGGACAGGTAAATGAACTGCAAGGAGTGCAGTTTCAGGGTGATGTCGAAGCGCTTCTTGACTGTTTCGATTGCAGCTGTGCGTTCGATCTCATGGTCGCCGGTGTACACAGCGCAGATGGCGCGGGGATATCGCTGTTGGGTTGCTGCTATTGCGGCCCAGAGGACCCGCTCGCCTCCTCCTCCGGCGTTACTGCAAGCATTAGTACTATTGTTTTAGGCACAGCCAAGTGTATCTTCTCTCACCAGAAAGGATGAAAGAAGCCTACGATGCCGGACCATTCGTTTTGGTCCTGCCTGGTGGGGGACGCTTCAACTTTTCCCCAGCCATTACCAACGTCCGTGACATCCTCGTGCGAGCCTAGATCAAGATCTCTTTTCAATAGCGCTCGTAGAATGTCCCTCCGGTCTTTGGTTTGTTTGATGAGGTACCTGCCCAAGACGAATAATGACAATCTAGCAAGTGCGATGACTATGAATGGAAGGAGCGTTAGCAGTCCCACAACGGTGGTGACTGCCATGGCCACCTCGACTCTCGGTGGAAAGAAACCCAGCACGGGAAGACATTGTGATCAAGATGAAGGATTAATCTCCATGGTGAGCATGTGGTCTCGCGCAACGAAAGTCTCCTAGGTCTCGTAGCATGTTTCTCCGATGACGTTGACAGAACGCGCAAAAGCGCGATTTTGTTCACAACTATTTTGGCCAATCGACCTCTCACGTCCACAGTCCATATTGACCGCCAGCTTCACCACCAATCGAGTGTCCGATGTAGCATGCTTCGTGCGACACGTCCGGCGAGATGTGCTCAACTTCGAGGCATACGTCCTCAAAATGCTGTCTCTCCCTTCAGACGCAGTTTCACTGTGACAGCTAAGCAGCAATATCTGGCAATCGACGTTGTCGACCTGGCAGCCATCTCGTGCGTTGCAGCGCTACCTCATCTTGCGCGCTACCTCTTCATCGACAAACCCACTATCATAAAGACCTTTCGGCAGGCTGATAAGATCCGAGCCCTCCAAAAAGCGTGGGCATCATGGGCCGACAAGCACGAGGCGATCGGCATGAAGGCTGGCCCTCTCTCAAGATTAAGCAGGGAGGAACAAAAGGCTGCTGCCAAAGCAAATGCTAATTACCATGCGAAACGTCTGGCCCAGAAATATGAGGACTCGCCTACCAAGCTATTCTCACCCAAAGCCTCAAAGATACTGATCACCTGCGCTCATTTGGAATGGACTCTATACATGTTGGTCGCATGGGGCCAACCTTCCATTTTTGCAAATCTGAAGGCTCTGGCTGAGGCTGCCAATATCGATCCTGTATACATTCCCATTGGCTTCTCTCCCGGGTTCCTGGCACTCGCCGTGGTACTTCAAGCCGGCAACTACCTGCAACGCTGCACCTTTTGGACCACTCTCGAACCTCACAAGGATTCCGCCGCCTGGGACCCGAAACCCACTTCTAAAGTCACTTGGAGCGGCAAGATAGCAGATCCTAAGACCGGCCTCAGCGTGCCTCGATGGCTGGAGGTGTACAGGAGCAACATGAAAACATTAAAGCTCATAGTTACCAATCAAATTATGTACCATGACTTGCCAACAAATATGCAAGCCAAAGTCTGGAGTGTGATCCTGGTCCAAATGACTACCGTCGTCGTGACGACTGCCTTCCTCCATGCGGCTTTCAACCCTGCACAATTGCTATATCTGCTAGCGTGCGGTGTGGCTGCCGATGTGCGCGCACGCAGAATAGCAAGCGTTGCGGCGCAGGCTCAGTCGAAAGGAAGGCAGTCTATAGAATTGCTTGCGCCAACTACCAAGGCACAGAAGTCAGGGCGTTGATTCTGGAAAGTACATGTGAGAATGAGGGTGAAATCCACCTCTTGAATGGGTTCAGGCACTCACTCGCTCACCCTTTCCCGGCCATGCACCGCTTGACTCGGTCACTGAACAGCCGTCCGGACGTCGTGCCAGCAAGCAACCGGGCAGGAAGTGAATATGCTGAGCAACACGTACACGTGCACGTATGAGGATTGCACTATCATATACGTGTCCGTATTCATGTTGATGGGTCCAAGAATTGAATAGACCTCGTTCATTTCCTGAAGCTAGGACAGTTACGATGTAATTGAATGTGGATCGTGGAGAGTACACTACTCCATTTATCGCATCGTATCGTGTTGTGCCATGTCATCATCACGTACCCTCCCGGCCGGTAACATCCATGAGTCATCAAGGTGTGCATGTTCTACAATGCAAGACGTTGGTCTGATGGCCTATTGTACTTCCAAAGCGCCTTGCTACCCACTGATACCTATTCTCGTGATGAACGAATACCAGCCTGCCAACTATGAATGCCTCCCCACCATCCTGCGTATTATCCAACGCAGTCCAGTGGATCCAAGCCACGTCCATGACCCATCTTCTGCCGAGTCCAAAACTTCAGGCGTGCGTTTCAGCAGCTACTGAAGCAACTGCTGGACTCATAATGCCCTTTCCACCTTCGCGGCCAACTCCGCATTCCCTCTTTGCTTGAGAACGCCCAGCGTCCAGGTCTGTTGGTTCTTGTTCAGCATCTTCAGCCGCTTCGTGTAGAGACTCAGCTTTGTGTTGGGTTGAGATCTGAGTTCTTCGAGGCCCGTGCTTATGAGCCAGCGTTGGAGACGTTGAGGTGTAGACTCGATGTCTTCGTCTGTGATTTGCGGTTGGGAAGACGTCGCTGGGGCAGCGGCGCGATCCAGATTTTGGCCGACGCCACGAGCGAGATTTGTAAGTGACGGGTCAGCAGGTGGCGGTTGCTGCTGGGCACGAGACGGTTGTGGCTGTGACCCTTGCTGTTGCTGTTCAAAGGCGAAAACTGGTCTCTCGTCCTCGTCCACGTGGCGTAGTAGTGGACCCACGGGTGTATATGTCCCGGCCGGCATCTGTGTCCTTTGAGGCACGTCTTCGTCCTCTGCATCTTCAATTGTCGCGGCGTGCGGGCGTCGTTCCCGCGCAAGAGGCTCTTCGTTTTCTCCAACCACTTCGCCAGCCTCGATTGCACTAGCCCTTCTGTCTGGCTGGATGTCCTCAAGATCAGGCAGCTCATCGTCATCGTCATCGTTCAACTCACTGCTAAGAGGTCCATCGTGAGCAGTATCTTCGTAGTAGTTCCAGCCACCTGCCATTGCACCACCGGTTGTAAAAGCGTGTTGTAGTTCTTCTTCATCGAGCTCGCCGAATTCAGCTGCCATGTGTGCTTGAATCAATTGTTCGAGAGCCTGGTCTGACGTATCTGCAGCCTGGGGTCCAAGCTCTGCTCTGAGGGCAGCTAGGTCTTGCTGATGTTGTTCCCGGTTTTGGTTCGCTCCGACGTCATCATTATCGGTGACAGTGGCAGGCTGAATGAACCAGCCGAGGATACGTGAGATCATATCGTTGCCTACTTGCACAAGTCCTGGGCCTCTTGTAGCGCCTGCGCCTGCTGTCGGTGCACGTCGTGTGAGTTCGGAAGCTTCACTGTTTGGTGGTGGAAGAACGTCGGAGGAGGAAGTAGGCATGGTTGTGAATTTTCGCGGTAGCAGGGCGATCAGTGCTGGTATCTCCAGTGCCATAATGTGTCGTGCTTCTTCGAGGCTGATGTCGAGTTTTGGTGCCGGAGGAAGCGCATCGACGTTGGATTTGTAGTATTGCATTGTATTGGCGACTTCCGATATCAGGCCTATCGTCTCAGGCGTGTTCCATAGATCTTTTGCACGGGTGACGTAGAGTTCGGTGTAGAGTTTCTCTGCGTCAGTACTCGGTAATCTGCCCCAGAGAGTTTTCGGAAGTGGTTGAACCTCGATTGCTGAGGCGAGCGCTGAGAGAATGTATGGATATCTGTGAATAGCTATTGCTAGTTGTTGGCGGGCTTCTCGTGGTTTGCTGGCACGGAGAAGGGCTAGGGTCTTTGAAATGGTGATGTTTGGTAGATGACGCCATGTCTCGCCGAAGGCAGAATCGGCTGTTAGAGAGAGTAGCTGTTCGTGCTGACGCCCACGGAGGGCTAGTTGATCTATCATTAACGTCACGCCGAAGGGGTCGGCTTGGATATCGAACTGTAATAAAAGCTTTGACCACTCGAAGGCCGTCTTCCAGGTTCCCCGTTGTTCCAGGTTGCGTAGATACCGCCATATCGCGAGGTAGAGTTCCCGGTTTGCGGGCTTGTTAAAATCCAGTCGGGCAGTGCCTTCTTTGAGAGCGGCAGGGAAAGAACTATTTACCGAGCGGCCGAAGGTGAACAAGGCTCGCTCGAGAAGATCGCCAGATAGTGAAGCATCACCTTGATGTTTGGCTATCTCCGAGACCTGAAGAAGGGTGGCGACGTGGTAGGGGTACTTTTGCAAAAGCGCTATTATGGCTTCAGGCTGCATTGATTCGACTGCCATCTTAAAATCCCATTGAGCATTCTTGTAGAGCTGATTGTGGATGATGTTGTATTGCCTTTCGTAGCCTGTGATGGGAAGAGCTTGCATGCTTAGTCCACCACTCGTAGCGAGTGGCCACTCCTCCTTGCCTTGGATGAAACAGTTCCGTCTCTTTGCAAGGGCGCCAAGCTCCCTTCCTTGGCTCGCCCTATTATAGCGACCAGTGAGAGCAGTCTGTAGGTCAACACCACCTTGCTGGTGTTGCTCTCGGCGGCGTGTGGGCTGGTTCCGTCTGGACTCGTCCTCAAGAGCGATGTTGCCGAAAAGACCACGCATCTCATTGACGGGGTCGAGGTTCCTGGGCTCGATGGACAGATGTTTAGTGGCATCCCTTCCCCATACGTCGTGAGCTGATAACCCCTCTTCGCCATCTTGCTGCTCTCTTTCTTTCAGCGACAGCTCTTTGAGGGCCTTGTCGATCTCGTCTTCAGAAACATCCTTCGACTCTTGTTGCTTTGGTGTGTCGGTAGCATCTTTCTGCTTCTTTTTATTCTTCTTTTTCTTCTTCCTGCCCGATTTCGGTGTCGAAGACCGTGAAGCTGAAAGTTGGGATTGTATTATCTGCGCTTGAATGCCTTTGTCCATCTCGGCATGGCCCTCATCTTCCTCGTCTTCGTCCTGGTCCTCGTCCTCGTTGAGCATGTCGAAGGTATTTTTAGGCTTCGACACCATCACTGGGTCTCCTTCTGATTCTTCTTCCTCCTGTTCCGCGTGTGTTGCAGCCAATTGTTTCTCCCATTCCTGCTCACGCAGCTTGCGCAACGCTCTCGTTCCCATCGTGTGCAATGGTTCAGAGAGAGTCTAGGTCTTGCTGAATGAGGGAGGGAGGAAGAAGAAGATTTGCCTGGTATCTGCAGTGACACCCGCTGCGTGAGTCAACGGACCCTGACGGAGGTAATCTCGCGGACCTCGTAATTCAGAGAGGGTGCCCGTATGCCAATGCACACTCTTCAGGTAGATACAACCATGTCAGCGAACTTGGATTCTAGGGAGCCGATCAGTGCCTCCAAAAAGATGCCTACTTGATTAAACCAGTAACAACAGGTGCGCCCACGGCGCCTTCCGCATGCACAAATTCAAGAACCTTTGATTTATTCTTTGAGTCGTATTACGTCATCTCCAGCACCCTGTCGATCGTGCCTGCCTCACCCTCAATTGGCCAATTTCCCTGGTCCCGATCGTACTAGCCTTATCACGGACTTGCCTGAAGATCATTAAAAGGCGACGGTCAGCCAATCTCCATTGCTTCATCCCTTCATCTATCACTCACCCCTCCCCTTGTCATCACACCATGCGTCGAGCTGTGATATCTACCTTTCGAACAGCTCGACGCTCTGTATTCCGCCGAGTCATCACCAGATCTCCTCTGTTCAACCGACCAACGATTGACCATGCGCTGAGACCATTTCATGTAACAAGTGCGAGACGGTACAGCACACATCAAGCCTCCTTCATGCGCTTGCCTCGGACCCCTGTCGCCGTCGTCGGTGCGCTCGGCGCGATTACAGCATATGTCGCATACAAAGGGCCATCGTTACAGCAGCAGCCGTCCGATTCCGTCCGCAGTTACGGGACCGATGCTTCTCCCGCGCAGCCTTCAACGCCCGTGACCCACGATCGAAAGGCTTTGGTCGTCGACAACGATCAATTCTTCACCGGGCAAATAGTCGGAGAGGGTCCGTTAGCCAAAGACACAGACGATCGAGGCAGAAAAGTCTTGGAAATGCTGTCACCGGATCAAGCCACCGAGAGGTTACGGAAGAATGAGCAATCATATCTAGTAGGAAGAGGCAGGGGTGTTGTCCGCTACGACGTCGTGCAACTACCTTCCAATGATCCCATCGAAGACGATCATGCGGAAAAAATTGTCGAGGTGCCCAACTCCGTCGCTGCTACAGATAACGGCGCCCCAAGCTCAGATTGGATGTTCTGGGGTGTCTTTGACGGTCACAGCGGCTGGACCACATCCGCCAAGCTGCGCCAGGTGCTCATTTCATTTGCCGCCAGAGAGCTCAATGCTACCTACAAGGCCGCTCTCTCCAATGCCAAGTCGCCTTTCCCGGACCCAGCAAGTATTGATGCTGCCATCAAGTCTGCCTTTGTCAAGCTCGACAATGAGATATGCATAGACAGTGTGGATAAGGTATTTAAGAACCCAAGCAAGAGACTGGGCGCAGAACTCCTTGCACCTGCTCTATCTGGTTCCTGCGCTCTACTGTCATTTTACGATTCGAGATCGAAGACCTTACGCGTCGCATGCACCGGCGACTCGAGGGCTGTGCTTGGAAGGAAGAATGCAAAGACTGGAAAATGGTTCGCAACACCACTATCAGAAGATCAGACCGGTTCAAACCCAAACGAGGAAGCTAGAATGAGGGCCGAACATCCAGGTGAACCACAAGTCATCTATCGAGGTCGTGTGCTCGGCAATCTGGAGCCGACTCGAGCTTTTGGCGATGCGGCTTACAAATGGTCCAAGGAAGTGCAAGAGCAAATCCGCAAGCATTTTTTTGGTCGGAGTCCAAACACTTTGTTGAAAACACCTCCGTATGTTACAGCTGAGCCCGTTGTTACATCTACAAAGATTGAACCTAGCAAAGGCGATTTCGTAGTGTTAGCCACGGATGGCTTATGGGAAATGCTAACAAATGAGGAAGTCGTCGGTTTGGTTGGCCAGTGGGTCGAAGCACAGAATAATGGCAGCTCTCCCGCGAGGAGCTCAGGGACAGCTTGGTTGACTTCTTGGTTTGGTGGTTCCGGTGCCAAGCCAGCTGGCCTGCCAGTCGAGAAGGGGGGTAACATGGACAAGAGTGGAAAGGTCATGGGATCTGGCGACAAGAATCAAGCGGCTGAAGCACCAATTCGCCAGCAGCAATGGCAGATTCCTGACGCAAACTCCCACTCGAGGTTTGTCGTCGAAGACAAAAATGCCGCTACCCATTTAGTAAGAAATGCTCTAGGCGGCAAGGACAAAGATATGGTTTGTGCTCTTCTCACATTGCCTAGCCCGTACAGCAGACGCTACAGAGACGATCTGACAGTCGAAGTTATTTTCTTTGGTGAAGGCGAGAGTGATGGTATAGTCAGGGTCAATGAGGAAGCCAGCTCGCAAATGAACGGTAGTCCAAAGGCAAAGCTGTGATCGATGGGCATGTTTTGAAATACCACTCTTGTATTTAGACTACAGCAGAAGCGAGGCGTTCCGAGAGGGATCAGCATAGACACCTGGTTTGCGTGTACGGGCTCGGGTACTCTTTCTGTCACTTTACAATTTCACAAGAAAAGCATTTCAAAACGGATTTCCGGAGCCCAACCCGTGAAGACTGTATCGGGAATCTTCACATAAGCAAAGCTATACCACGGCAGAGTTAGAGGTTGATTCAGCGTGCTAAGCAGGACAAGCTCAGAAACAATGTCCATGACAAGCACAGATACCCTTTTAGTCGAAGCTTATGCTTTAAGGTTACTACCTTATTACAAGTCACTCAACTCTTCTCGTCCCGAACGTGCCCTTTTGCCAAAAGTCAAACCAAGGATCGGTAGTAGCGTGCATCTAAGGCCGTCATATCCGCTACGTGTTGCTCCCATGTGCCAGTACCGTGAAACGCAACTCAAAGGCAGCTTCAGATGGTACCGGGACACCTTGACAAGCTGAAGGAGGAGGTCAGCGCGCAATGACAGTGTCCTAAAGCACATAAAGAAGAGGCTGAAAGGCTGAAGGGTACCATTGTATACAAGCGAATCCGAAAGCTGAAAGATCAGAGCGTTGCAAACATGTCAGACGTTACACTCCATCTGGGGATCGACGAAGCCAAAATTAAGCTATTTCAAGTACAAAAAGCTATCGTCCTTGCTGTGGTGGGGAATACAGATTCGCACTTGCCTGTAACGCTAGGTGGTTGAGACTAACAACAGATTCGAATAGTGGTTGTAGAGAAATCAGTTTAAGATGGCAGTAATATCATGCTCAGACGTGCGGTACATAGATACGTAAATATGTTTGTGCTTGGCGTCAGGATGGCAATGAGGCTTTGAACGGCACGCGTACAACTCTTCACTTGACTGGCAACTTAGGTGCAATGCACGAAGACATTTAGCCGCTATAATCTAGATCTGTACATAGCTGGTGTCCGTGCAGTGAAATTGCCATACACATTCTCGTCCATTTTGCTTGCCGATCATTATCACTCTTGCCCTGGTATTTTCGATCCTCAACTCAACAAGATAGGCCATCAAACGAGACAGTCTTCCATGGTTATGTAATCATGGCCATCACTCTACTTCGACTAGACTGGAAGACACTGGGCCCCGTGGTTGAATGTTCTCCACTCAAAGCCGCTGCGCAGTGCTATTTTAATATGCACACGAGGTTTGGTTTCGGTTTCTAGGTATTGCAAGCCGCTGGTTGTGTTCACATGGCCCGTACGCCCAAAAGTCTCAACCAAGGCTGACGTACTCCATACTCAGCTGGAGGAGTGGACCGATTCGACAGGCTTACAATCTCATAGTCAGCCTTCCTTCATGCAACATAGAGTTCGTCTGTCGATTCGGCGGCATAACAAGACCTACATGACACCTTTACGGGATGAGGATGAGACCAGCAGACAGCAGAGCCGCCCCTATCAAACAAACTGCGCGCAAAGCTTGTGATCCCGTACGGCTACAATCATTACTATGCTCTGCGGCCGACATTGTGCGGAAAGCGGCCAAATCAACACCAACCTTGCGGGCTGCCTTGCCAAGAGTTATATTGTCGCGTAAAGCCGTTCTTCGCCAATGGAAAGAAGCTTATGCCTGTCGTGAGATGCAGCTAATGTCGCCGGAGCGGCGCTTGCTTGGGCGTTAAGACACTGGATCAATACCAAAGCTTGTCCGGAGTCTTTGGAGCAGTCAAGCAGTTCCTGGTACTTGCGTTACATTCATGCCGGCGTGCCGAGGCTCAGTACTTCGGTCGAGGCCGCACAGCCGCTGGCGTCTCTAACGCCCAGCTTTTTGCGTTAATTTCAGCCTGCCTGCGCCGCTTCGTGGTGTTCTGAAGAAATGACCAATGATCTATACAAGGAGCTCCTCCATTGTGCCGCGTTTTTTAGGGCAGCAACCTCAAACTGATTGGCCAATTTTGCGGGCGACTCGCCTTGCCGGTAACGATCACCATTGGGTTTACCGTACGCGCCTGTCTTCGACGCTACCTAGTTGTACGTGATGGTTTCAAGACTCGGGTGGGCGGCCTCGTGTCTGTTCCAACAGATGTATATATGCCATCCCACAGCATTCATGCGCAGCAACTCTCTGTCCGTTGTTGGCATTGAATGACGAACAATATGACCGATCCCGTTAGCCTCGCCACTGGCATTGTGGGTTTAACAGCATTCGCAATACAGTCAGGCAAAGCCCTCTACGATGCGATCGAGAGTATTAAGAACAACGCGAGAAGCGTGCGCGAGCTGAAAGAAGAACTCAGGTCTCTCTCTGATGTTCTCCATTCTCTGCAAGAGACTCTTACCGTCTCCGAGATCGACTTCTCAACGCTACAGACGCCACTCCTGAGGTGCGGTCGACTTTGTGAGGAGTTCAGAGTGCTCATCCGTAGATGCTCCGAGCATGCAGATAGCGGCAGGTTCAGTCTACGTGACTTTCTCATTTCCACATACAAGAGCAAAGATATCACCGAGCTACGGTCCCTCCTTGCGGCGTACAAGTCGACCATCGCTATAGCTCTCGCTGACGCGAACATGTGAGTTTAATGCCTGCAAAGAGATGCATTGGATCTAACAGCGTAGACGGCAAGTCAACATCACCACCAAATTGCTCCAGGAATACAAGCAGACGATCACTGATACAACCTCTGACTTACAAGAGCTTTTGCAGAGATTGGGCGAAGAATCATCAAACCCACCGCCACAAAATCTTCCCAGCGCGGAGCCGAGCGAGCTAAACCAGTCTGATGTAGCCGAAGAGAAGGCAAGCATAGAAGAATGTTTAGCCATATGCGCAAGAGTCTGGAAGCACATCGATGAGGTGTACAAAGAGTCATTCCTCAGCCAGGGCGACAACTCGAACCACCAGAATGTGGTCACGGTGAGAAAGGCCAGTCAAGCTGGCCACGTCACTTCTCAGAGACTCGAAGACTGCAAGACCGGGATCGGGCTCACAACTGCTGAACTGCGCATGCGACTCCAGGAAGCCAACGACCGGCTCACACAGTTGTCCAAACAATCACAAGCTAATGAAAATCAAGCTACGGGAACAGACGGTGTAACAAGCACCGCTGAGGAAATTGACGGCATCAGAAAATGCCTGTCCATCTGCCAGGAGGCCACGGAGCAGGTTATGAGTGACCGCATCAATATCTTCGAAGATGTCAATATGGCCGATGACGGGGACCAAGTCATTGTTTCGACCTTTGGAGACCTCATTTCGGCGAAGCGAGTGATAGCAGGAGCACGATCGATGCAGCTGCTCGGCCAAATGTCAGATTCCTCGCTGCAGCATGTTTCGCAGTCGTTTGCCGCTAGGCACAAGGAAAACGCCAGCTCGAAGAGCGCCTCGACTGCGAACGACAGCGACGAAGCAGATCTCCCCAAGTCACAATTTTCAGGGCGCTGGGGAGCTGGACAGAAACTGACCAAATGAAGAAGGACCCCTTTTCGGGTGTGTCATAAATCCTCGGATGGGCCGAAGCAAATAGGGAGTCGACTTCGCCACGAGACAGTTCAATGCTCCTGGTAGTAGCTGGTATGGCTGTGACCTCAAATGGCTGAAGCAGAAACATATGTTTGTTCCGGTCTATCATTCAGTCCAAGATCGAGGTTTTCACAACTAACTTTCGAATCTCGGAAATGGTTCCACGAGAACGGCTTGTCCAGCTTTGTCAGGTCTGAGACGCCGGCGATGGAAGATAAAGAATTAAGTGCGTCTTCCTTAAGAAAACCGCTGTGATGCGTCAGCAAAAATACAGGAGTATACAGTGATCACCCTTCATGGCACAACAGACGTGACGGCTAGATTTTTACTCCACCTTGCTCGTCTTGACTCTGAGCGTGCCCTTCAGACGGAAAAACATGCTACCATACCAAAACAGTGTACGTATGCCCAACTAAATAGCATCATCTCAAGACACCAATTTTGCCGCTGCTGCTGCTAACTTTGTCAGTGCGGCCCATGACTCGCCGATGGAGTCACAACTACCCTAAGATGAATGAGTCCATTAAATTGACTGACCATGTTCTAATACCGAGACAATATTCCCAAATTTTGGAATGAATCGTCCATTACGACTCACGTGTGCGAGAGGGCTCACTTTGTATACAAGAGGTTTCGATTCAGGTAGATCAATGTCATTTCTCTCGCAAAACTTGTTTGTTTTCCGGGCAAATATTCTTTTTTGCACTTCTGTGCAGCATTTTGTATTCCAGTGAATATTGCAGTCCGTGAGATCTTCATCACTAAAGCGGTCAGGCTATTTCATATGCGCACACAAGGATAATCCAGCGATGCACCGTACTGATTGCAAGGAACTGTCTGCTGACATGAAGGAGATGCATAGTCTCAGATGTCGATTCTTGGAAGTTTGAAGGCGCTCAAGCACTCTGAAAGCGTCGAGATGTGCACCGATCTTTTCGAGTATCATGAGATGCCGGTAGCTGCGGACGTGTAGCTACAAAGGATTCCAGATGTGCAGCTTACAAAAACATTCCTAAACTTCTTCGAATGTGCAAAAGCTATACAGGTGTCAAGTCATGCTGGAGAAACGGCCAAGACGTTAGCTTCACCGTATTTGGGCCTTCCTGAAGATGCTGAACTTGGGAACGATCGTTATCGAACATGATAGGGAGAACAGCCAGTTAAGTACCTACCCACCATGTTTCGTCGTTATCATTAGTCACTATACCGTTTCCATTGCACTCTGCTAGAGTGACTTCTTGCCTCCATTCTTTCCTCCTACGGCATAGCAGGCCCGGAACAACTCATGATCGATATCCGGCTTCTAGGCGTCACCGTTCGTGCTCGGGGTGTGGCTGGCAGCTCGAGTGAAAGGGTTGTTGGCCATTATTCGTGGCAATTGCCTATCCCAGAAGGACTGCGCAGACGCTAGAGTCTCGCTACGAAAGGCAGCTCGGTTGGCATTATAATCGAGTGTAGCAATTTGAGCGGCAACGGCGGCTGAGGAAGAGACAGTGCTTTTATCTGCATCATCTCCTGAAGTAGAGATATCAGGGATAGATTCGATCTCAATTGAATTTGTCTCCGATCGGAGTGGTGAGAATTCAATGAGACTCGCCTCGTTGTTTTTCGCAGGTGGTGCAGCCGAATGCCCAGCAACCGCGAGAGCTCGTGGAGAGACTCGAAGTTGTGAAAATGACTGCTCGAGATTAGCGAGCTCTTTATCTGAGATTTTAACATCCAAAGGGCGAAGATTCAAGCCTCCTACAGGACTAGCTTCGGTGACTCGCGCTGTTTGGACACCACAGCTGCTACCCTTGTCCATGCCATTGTTATTGACTTTCTCCGGACTTTTAGGTGGAGGTTTTACCACTCGGGCTAGCAAGCTAGACAAAGTAGAGACGCTGCCCCTGGAGGTTGTGGGTGGGCTCAAGGACGCAGCTGCTTGGGGAAGAATATCCTCTTTTTCATCAATCTCAATAAAGTTAGGCCCCAGAGCCGCCCGTATCGCATCTACAGAAGTCGTGACGAAAGGATTGCCAGGCCGAGAACGCTGTGAAGCAGCTAGTTGCTTAGATTGGTTGTCCGGTTGAATGTCAGTCTGACGCGCAAGCTGAGTGGCGTTCCGAGCGGCTGGTCGAGGTGTAGGATGTGCCAATTTTTGCAGAGGATTTCGGGACACGGACTGAGGGCTTGTTGGTGACATCTCCTGCTGAGAGCTCTGACAGGATGGGACGTCAGTGGTAGAAAGCGATGCTCCATTCAGCAGTTCGCTTTTTTTGTTATTGACGAACTGACCACCATGAGGTTTTCGAATGGGCTCTTTAGATGCGGCAATGGTGGACGTGGTGACGCCTCTATCGGCGGATGTGGAACCATTGGACGGAATAGTGGTGGGCGAAGTGACAGGATTCTCGGCAAGTACGCCGGAAGTCCAAGCGGTCGCAGCGGCATGGCAGGGCGCTGGTCTCGTGAAAGGAATTGTGGCAGCAGCTGGTCCCCGCGGTGGTGCCGAAAATTGGGTATCCTTTCGTCGCTTGTGTGCTGGACCAGTGGAAGATATAGATGGGTGACTTCGCTTCGAGCCATTGTCCTTAGCCGCACTCAATCTCGCAACCACGTGCTCCGAGGGAAGGGTTTGTACCGAAGAGCTCGCAGCTTCTTCACTGTTAAAATCAGCGCAGAACGGGATAATAAGCCGAATGAGAGTACTTACTAGACTTGGGTCACGGCCTGCCAGTCTTCATTAGTGACTGGTCTATTGTTGCTGTTGCGCTCAACGGCGCCAAAAGCAGATGAGATTGGAGGATCAGATGTGGTTCGGGTAGCAAGCTGGATTGGCGGGAGCGCAGCCGTTGAGTGGGCACCACTTAGATCTTGCGCAGAAGGATACGCAGCACTAGTCTTTCTCGCCATTCGAGCGTCGCCACTGGTAGCCATTCTAGAAAGCCCATGGCCTTCAGCTGCTTGCAGGCTTCGAGAAAGGGCAGTTCTATGTGTTTGGCCGCCGTTGATATCATCTGGGTCACTAGAAGTGTCGCTGCCTTCGGCTGTGAGGAAAGGAACTGAACAAGATCAATAAATCAATGTGAACCAGGGAGTCTTCATCTTACCTTGCCAGTCGTGAATCGCAACTTGATTTGCGAAATGATTCGCATGGGCTTCCGTCCCTTCAATATTACATTCACGAACAGTGTTGGTCTGGGTTTTATTGTAGCGCTGCGGTCCGTAAGGTCTCCCAGCCTCGGCAGTTGCGATGTTGTGTTGTCGCTCACGACCTAAGTCTTGCTTAAGGGTATCAGTGAAGGTTGACAAAGACAAGGATGTGCATACGCATGCCAACAGCATCATAAGTTCTTGGTTGTTGGGGACTTTCCGCTTCTCGCCCTCTGCGACTCGACTGCTTGCTATACCTCTGCCGGCCATATCTATCATACGTTGTCAGCAAAACATGTAGCTTTATATCAAGCCTGACCCACTGAAATTCCTTTGGAGTGCAATGTGCGACGCTTGGAGGATGCCACAGAGGCTAGGAGAGGTCAACAGTACAATCTGCGGCAATACGGAGAGCAGAAAGTATCCTCTTTTTGATCGTTAGGTGCGTGGAAAGGTATCTTGGACCGGACTAGTGTTGTGAAAAAGCTTCTCTAAATAGGGAAGGAGTGAAGTGAGAATGGTGCGAGGGTCCAACACCTGCCTTGCTCATGGAATCACACCGGCAACAGCAAGTGGAGATGCAGGTGGCAGGTGCGGTTGTAGAGATGCGTTCCTGCCAACTGTAAGTTCTTGAAATTGGGTTTCCAGGTTTCCTCAACAGTGTAGGTTGCTTCCGGGTGCGGCAGGATTGGATCATCAAAAGAGGGCGCAGCGGATATAGGTAGGGACAATACACGTAGCATTGTAGGAGGCTGCTGGCATTATCAAGTCAGTCTCTTTCATAGCCATGGTAGTCTTGTGGCTAAAAATGCAGCAAACCTGTTTCCATCCTGCTTCAAGGCAACCTCACCTTACATCTGGGTACTTTCAATCAGCATTTTCTTCTGCCAGAGCCTCTGTTGATCGTCTTAGGGTGATTCGGCATTCAGTTTTTTTATTTATGTATTTTGACAGATTGATGTGTGGAGGGTCGGTATTCGACGGCGAAGCCCCGAAGTGGCCTCCAGCAGCAGATAAGTCTGCCATGGATGAATCACAAAGCGACAGGAGACACCAAATACGCTCTGAAACAGGCCGAGAGAACGAACAAGGAGCGCGAGCAAAGCAAGAGGAGGCATTGTACCTTGTCAGAGCAAACACATCCTTGATACGCAACCATACCTCGTTAGCCAGTCTCCGACTGGACTAGTGATGCTCTTTTGTTCAAACGGCGTGTCGTTTCAACAGACGATGTGTCCGACATTGACACTTGCGTTAGTTCGAGACAGAGGCCTGCAATAGCCAGAAAGAAGAAAGAGATAATTGTACAAACGACAGGCAGGGCACAAACCATTCTCGCCTCTAGCTCTTAGACAGAGCAGGCTTCAGCGAGCATTGCTCAACGAACCCTAGTCGCTCGCGCAGCGACCATGAAGCCATCTGAAGCACAATTGGCGCATCCACCGGCAATAGCGCAAGATCTGAGCCTAAGAGGCTCAAACATGAGATGAGCCAGTTTCTGAAAGGATTCCATTTTTTGCCGTGCAAAGGCACCAAGGTTGGACCGCTATGCCGATTCGGAATGGAAACAACAGACCTCAATACAGGTGCACAGCTTCAAAGCAATGAGTTCTGTTGCTCAACTATACAAGGACGGGCGACCGGCGAAATAGTATCAAACACTTAACCAAGGACCTGAATGTTCAGCCCCAGGAGCTTGAGTTCGAGTGCACACGCCATCGACATTAGCGATTAAAACAAGTGTCCAGCAAGGAGCTGCGAACCCCGAAGATCATCGGCGACTTGCTGTTATCAAACCAAACAATACGTCAGAAGAAGGGGAATATCTCCACGCTTTGAGTCTCAGCTGCGGTTGTCGCGCATCCGGATACGACGCGGAAAGTGGCTCAAAAGACGGGGTGAAGACCAGCGTGCCAGGAAATTTGGGTCTAGCAGGTCGTTCTTCTGAAGCTGATACTTTGGAAAACCTCGGCCAGATGACTCAGCAGCATCAGATCCTTCTATCATGAGCTGCGGACAATGCCAAAATCACCGACAACCCTCCCGGTCATAGAATGAGGAGATAACCAGCGGGGCACCACATGACATAATAGCTGATGAGGCCCTGACAAAAGGGCATATAACCAAGAGCTGCTGGCGATTATGTTTGAAAATCGTGGAATTTTCTAGCGCGCCACCTGTAGCTCCTGTGTTCGAGACTCATTCATATGCTGGGAAGGGGACCTGAAGAGAGACTGGCGCTAGCACAAGACGCCTCGAACCGGAGCGCGGCAACCTAGCCCAGAAGCTGTCAAGGTGGGAAAGCCATAATCCATTTGACCAGTCCATGAATGCATAGAAGGATATGACTTCCTTTGAAGTAAGAAGTGTTTGCGAGCAGGAAGCAGCGTTAAAACTTGCTTCAATACTTCAGATTAATGACAGCATACCCCAATCAAATGGATTGAAGCCCGCGTCTGGGTAAGTTGAAGGTTGTCAAGACGTATTCTGTGATCGGTACGCATCGTGCATGCGTCGTTGACTGGCTACGATCGGATTAGGAAAGCGAGCATTGGTATGACACCTCCAGTAGATTTTCTCGAGCATAATTACTTCACCAACAAAGGCGTTATGGCCCTTCTGCTCAGAGAGCTCAGGGATTTCCGAATGGAGTTGCTGGCATGGTCACTGGAAGAAGGACAGTGTCCTGCTTGTTTCAATGACTGCCCGCTGGGATTGGCCGTCTCGAAAAGCACTCGCCGGGCGATCCTATGGTCCCAAGGTGGCAGTCTGACATCGCGAAGGACTCATTGCCCGCACTCGGGTTGATCTTACCAGGATCGCGATGCACGCCGCGTCTTTATTCTGTTCAAGGAGTATTTTTGAGACTTCTGAGCAAACTGCTTCTCGTGATCGAGTGTACCTACGGTCGTGGCTGTTTGTCCGCTCTGTCTCTAGAGCACCACACCCGTTTCTTGAGCGTGTCGAGACTCTGTTCTCTCATGGCGAGAGGCAGTCGAAAGCAGTCAGAGGTTCATTATCGGGTGCAATAAAAATCTAGGGAAGGACAGCAGAGGATTTTAGTTCTAGGTCACGCTTATCTGCCATATTTTGATGGGATTTCATCTTGAAAAAGCAGAAGCCAAGTAGGTGTCGGTTGCAGACCGAGTTCTCGGGGACTCCGTGCACTTCGAAAAGTATGCATCTTTGAGCAGTATGTCCACGTCATCCTTCTTGTCTCGGGCATGCTGCTTTGCTAATCTGCGACCGACCGGATGCATGAGCGACTTCAATGACTGAGGTTGATCAGAGGCGTAGTAAGGATAAGGTGGGAGATACGAAATACGACGATTTGATTGCCTTGCGCAGCCCGGTGTCCGCAAGTCTGACAAGGGGGTGGTTTGAGCCGGCGGAGGGCATCAGCCACGCGTAAGCACCCTTACGCCCCAAAATTAGCTGGATGTGGACTTTATTCGAGCCCTCCGAGCCAGCCCCGTTCCTCGTGCAACGAATTCTTCCTTGCCACCCGTCTCAGTCGACGCTGCCGTACACGAGCTTGTATTGTCCGCCAGGCGAGGATTACTAGAACAGCATTCCTTCAGGATGCTAGTGGAGAGGCAGGTCAGCAAGCGAACGGACTGAATCCTCCAACAATCAGTCACGAGAGACTTGCAATGGATGACGAGTTACGTGGAGGGTGCCACGAAAGCTCAGGAAGCGTATGGAGCCGTGGGTTCGAAGCTTACTGACGGAGGACAAGTCAAGCTTGGTGGAGGCTCATAGTCGCATGCGTTGAGCACAAGAGCGCCCAATCATGCTCGCCCGCCAGAACGAACCGGCTCCATCGCAGCACTTTAGGCTTGCCCAGGTCAAGTAATTTACCAGATTTAGGCTCGCTCAACACCATGGAAGTGCGGTGCAGCTCACTTTCTGAGGCTGGTAAGCTGCATCGATGCGGTATCCTCGTGCACCTTCACCATACCGCTTTGGAGATGTGTCGAGGATGCCGGCCTCAACCATACATAATCCCGCTACTCTTCATGAAACAGCTTGTAAGCACATTGTAGACCGCTCTTTACTGTTGCTATATACGACAGCGGTTTAGTATCTCACTTTATCCAGCTTACTCCATCTTCAACTTCATTCGTGCCTTCTATGAACCCATCTGTTGATTATATTGACCATACTATCATTCATACTATCCACTGATCGAAGTTGCTCTTCACATCCACATACACGTATCCTACCAGCAAGCAATACCGGCAAAAATGGCAGCACCACGGGCATCCTCATTCAAAGCTCTCCAGAATCTATCCAAACCTACTCGACGCAGCCTGCACATGACTGGCTCTCAATCGTCTCCGCGTGCCATCGACGGGAACCACAAGACCACCTACCTACCATGGGGTCTACAAGAGCTACGCAATGAGTGCCGGAAGCGCACCCTGACGCCCTCCGGAACTAAGCATGAGCTGATCGATCGTTTGGCAACCAATGACTACATGCAAGCCAGAGCTTTCTCTATCGCGATGAGGAGAATTGCAAAGGAGCAGACTAAGAAGCCAGTGTCAGGGTAAGCTTCAGTTCAACAGCGACTCGTCCGGAAGCATGCTAACGGTCAATCCTAGCCCATCCCAAGTCCCGAGTGTCCGTACCTTCAACACGTCCCGCGCCGACAAAGCCGTACATGACAGCAGCCCTGTCGACTTTGCTTACCTCCCGAAGCTCTTCAGCGAGGAGTTTGCCGTGCGACCTGCCCAGATTCGAGTCCCCATCCTGCCCAACATCTTATCCGATGATGCAGAAGAGAGACTGGAGCGATTCCCCGACCTAGAAGCTGCTGCTGGCGGTTATCAGGGCTCTGATGGCGGCGAATTTAGAATTATGCAGCCACAGATCGAGACTGCAAGCCAGAAGACCGGGTCTGAAATGAGCCACATGAGTGACGTCGGTGATGGCCATACAACAGAGATGAGTATTGACACGCTCTCACAGTTGTCGAATATTCTGGGCAACAATGCTCAGAAATTCGTGGAAATGGTGAAAGACAAAGACGAAGGCACCATCAGAAAGCTCTGGAGTGGTTTTCTTGATGATGTGTTTGGTGCTAAACAGGGTAGTCCCAAGGCATGAGTTCGCACAGTTAAGTAAAGGAGAATACAGGGAACGACACTGTGCTAGGTCATTTCGTTAAGCAGTAAATTCTCAAGCTCGAGCGGCAACGCCAGAACTAGCATCAGCATCACGACTACTGCCATCTTAAGATCAACGCATCCAAAACGGGATTGTAGTTGCGTACATATATACCAATGTACAGTTCCTGACTGAGGGCCATTCAAACTGATCTTGATCGTTCCTGTCTCATACGTTGCAAAGACGCCGTGACCAGCAGGGTCACACCCACCCAATGCTTTTAGCCGCAAAGTCGGTGTTACCAAGCTATTTATTCGAAGGTATTGTTGTATGCTCATTAACTCGCCCACTACTGACATTTGATCGGATTTCGCACTCGCCGATAAACATGGTTCATCACAAATTACACAAGATGCAGAACAACCTGTGGGAAGGTGAATGCTTGATGCTACCCACGTGGAGTATCGTGTGCGGTGTATCTGAGATATTTCTCGTACGTCACTTACAGAGTGGACGAGCGCAATGTTTAATCGGCAATCTATCACGGTCTGACCAGGGGAAAGATCAGCCGGGAAGCATAACCAATACTTGACATTTCTGCCAGATGCAAGACAGAATTTTGGTCATCAGCCAGATTGAGAACTAAGTCTTGGTAACCCACAACAATCATAAATCTCGTCGATCAAGACAAGGAGAGGGAGCAGTTGATCTATAGTCTTATTCATTCAAGGATGCCTTTTGAGGTGATGTGCAAACACTCCGCGTCCTCCAACTATTTTGATCACAAGGGTTGAACCCCAGATCTCGATCTGCTTGATGAGATTGCTTGGGCAAGCCCAAAAAACGCTGCACATTACTCCGTACATTCAGGACGTGTGGGGTGTCTAACTTGGAACAGATCCCGCGTTCCTTACGTTCAAGATGCTCGTACCCGGAATATGAAACGCCTTCACAGGCCACGTGCGATTCTGCAAATATTTTGCACATTCAAAACAATCTTGTCAGCTTCACGAATCATATCGATCGTGTTGGTGCGATATTCAGGAGAAACGGATGTCCAGCGGAGTACCAAGCGACACCGATGCCAGTCACGCCCAAGCCATAGTGCCCCGAACTAGCTGTTTAGGCGTCCGCCACCACCAATGTTAGCCAGCTTGGTGGGGATTACAAACGGTCTGAGGCCTCAGATCGACAGGAACCAAGGACTCGAGGCTCTTGATTGACAGGTCAGCATCCACCAGTGATCGCTTGTGCCCGCGCCACATGTCAGGCGAATCCGTCAAGAGTTGCAATAGCGATGGGGTCGACATCACCGTCAACACTTGACAAGGCTGCAATATGCGCGGCCTGGATTGTCAGATCTCCATCCTTCATCTTTTGCATCTTGTTGCTCTTCTGTATCTATCCTTAATCGTGCATATTCCAACAGCTTTATCGACAGCATCATTTCCTAACCCTCCGTCCTCTGGATCTCTTTGCTGAGTATCCTGCCTGTGTCTCATTCTTTCGGTCGTTCAGCACTCCCACCACGTTAACGCAGCAACATACGAGCCCAAATCTCCAACCCGAGTTTGCTGGTCAGACCCAATCCACAAATTGCCTGCACGTCAAGAGAAGCTGGTCTTCGGATACATAGCATAATTCAGCATTTTCGTTAGCAGCCGTTCTTTGCAGTCTCGGTTCCGTTTCAGGCCATACTATGCGTCAATTCCAAACATTACTCCTGCTTCTGGTGTCCTTGTCGAGCAACGTCTCGGCCTTTTATCCATATCAGCGACAAGAAAATTCGCAAAAGTCGAATAATGCCAACGAGAAAAGATTTTATCCGCTACAGCGTCCAAAAACACAGCAAGAAGGCTCTACTGAAGGACTGGTCAAGTTGGACGTCCACAAGGTTCACAAGCAAGTACGTAGCCGTTGCTTCACTGGACTTGTGTGACTTGAAGACTAACGTCGAGCAGAAACGCGATAACAAGTTCGCCGTTACCCTCTCTAACCCAGCAACTTTCGGCCCCAATGCCCTCGCCATCCACCAAGATGGCTCCGATTACTCTTACTTCTCGACCATGCAGTTCGGCTCGAAGCAGCAAGATATGTATATGCTGATCGACACCGGAAGTGCAAACACATGGGTCTTTAGCTCTGACTGCAAAAGCTCGACCTGCAGCATTCACAACACATTCGGGAAGGAGGACAGTGATACTCTAAAGACCACAACAGAAACATGGGATCTCTACTACGGGACGGGCGAGGTCTCTGGGAATGTTGCAACCGATAAATTATCCTTCGCCAACTTCAGCATTGAAATGGGCTTCGGACTCGCAGATACCGCATCCGACGACTTCAACAATTACCCCATGGATGGCATTCTAGGTCTGGGCCGTGACACAAGCGATGAGCTTGGCACCCCAACCCTGATGGATGTCCTCGCCAGAGATGGCCTCATCCAGTCCAAAAAAGTTGGTGTTTACCTCCATCGTGCCGAAGACAACAGCAAAGACGGCGAGATCGTCTTTGGCGGCATCGATACAGATAAATTCTCTGACACACTCGCATATACCAAGACATCCAATGATGACTCATGGGAAATCTCAGTCGAGGACTTTGTCGTCAACGGCAAGGCTGTCGGTCTCAAGGATCGGACGGCCATCATTGACACAGGCACGACATTCATCCTCATGCCACCTGCCGATGCAAAAGCCCTCCACGACCTCATACCCGACTCCGCTGCGTCAGGCGAAGGTTTCACGCTTCCATGCAACAGCAACGCCAAGCTCGAGGTCCGAATCAACGGCAAACTCTACGGCATCTCAGCGAAGGACTACGTTGGTAAGCCAAGTCAAAGTGGAAGCAGCATTTGCGCCAGCACGATTATTGGCCACCAGGCGTTTGGCGACAAGCAATGGATCTTAGGGGACGTTTTCCTCAAAAACGTCTACGCCGTCTTCGACTTCGATAACAAGCAGATTGGGTTTGGCATGCCAGGCACTGGTGGCAGTGTTCCCTCCTCCAGCTCAAGCTCAGATTCAAGCTCGACGACAATTGCACCATCCTCGAGCGGTACTGGGAGTGCGAGCCCAAGTGCGACTGATTCAATTTCAAGCTCTGCGTCTGCATCTGGTACAAGCACTGGAAGTGGTAGCGGTTCCGCAGCAGAAAACACAGGCACTGCAGACAGCAACATTGGCGGCGAGACGAGCGAAGGTTCCGTGGGTAGAAACGTCGTTGGGTACTGGAAGGTTGGCTTCTCGATATGTGTCGGGCTTTGCTTGGGTGTGGGTGTGACATTGGTGTAGGTTTTGAGTAAATACAAGATAGATTGGTGACGAGTGAAGGATACATAAAAGTCAATAGAATCTATTTCATGGACTATTGAAGCTACGACGAACTATATTTGCCATTGGCGTTACCAGCTTGAGCTTCTCGCATCAAGCAGGCTCCGGGACGTTGATCCTGGATCCTTGCCACTACAACATAGTTTCAGTTTTTGGTTGCAAAACTGCGCCACGACACTCACGCACCGGAAATGAAATCCAAATCCTACTTCAAACCTTGACCCAGCGAATCTCCCTTCCGCCCTTTTGACTTCTTGAAGCTTGTTTATTCTACACGCCAAGCAACATGCACGCCAGGAGCAAGGACTCCGTTACATCCATTCAGAAGCGCAGCCTACTTTGGGTTTCTAGCAGTCTCCTCTACATGCTCCCAAGCTGGTGACCGGGTTCATGCGAGGTCGGCACTCGCGTCAAGCCTTCTGGGCTTCCAAAAGTACATTTCCCCTAATCGAGGAGAGACGCGAACAATATCATGATTATTCTTCAAATGATGTATGTTAGCAGCAATGACTGAAAAACAGGTGCACGATGAACAGCTCGATGCGTCGAAACAAACAAATTCGCTACTTCAGGATCTCTGAACAGGGGAGGGCACGGAGGGGACTGAAACTCGGTTAGACAAGGCTGCAAAAGCATCTTTTCCACCGTAACCATGCAACTGAATAATGCTGCCCTGTGTCGACATCGTGGTCTGGGAAACTGGATCTGCAGAGGAGTATGCCCAGTACATCAGTCGTATGCTGGGACTTAAAGAGCATGCCACTATTCGAACAGATCTGAATCAGGTATTTGACAACAGTGACCAAACTTGATTGTGGATTGGTCAAGAGACAGCTCTGGTTCGAACCGTGTCCTTTGTCCTTGACAACGCATTACTTGGCTTCTGGAGACTTGAGAGGATGGAGAGCGACATGAAGAGCCGAACAGCTGGAGCCAAGGGTCTATGAAAATCAATTGCACGGCTACAGCCATTTGATAGAACCTATGCGTGAGGTCATTGTAAATATTTCCGTACCTAACATTTGACCTCCCCAGTTTCTCGCACCATGACTGTCGGGTCTGAATATTCCTCGACTGGGGTTCTCAGAGAGGAAGAACGCATCCTCCACTGTATTTCTCTGCCAACACCACGATATTTAGCTCATTGTCCCAGGCGCAAAACCCAAATCATTGCTGAGCTGGAAGACACGTGTTCAATACCATCGCTCGAAATGCTGGGTCACTCCGGCCCAGCCGAGCGCCCTAGGCCATTCTCTTCCGCGTGTGCTTGTTGGCACGATCGATTGGAAAACGCGGCACTTGGTGTCGTCACGGGTGATGAAAAGAGTTCTTCCGTTGCTGCTGCCTAACAGAAGGGTCACTCAGTCATAGTCAGGAATAGCATTGAGGGGCTGTCGACCTGCAGGATTCCATCATGACCATTGACTGTTGCTAGTTCAATTTTGTGTCCTCACATTAATGGACCTATATATGCTCGCTACGGCCTGCATTCGAGCCGGCCTAGAGCGGGGTTTGGCCCAGACATCGCAAGAGCGAGTTCTCGCTTTCTGGCATCGGAAGACTTTGCTTGCCGAGGATAGGGCTGACTGGTCGAAAGTAGGTGGCTGATTCATGACTCGCTGTGTAGTATTCAGTCAGGTGAATGACGATGCCTTCAGAGTCCAGGCACGTTTTTCCTTCTGTGGAAAACCTCACGTTTTGTTCTTTTTTTTTTGTGAAACTGCTTTTGCGTGGTCTTGTCAACACCCATGTTATAGCTACTTCGGGGCTCATGCTTCAATGTTCGGCATTTTTCGACGAAACGCTCGTTTCTATTGATCAGACCAGTTGTCAGAGGCTAGACGAGGTTTCTATTTCTGCCTGTGATCATAGCTGAGCAACGTAGCCTACTTCCACAGGATCACGACTGCTTCTTCTTCACCGACCGCCACTCAATCGATAATGAAGCAACAAGTGTTAGCAGGGTCAATGCCAATGGAATGTAAAGAGTCTGCACGACTGCCTTCTCATAGCCGATGAGTACACGCTTCAGGCTGTCGGCGCCGATGGCATTCCGGATGTCAGATAAGCCCGCGTTCTCGATAGTGGTGATATTGGTCCCTGGTGCAGACTCACTGACTTCGTCTGACAGCCGGTTTTGGAAGAGAAGAGCAGCCGCTGAAGTGAAAAGTGCTGAACCCATGCCACCACCGAAACCGAGGATAGCATTTCCGATTGAGACTTCATTTGATCTCAGAACAGTGCTCACTGCCACTAGCGGGACACCAATACCAATTCCGAGGGCAAACCCGAGCATGCCCACGAGGCCTGCAGCTTTGCCGACGTTTGAATCGAGATCCAGAGTGGTCAGGATGCCACTGGCTATTGGGGCCAAGACCGAGCTCGCAATCATAAACGGCGCATAGTAGCCAACCACCGTGGTCCCGAAACCCGCCAAAATGCTCGCTGTGGCCAGTCCAACGATCATGGGAACTCCGAGCAAACCTGATTTTGCAGGCGATAAACCACGAACACCCTGGAAATAAATAGCTAGGTAGTTTTCGGTAACTGCTAGAGTGCCATTGCAACATAAGTTGAACCAAGCTCCAGCAAGGATGCTTCGTTGCTTGAATATCCGCGGAGGTATAGTTGCTTGATCCTGCAACCGGTGCTGAAGATATGCGAAGACTGCAAGCAAGACCGCTCCCATGACTAGAAGGATAATGATACGCGTGTCCGACCAGCCAAACTTGATACCTCCCCACTGCAAAGCCATAAGAAGGCATGTGATAGCTGGGATACAGATGCAGGTGCTAACCAGGTCAAGGCGTTTGAGCTTCTCTTGCCATGTTAGTCGTGTATTAGGATTATCTTGGAGCGTCTGTATGCCATAAGCGCTGAACGCGAATGCAATCAGAGCAAGTGGAATGTTGATGCCAAAGCATGCTCTCCAGCCGAACCTTTCAATCAAGCCCCCACCAATGATGGGTGCCGAAGTCATCGCGCAGCTTGATGTAAAGCCGATGATGCCAAACCATGTTGGCCGTTTATGCAGCGGGAACATGAGGTTCAGCAAGTTCAAGGTGCCTCCACTTTCCCAGGCTACACCTAGACCCGCAATGGCCCGGCCTAAAACAAAAACTGGCAAGCTTTGAGCGAATGTGCATATGACTGATCCTGTCCAGAAGACCAAGATCGAGGTCAAAAACATCTTTTTCACATCGTAAAGGGCGTAGACCTTACCGAAGAAGAAAACTGTTGCGCTAAAGGTCATCATGTAAGCTGAGTTGTACCAGCCGATATCTTGAATAGTCTTGAACTCATTGGTTAGGCTCGGAACAGCAACGGCGACAATAGTAAGATCCAAGCCTCCAAGAAAATTACATGTCATTATCGAGGCGAGATTCAGCCATAGCTTCGGTCCTGTCGGCCAGTGAACATCGTCTTCAGAGGCGCCCTCTTCTTGTACTTCGAGTTGTTCTTGAGGGAGACCCGGCGACGATGACGGCGACTGCGTGAGCGCGGTAATGGGCTCAGCTATGCGAGAAGCTGGCTGGCTTGCGGATGAGCCTACTGATGCCATGATATGTTCTAGTGTTAGAGTAAACGTTCAGTGCCGAGTGCGCACATCATGGTTCAAATATTTCTGCGAAATGCTGCAGCCTGACAATGTTGCCGATCGCGCTTCATTTGTCGAAAGCTACGTAAATTCCACGTCATGATCCTTGGTTCAGCGAAAGAGCGACGCGCTTGTAAAACCAACAATTTTGCTCGACACAATCTTGAGGTGGAATGAATGCTCAGAGCTTGCCTTCGGGCATAAGCCTTCGTCGCTAGGGTGGTCTCCCGGCTATTTGTGCCATCCACTCAAGGAGAAGAGGCGGTACGCTCAAGCTGCATATACCGGTCTGTGCAGTCCCCATTGCAATCTGAAGTCGCGTATCCTCGTTTAGCACGGGTTCGTAGCACTGATTGTAATGTATAGTCGTAGCAAATGGCGTGGACGACCTAATTAACCTACACCGCGACACAAGCTATACTATTTTCCTGTTCGTCCGCGCAACTAGCCTTCCGTGTCAGATCCCCACATTCTCGGGGACCCGGTTGAACTATATACTCTCCCATTTGTGGGTCCGTCTACGATAATTAAGCTCCAGGCGCTACACTTATTTTGGAGCGTCGCTTAATTACACTTGTGACAATTTGATCTCATAGAAGGGGTGAGCAGAGTTAAGACGTGTGTCCTAGGTAAGGTGCGCTTTTTAACTGGGAACACAGGCTTCAAAACCAGCTTTTTGGCTCAGCCCTAGTCAACCTTCACATGGCGTCCAGGAAAGATATCGGTGTCGAGATTGTCAGTGGTGGTTGCAGGCTGCTTCTGAGTGACTGTCTCTGATCAAGCGAACAATTCACATTTTGCGCTGGACACTGCAAGATTGCAAAGACCGATATGCTCATACTGCTTTTGCGTAATACCCAAAACCTAATAAGGCTAATCCACAATCGGCGCAGATTTGAAGCTCGATGGCAAGCAGCGTGGAAAGTACGGACGAGTCTGACCCTGCCTTATATCTGCTTCATGGCCATAAATCTTAGACTCTGATACTCATCTTAAGACTAGGAAATAAATTGCTAGACAAGCGATCTAACCTCGTCTTCGATCGTATCCAGCGGTCTGACGAAACCAGCATCGCCGCAACCCTATTGGGCGACGTGGCACTGGCTGTTCTGACTTTCGACCAGTTCCGCGAGAGCAACAGCCATACCTTGCTGGATGCTTCGGCGGGTTCTCTTACCAGCTCAGCTATTACGGGTGTTGTCTCAGTGATAATTGCGACTATGCTACTATACAAATTTGAGGGCCAAGAAAAGCTGACAACCAAGGACCTAACAATTGCACGGGTACCATTGATGCCGTTCGTCTGTATCATCGTTGAGTACTCGATTGAGGTGTTTTTTTGGTGGTACTGTGCTAGATGCACACGATGGCGCGTCGTGCTGATTGGGCTGCAGTTCGCCTTGCTGTTAGGTGCACATACGATATTGGCAGTGTGACTGTGGAATTCAATGGTTGTGAAAGATGGTCTACGTACGAAGATAGAAAATCGCATGTGGCAGATCAATGGAGGCTCATCAGTGAGCAGTAATCGCCTTATGTTGGTTGTTTAGTTAACTATCCAACGTTCTGTGGATCACCCTCTGGCGCAGATTACAATTAATTGTCATAACGTCCTCCAGTAGCATCGACCTCCACGCCATGATCTAACAGTACCTGCGCCACGTTCTCGTAGCCACTTTACTTGGCCACTTGGAGCGTACCACTATGTCATCCCTCTCGAGTATTGACATCCGCCTCCCAATTCAGCAACATCTGCGCTCCCTTCGGAAGGCATGGCACTAATATCGGCTGTAGTACATTACCACCGTGTACCTACTAAGCACCGAACTCCAGGTCTACGCCCATCAGAGTCTACGCCACCGTCTCGCCACCACGCTCTGATGCCAGTTGAATGCTGTGGCGCGGCATGCTCTTTTAGTGTCAATATCGAGGCTAAATCATCAAATCTCCTCAACAACCTCAGATGCGTTAGAGCAAGCCCCATCCTACACCGGTTGGCCAAGTGCCGCTAGGTGTACTGTAAGCGATCAGTCTGAACCTTACCACAGCTTATTAACTTCGTAGAGCTCTATCCACTTTGACAAACCGCCATTTTCATCCATCTACAGCCTTCATCCGAGATGGAGTACTATAGGGCCAATCATACTATCAATCTTTGGTACATACAGCCACGAGTACTCTACGGCTTGATACACCAGAGCATACTGATAGACCACTTCCCTGATTACCGGTGCGTGCCCGGTCAAAAGAAGCGATTAGCGATCAAGCCCCAGCGGTGCGTCGATGATAAGTCTGTGTCTAGGTATCTAGAGCAAGTTGCACATCGATTCAGCAGGAGAAATGCTTCATGAACAAATGTGGGGGCGGAAGCTGGGATGTGTGGCCTTTGGTCGTAACTTTAGGCGACCGAAACCTTGATTTAGGCGAAAAACATCCGTGAGTTACGCAACGTGCACTTTCATAGCGAAAATGTGGGTTAGGATAATGGTCACTGTGTTGACGCAAAGACCTCCGAAGCTCAAGAGATTAGCGCAACTATGTTTCTAGCGAAATGACTCTCATAGAGGGTGTTAAGAGGACCTCAATTTAGGGATTCATGCAGGCTGACTATGCCTACTATAGATGTTGTAGTGCCACTCAATTAAAGCGTGGTGCATGGTTGACATGACTTCAACGGTCTCTTCCTCTTTCGAGCGTTCTCGACTGCGGCGTGATCTCCTTCATTCCTTCGGCGCACTCCTCACGGCCAAGAGTCCATTCCGCTTTGGCAGTGGGGCCAATTGCAATTATTGGCTACAAAGAAAATCCGTCAGCTTTCTATTCGAATTGCCAAAAACAACGTCCCTCCCTGCCTCCACCATTCATCAGAGTACTGCTGCAGTCGCGCCGCGGTAACTTTAACTTCTATCGGGACGAGCTTAGCTCTCATCAGCTTTACCCTTCCAGATACCAACTGATGAAGCACTCAGCCGATGGTTTTGCTGGAAGACTATGTCTCAGGTTGCAGAAAACCTGGGCCCCGTTAACGCCAGAGACTTCAGGTCAGGAAGCCGACCTCTTGACTATCTGAACTATCGAGTTCTCAAGATTCCGGCTCGACTTGATCGACTTGCTGTGGAAGAATCATTGGGGAAGTCTTTACGACTGACATCCAACCTAGATTTGACTCTTTGTTCGATCGCCCCAGATGGTGAAGATAGGAGATTTCAAATTGCGACAATCTCTTTACGTGGTGGATCGGAGGCACTCCCGCCCTTCGATGATGCCGGAAAGCGCCTGGATGAGTGGGAGCTAATATTGGTATACATCGATACCGTGGAGCAGAGAAGCCGCGTCCGCGTTGATACGCACTTTCTTGACTTTACGCCACTGAATGTGCCTTGCGACAGCTCCGGCCAAGTTGTCGACTTAATTGCTGTAACGGGTCTGAATGGACACGCTTTCGGATCTTTCAAAGCGCGCAATGGCGAATTCATGTGGCTTCGGGACGGCCTTCCCGAGGAAGAATCCCTCGCTCATGTTAGGGTCACGATCTACGGTTATGAATCGGCTGTGGAAGGGTCATACTCTTTCCAAGGACTGAGCGCCATTGCTGGTACTTTCAAAGACAGGCTTAGAAGCCTTCGAAAGAAATCGGTCAGTATTGGCCTTACGGACGTGCAAGGTTCCGGCTAAATGTGTCAAAGAGTCACAAGGAATCACCTCTCTTATTTGTAGCGCATAGCTTGGGTGGTCTGGTTGTCAAACAGGTGGGGGCATGAGCATGATACCACTTTAGTGAGACTTGCTGAACACTGCTAGGCCTTAATCGAAATGTCGAAAGGCAACAGCCAGGACATTGACATGCTACGAGCGACGTCAGCCTTGCTCTTTTTCGGAGTCCCTAGTACCGGCATGAACACTGAAAAATTGATGGCGATGTGCAGAGGTCAGCCGAATGAGGCTTTCGTTTTATCACTGAGTACGAACTCTGAGACATTGATTCAACTCAATCGCAATTTCCTCGAAGCTTTCGGGTTGCCCGATTCTACTATTGTCTCATTCTATGAGACCTGTGAGTCGCCAACTGCTGTGAAGGTAAACTGTTTTGTCAATAATTTGAAATTAGTTGAAGACTAACGAGCGATTAGGTCGACGGTAAATGGAAGATGCAGGGACCTCCCACGGTTCTCGTCAACATTGATTCTGCCACAGAAAGCCGAGGAAACAGTGCAGCAGGGCCGCTTCGCTCAAAAGCCATCAATAGAAATCATTCTGAAATAGTCAAATTTAGGAATGATCAGGACCAGTATTACAAAATAGTGAAAGCAGAGCTGGAGGAGCTATCGAGAAGCGCTGGCGGCATTGTGAGGAGCCGGTTCCAGAATATCCACACGACAGGTAATATTGACGATATTTCTAGCCTTTAGGCTCCAAGTACAGACTAATAGGCATAAATCAGGGTTTATCCGACCGTCCAATGTCCGAAGACCAACTTCTAACCTGCAGCCAACTCTACGACCAGAACCTTCCGGTCCCGTTGATGAGAGATGCTTCGATTCTGCTCCATATCAGGACGACTCTATACGACCGAATCTCAGGACGCCGAATACGATTGATGAAATACTTGTCCCTGAACCTCGCTCACAGCCCGCTCGGCGGAGTTCATTTCGAAACGATGGCAGAATAGAAGGTTCGAATATGGTACCGCCCTCGGCAGGCCTCAGGGTGCAAGCAAGCCTAATGTCATCTGCACAAGGTAATTATCCTCTATACTTGTCTCTATGGACTGCGTGCATCTGACAGACGAATTAGACCAGGAAGCTCTACTGCAGAAATTTATGCAAAGACTCGCATCACCCGATCTCTCTTGTTCACTACTGCCAATACAAAGGCGACATCGTGGAACCTGTGAGTGGATTTTGGAGACACAACAATACAAAGATTGGTTCAACGGGTCGAAGTCACAAACGCTCATCATAACGGCGCCCGCCGGACGCGGAAAATCGGTTCTTGCAAGGTATCTTGTAGACAACTTAGGTTCTGCTGCGGACCGAAAGCTAGTGATAAGCTTCTTTTGCAAAGAAAATTTAGTCAACCACCGGACTGCGTTAGACATCGCTCAGAGCTTGCTATATCAGCTTCTGGAAAAAAGGCGAGATCTTCTTGGGACAGTACCGGTGTCTTTGATACGGGCAACTGAAACAGAGGTGTTCACTTTTCCCAAAGTGTGGAGCATCTTAGTCGCAGCACTACAAAAAGCCAAGTTGAACAATCTTTACTGCATCATTGACGGCTTGGACGAGTGCGACGATAATTCTCGATCCATTCTCATTGATGCTCTAGAGAAAGATATACTGACTGATAGAGAAAGCCCGAACTTCATCTCAGCTCGTTTCTTGGTCACGAGTCGTCCAGATGCGTCAGTACTCCTACTCGGGCAGAAATGCATTAATCTCAAAATTGCTCCTGAGGACGTGACAAGCGACATTGAAAAGTACATGCTCGAGACTGTCGACTCACAAACTTCTACGAGGGAAATAGACTCTCCCTTTGGCGATCATATACGGAAGCTGCTCAAGAATCAAGCAGAGGGGTCTTTTCAGTGGGCAACGCTTGTACTGAAGGACCTTGGGACCATTGAGATGACGGAAAGTAATATTTCCAACCTCTTCCAGGGGCTACCCATTGAGTTAGAAAATTATTACGACGAAGCATTTAGGAGAATCATGAAGTCCGACCATGTCGCCGAAGCTCAATGGATCTTGACCATTCTCCTATTCGCATCACGGCCGCTGAGCCCTAAAGAGCTCGCCATCTGCGAAGTTATGCAACAACACAGACACCCTTTAAACCATCGAGAGGTAGAATCATCCTTCTCTCATTCAATGGGGTCCCGGGCGTACTCTGTGTGTGGTTCGTTCATCGATGTCTCTAGCGACACAGTCACCATCAATCACCAAACTGCGAGGAAGTATTTGCTCTCTTTGAAACAAGGAGTTGGGCCAAGCTCCGATTTTGACGTTTCGGAGGGCCATCAACTGCTAACGAAAATCTGTCTGAGATACTTGCTGCTTCCAGATGTCGAGGTCATCCGCGCAGACGAAGACGGTGCGACCCTTATAGATCGTTTCCCCTTCCTAGAATATGCGGAACTGTCTTGGCACTTTCATCTCAGCCAGCTCAATAATTTCACGGGACTCGAGGATCTTCTACGAAGGTTTTTGGGAGGCTCAAAGTGTAGAATGAGGCCGTGGAGCATGGCTTGGCCAAGTCTCGCGAGCTCGTTTCCAGTGTTCGAAGGCTTTCAAGATGTTGTAGTGCTTCATCTGCTTGCTCGAACGGGCCTCCTGTCCCTTCTAAAGCAATGTGATGTATGCCCGTCAGATGGCGGGTCATCTAATCGCGAGTGCCCATCTGCGATAGGACATTCCACAAGTTCACAAACGGCCGTCCTAACCCTGCGAACAGATCTCGAAGCAGCAGATACACTGGGGAACTCTCCAGCAATGGGAGCGATGAAAATGGGCCAGCAAGCGGTTGTGAAGTGGCTCATAGTTGGAAAAATGGTAAATCCAGATTCGGTAAACGATCATGGTCAAACGCTGGCTCACGCTGCTGCAGCTCTGAATGACGAGGGCCTTATTCACGACCTGATTGCTATGGGTGCACATGTGCATAGAGTCGATGCCTTTGGGTCAATGCCGCTCTCTTATTGCATACTGATGGGCCACGATTCACTTGCGGAAACCTTGATCGCCCATTTCGACGAAAATAAAGAGGCTGCGGAGGACACGCCGTTGATATGGGTCGTGTCTTTCGCAGCAGAGGAACTCGTTGATTTTTGCATCCACGTGAATGGGGGCTGGCTCGACCAAAAGGCGGCGAATGGGGAGACTCCGCTGATGTTGGCAGTTTCCACTTCTGGCAATGCCCACATTGTCTCAAAACTCCTTCAGCATAACCCGGACGTGGAATTGGAAAACAAAGACGGCCTAACGGCTCTCCACTTCGCAGTTCAGAAAGGATCGTTGGAGAAGGTCAAGATGCTACTAAGTTTTGGTGCATATCAAGATCCTCTTGATGCATCTGGTTCGACGCCATTAATTTACGCTGCGATGGCAGGCCATTATGACATAGTGGTGGAGCTGATTGAGAACGATGCTGACATCGACCATGTGGACAAGTACGGATGGACACCCATTATTAGCGCTGCTCGCGGAGGTCATCTCAGCATTGTCCAGAAATTGGTGGAAGAAGGGGCCAAAATCCATAACCGCTTGGCAACTCGAGGTAGCCCCATCGCTTATGCCGCCAGTAACGGTTGCCTTGAAGTGGCCCGTTTTCTTCTGGAGCAGAACGATACGGGCCGAATTAGGACGTTACGTTTCAATGCACTGCTCACGGCCACTAGGGGAGGCTTCACAGATTTCGTTTCCCTCCTTTTGAGTCAACACGAGTACAGAACTTCTCAAGTAGATGGCGTTCCTCAAGACGACATTTACACAGACGACGTCAATCGATGTCTCATGGAAGCTGCCAGGCTTGGTCATGAAGATATTGTTCGGCGATTGGCAGAGTTCGGAGCAAATATCAACTGGGATATAGGCGATGGTTGGAAACCTCTGCTCTGTGCTCTAGAAAAAGGCCATCGAGACATTGCCATGTTCTTACTCGAAGAAGGGGCAGAACTCAATTGCACAACAGAAGACGGCTGGAGTCCGATCCATTTCGCCGTCAATGAGGGATATGAGTTTCTCCTGAACAAACTTGTCGAATGCAGTACAGAACCTAATGTAGTAACCAAATCGGGCATTTCCTCATTACACGAAGCTTGCCGGTCAGGGTTTCTCCCAGGTTTCGAGGCGCTTGTCCAGCTGGGAGCGGACATTAACATGGCGACAGAAAACGGATGGACTCCGTTGCATGAAGCTTGCCATTCTGGAAACGAGTTGATCGTTGAGAAGTTGACCACCCTAGGGGCTGATCTGTCTCTTCTGACCAAAGCTGGCTACTCCGCTATCGCTCTGGCGGCTGCCAAAAGTTCGAAGAACCATATCAGGATCGTGAGGCATTTGGTTAGTTGCGGTGCCAATAAGATGCTCACAAAACCGTGTTACACCGCCCTACATGCAGCTTCAGCAAATGGCAATGATACGATCGTGGAATATCTATTATCAAGGCGTCTTCCAGACCAGATCATCCCTGTCGACTTCAGAGACGAATTTGGCGCTACCGCTCTACTCTACGCAGCATCTGGCAATCATATCTCAGCTGCGAAGAAGCTTCTTAGAAGAGGCGCAGATATTTCGCTAGAGACACCAGCTGGATGGACGTTCATGAGTGCTGCAGTTTCAGCACGTTCAGAAGCGTTGGTCAATCTAGCAATAGAGGGTGGCATTGATATCAACCATGCTGCTAAAGGTGCTTCACCGCCAATTCTGGAAGCAGCTGCCTTAGGAGAGCTAAACATTGTTCACACGCTGCTCTCAAAAACAATCGAGCTACCGAGCGATAGAAGCTTTCGGACCGAGCTGATGCACTCTGCAAGTAAGAATGGCGACGTCAGAGTACTGCAAATTCTACTCGACGCAGGCTGTGACCCAAATTGTCGCAACGCAAGTGGACTCACCCCTTTGCATACTGCAAGTCAGGTGTATCAGCGGGACGCAGTACGGTTTCTGGTAGCTCGTGGTGCTAAGGTTCAGGATATTGACTGCTACGGAAGAACCGCTGACTACTGGATCAAACTCCGCCACAATCCAGGCCTACCTGTAGCCGCCCAACAAAGCAAACCGTATGAGCCAGGCCCCATGCATCGATTGCAGCGCCTGAACTACACGATACGGCGCAACATAAGTTCCCTTCTCGAAGACCCATTGCGCTACGACGCAAATTACATCTTCTCCCTTCTGGGTAGATGCTTCATGTTCAAAGGTGATTATTCCAATGCCCAAATCGCCTACGAGCAGAGCATGGACAAATCAGCCTGGCCGAAGATAATCCACAACACGATCTGCGATATTTGCGGGCCTCCCAAGGCCATAGAGGGTCAAAGCTTCGTATGCACCGTCTGCGCAGAGACCGACCTTTGCGCCGAGTGCAGGTCCAAGCCGGTATGGGACCATCTGCCAGGTCGCGCGTGCTTTACGCATAAGATGCTGCCAGTACCGGGGCCTGGCTGGACGGAGCGGCCGCCGGATCAAGTCGACGATTGGGGGACGACGGCCATGGAGTGGCTTAGAGCGTTGGAGCAGCCAGTTGGGTGGGGTTTGCAGGATGCGAAGAGTATGAAGTGGAGCAAGGCCGAGCAGACCATGCAGAGTCCGCCTGGGTTGTGGGATATTATTGACGAACTGTATGATTGAAGTCTGGAGGGGAGAAGAACGAAGAGTGTAGGGTGTTCTGTTTACTTGACGCGTGGACGCCAGCCAAGTCTGTGTTGAAATCTCGAGGGGTTCGTCAATGCTGAGAAAATTTGAGCTCTTTCAAAGGTATCTTTCTGCATAATGTCACGAGGCGATTGAAATTTTCTAGACAGATCTGTTCTTCCGCTAGGCCGCACACTCAGAGGCTTATGATTTGGCTAGGACCTCATTCCCGTCATTGGATGATCCTCATAGGTTTCAGGTCGCAGAATTCCTTCACCGCTATACACGCGTGCGAGATTTGGTCGGTGATCTTCTCTGAACCCCAGGAAGATTGGTAAGATCCGTTGGGAGCTTCGTTGAGTTTTCCATCCCCTTCAGAATTTCCCACTGTCAATCAGAGGCTGCGTTCCTCGCAGCCTCGGCACGAAAAATCCTCCGCCAAATTGACGCCTGCTTGGGAACGATGTTATAGCGTTGGTTCCGCGCACGTCTTTGGATGTTCTTTGTGGCAAGAATATTGTCGATAATGAGTATAAGTAGCAGAATGAGCACGAGACCAATAATTGCGACAGGAAGGATGATAGAAAGAGCAACGAAACCAAATGAGGCTCGTTGAAATCGTATGTCATTCTTCAAACGGTCTGTGGTGAGACCAGTCTGCATGGCCGAGAGCAAAACAGAGAGGATAGCAAAGACAGTTATAAGCCAGCCGAAATTTTCTCGAAAGAATACCCCGGACCGGTCGTATCCAAATGAATAACCTCGAAAAAGGTTGCTTAGGTTGAATATTGGCGTGTAGAAGCGATAGATCAAGTTCAAGCGCCCTGAGCGGAGCTCACCATGATGGAAACGTTTGTTGACCGAATCAAGCGTTATAGGGTCAACTCGGGCCAAAAATCTGCGTGTGAATTTTCTCCACTGCTCCCATTTCATGTTCGGAACTAAGTTTTTGTCCTGGGCTATTCTCATATCGCTCGGATGTCGAATCAGCCAGACATAAGACATGATCAAGCCACAGGCACTACCATGCAGATTTGCAGCCTGCTTATATCTTTCAGTGCTCGTTTGTGGCCGGACCAAGTAGGTCTTCCAGAAATCGTAATCTAGAAGATATGCCGGCAGTGGCTTCAGAAACATCTGAGAGCCGCGCCACACGAGGTGAAGATCAAACTGCTCAGTTATGACTATCTCTCGAGCCATCATGAGCTGGCGGTGTAAAGGTCGAGCTGCTTGTGGTCGTCCAGCTAGCCAGAGACAGTTATGAATCTTGTCTAACCTCGACAAGTCCAGGTCGATGATCAAGAACTCTATAACATCCTGGACACTAGTCTCGTCTAGTAACCGCAGAGCGCCCTTTTTTAACAGCGATACCGGAAGGTCATAGACTTTTGATGATGGAGATGTCTGTCCTGAACCGGCGCTTGAAGAGCTCACGACGCTCTGTGGCCCCGAATTGCATGAGCACTTTCCATCGCCATCATTTTCATGAAGAATTGGGGTGTCACTAGCTTCGAAAGGTATTTCTAATTTGTTCATAAGATCCATAGACTTGCATCTCTGATTTGACAGTCTGACGTTGTGAATTCAACAATTGCTCCCTGAGTTCAAGTGGTATGGTGAACGCTGATCGCGTGTGGAGTGCGCACGCGGTGGGGTAGAGCATTCGCGACCTGCGTCTGTTGTCACGTGGGATGTATTTGTCGTTTGCAAAAGGGTCTTATGTAATGCAAATCACAGTGCGATGCTCGAACCCCTGCCACGCACCAAGTCCGACCTTGTAACTTTAAAAAGTCCTACGATACTATTGGATCTTTGCCTGGGAGGGAGCGGTAGCTATATGGAGGTCGAGTGGCTTGTTATCTCACCCCAAACGTACGGGCTTTCGGGTTTACATATTTTTGAGGATTCCGCAATGAGCACCTATAAGCCAAGCTTCACTAGCTATTGGAGCCCTGAAAGTGAAGCCTAAGCTACTCGACGATGCACTCAAGATTGTATGCCTACAGACCTCATCCTCAGAAGATTCTACAAGCACTCCTCAACGATATGAGCGTTACAGGGGTTTAATCATACCATAATATTATTAAAGTACTTAGCCAGGCGGACAACAAAGACTTTGGACCTCCGTGGACTCCCACGCATTCGGCCTGCTGGCTGGATGTGCCTGCATCTTCCTTACCGGATCATCTGCGGCCTGCGGTGTTCGCAGACGCCTTTTCAAGAATGCGAAGAAGACTTACAGCAAGCTGCTTGGACGAGAACATCACGATACACATATGGAGTAAATCGTAGAGGTCTGCTACCTTCAAACTGACCGGGCCAGATCTATTCCTTGACGTCTTCTTTCCGGCTCGGCTTTGTGGCATTGAACAATGTGACGACCCGGCCAGGAGTAATCGGCTTGTGATGGCTGGACGGTGATTCGGGAGATAAACCTACATCCGGAGCAACTATGTGAACAGGGTAAGCACTTCCACACCGTAGTCTGAGGATTAGGATTAGCGTTGAACGCAGATAAGCTCAGGCTGTGACAGCCTTCTAGAGTATGAAACTGATCCTTTGAAAGCCTGCTTATGTTTCCGAAGCCACCAAAGCGATAAGCGAATTTAATGGCTGTGTCTGAGAGTTGCGGTTACTCCGAAGGTCGATGATGAGGTTTCCGGCGCGTCGAAGGCATTGTTGAGGCTATGCATGATTCTCACGGTCATTACGGTAGCTGTGACTTTTGTGAGGATAAAGATGCCCTTTTGACAGTGTTGCAAATCCCTATACTCGATCTTGAGCGTCAGACCACGAACTTTGTGTACGTGGTGGAAGCTTCTAACGCTTTGAATGTATTCCCCGCGAAGTTGAACATTGTTTATGCATTCTCTTTGTGATCCGTTGTTGAGTGTGTGATTGTTAAGAGCCTCGGCGGGCTGGTGGGTCAATTTATCTAACCTTTGCGTTTCACGACATTGATGGGCTACAGACAAGGTTGGCACAAGAGCAAAGGAGTGAGGCGCTGGCCAATCGAGAAAGGCATAGTCTGTCCAAAGATCGTTGTATATTCAGCTTCAATTTCATTCACCCGTCTGGCACTGGTATGCCTGGGTTGGTTGTCTATCATCTGCAACAGGATCAGCATACCTCTCTCACCTCTCACTCTCGAAAACTCACTTCTAATCATCTTGGCCACCGTCAAGACCGAGCTGACACTCATAACGCCAAACCCAAAAAAAATACAAGCCCCTGCTAAGAATGTTCTCCAACTCCGGGTACTCAGCTTGATAAAACACAACGGCGGCAAGATGTAAGCCAATGCACAAGCACTCGTAGCTCCAATTAGCTCAAACACAACTCCCAGATCAGACGTCACGAGACTGATCGTCATGGCGCTAACAACCAAGCTCGAACTGAAGATCAGATGGCGATTCGGCTGGTAGGGCTCATCTGGAAAATAGTAGTTGTTCATGACCTCACGGCAAACGAAGCATTCCAAAGGCAGAGTGGTGAGCATGTTGAGGCCGAAGCATAAGCGAGCGATCTGAACCATGAGATGGCCTTGGGCCGGGAAATTGTTGAGTACGTTCCCTTGCGTCTTGTTGCCGAAGGTGAGAAAGCCTGACAAGGCCATGATGACACAGGCAAGACAAGAGACGAAAGTCGAGTAATGAGTGACTTTGCTGAAGCGGTCAAGAGTGGGTGTCTGGAGGGATCCGTAGATCAAAAGCGAGTTGTGGTGGCAAACAAATGCTAGCAACAGTTAGCCTTGGGCGAAGTCCAGGAGCAATGCGTGCATTACCAAAAGAAATAACGCCGACGGCCTGAAAGAAACCATCATTTACAAAAAGCAAACCCTTCGTACTCCCCCGGCATTTCTGATCGACCACAGGCCCATTCGTAACAACCGTAACAATGATGATGAGCATACTAATTAACGCCGCTGTGCTCGCTTTTGCAAGCTTTGCAATGTCTCTGTAGAGACTCAGTGGCAATGAAACGCCCATCACGAACAACACAATGACCGCCTTTCTATCTGTAAGCAACCACAAGAACGGCATATGCTTCAATCCTGGAAACAATGCCTCTATGACATGCGGAATCGTGTCACCCACAATGATGCAAAACGCCAGCATGCCACCAAATGCGAACGCCCATTGCGCCACAGATATAGCGATCAGTCCGGTCTTACCGAAGCAATGCTGCACCGTGGCTTGGAACGAGTCTACTCCGCTCAATTTGCTGTTGACCACTATCAGTCTGACTGTCCAGTCAACCACAACAGTAAGGGTAATGAGCAGCACAATGCCCATTGTAAGGCCCGCCTGTCTGAACGCGTATGGTTGCCCAATAATACCTGCCCCAATTATGCTGTTTGCCATGTTCATGAATGCGCTGCGCATACCGCTCTTGGGCCTTGCATTCGGAAGGTGGTCTTCGGGCTGAAATGACTCATCGAGGAAGGGACTGTCGCTTGGTGGCGTTATATTTGTGAGGAGGGGCCTATGTTGGCTGTCGTGGGCTGAATTCAGGTAGTCTTCCTCATCTAGATCGAGGGATGCGACCGGTCGTGCGGGTAAAACACGTTCTTCAGGGTCGAATCGAACTCGATTTGTGGTTCGAGGAGTGCCATTCGGTCGGTGTTGCGACAGCGACGACTGCCGTACTGTCTTGGGTCGTGGCGACGGCGTCCGCGAGGTGGAGGGCGAAGGCGTAGGGAGTGATGCTACCGTGTTGCATTCACGGTTTTCTGAGGGGCTGAGGAGTCCTTGCGCCGCTTCCGTAGCATTGGAGTCTTTTGTGGTGTCATGGTAACCTTTGGACATGTCGCATGGTGGGCACTATGGGAAAAGAAATGTTTGCGACTTTCAAGGTCCTTCGATACGTCTCGCAGGGGAGTGAGTGTTGAAAAGTAGTTCGTGGCAGGTGAGCCGAAGGTGAAAAACAGAAACCCTTTGATATGTGTCAGCTTCCTAGGTTCGTTTACAAGCACCAGTATCAGCAGATTCTAGCTTTGTTTGCCGTCGAGACGAGCTTGACTATAGTCTTTTTGTTCAAAGACCTGCCTATTGCTCTCTTTTATCAACGTCAAGCGATATGACAGGTTTGTGATAGTAGCATTTTCCGGACAGCAGCTGAAACCAACCAATTCATTATTCCTTCAGTTCTGGGGCAAACGCGCATCGAATTGCTCAATGTCATTTTCGTTGCAGCGAAAACCCTCTCTTCATACGTACGGTATTAACTCTCAGAACTCAAGATATCTCGAGTCCAGCGGTTTGTCCAGCCCTCATGCTTCCAGTTCACAACTTACTAAATCTTCGATCTCCTGACTCACCATTATACCATCCACCTATGGCAATGAAACGCTTCTCCATATTAATGCCAATCGGCTTGATTTGGATATTGGCCAAGATGCTCTCTCATCCTCGCACAGTAGCAATTAGTTGGACAACTTGATAGCTTCCACTATATGGCGAGTCTGAGCCGGCTTATGCAAGCTGCATCCAACCTTGTAGGCCGGCCCTTCCTCAGAGGGGTGCTTGGTATTGATCACTTGGCTATCAGCGATCAACTGATCGTTTTGGGGGATAAGACGTGGTCACGTGTATGGTTACCGCAAGAAGACTGCCGTTGACTGAAGATTCGGCCTTGTGACCTACACCAGTGGCATCGAGAGGCACACAAACATAGGCGCCATACTGTTCAGAGTCCACATGTAGGGGTTCCGGAACGGCGTCTCACGCTGTTAGTCCCATCTGAGAAGGTAACGCATTGTTTCAGCATCTGATTATCAACCAGATGAACGAGCCTGGCATCTCTGCATCTGTGAGGATAGCGAACTTCGCCAGCCTTCTGCAATAGGACGCTGCGCCACTTGTAGTATTGCCATAGCAGTGGCGGACGTCAGTCACTGAGGCCAATCTAAGACTGTCAACACGCGAGTTTCAACACCAGGTAGCGATACAGAACGTTCGCGTAGATTGTGGTTTGGATGGATGCTTACAACTGAAAGTGGATTTCTCGCAATATTTGCGTGTCGTCCAAATGGTACTGTACGTCAAGGTGAAGATATTGCGGATCAAGGTGACGACATCCGTTGGTAAGATACACCTCACAAGTTGTACCAGGATGAGTCCAGCTTGATGGATTGACCACTTGCAACTGCTCAGAAGTTCTGTATCATTGTTGTAACGGGAGATGGTGTCACTCAGACGGCGAGAATAATATCCCCGAGCTGTTAATCAGTCAAAGAGGGAAGAAAGAACCACGTACGCTGCACGCCCGAAGCTGTCTGGAAGGTGTTCTACTCGCATCAGAGTACCGAGAGCTGGATTATCGTACCTGCCCTACGATGTACAGGACAACGGGCGGGGACTTAGCTAATGAACGAGCAAATGCCAGCAAACATTGCCAAGACAACGTATATGGTTATAGCATCCTCCAGTCCGGAGCCGATGAAACGGGTCAAGCAAAATTACGGAATTCATAGAATACACAAGTACGGACTGTTGCTCTGAATTTTGAAGACTCACTTCCGTCCCATTATCTGTCGAGAGTGCGGCGGCCTGCTTCGGGCAGGGCATAGACATGAGGGGCAATCGGAACGGCACGTCTCTTGTGATTCTGCCACTCTGACTTGTGAGTGTAGGCGCGAGTTGGGTAGGTTTGTGTATTTTATTTTCTTCACAATGCGTAAACACGCAAAGCAAATTCGCACCTCGACGCAAATACATTACTGGATTTAAAGGCCATATCTTCTATCCTTAAGACAAGAATTTATAATATGCGTTTGCAGCTCCTGTCGGAACGAATCAATGGAGGATTCGGCCAAGGTCATTTTCATAGGTGGGTCCCATGTTGACCTACACCATGCAGACCGGTGTAGTTGGGAGTCCAAGCCTGAATGGGCGCAATTTGGTTCCACTCAGATGAGCTCTTGTTGGCCCTGTCAATGCCTAATAAACGCAACACAGTCTCCGTCATAAGCGAGTCAACGGCTTTTGCCTTCAAAAGTGCAATTGCTTTTTCGGGGGAATATGAGTATTTTCTTCTGCAGGAAAATAAGTGCGGACTTGTCGCAGGGCTGCAAAGCACAGTCCGAAAGGATCTGGTCGATAGGTTGAGCTCCGCGAGCAGCATGTCTTGTTCCGTGGGCAGGCAACCAGCCACTTACTCCTCTTCTGCCTCACAAAAGCGCCTTGCATCTACCACTTATGTAGTTCAGCCTGACACGAGGTGTGACGCACTCGTTTAACCTTTCGAACAGTAGTCATTGCAAATTTGAAAAGGTACATCAGCCCAAAGCTCGTGCTTTTTCCCTTATCATTCAGCACAACATGAACACGTTGTGAGTATTGACCCTTGATGCCCGCATCTGCCCACAATGGGTTTACTTGAGCTACCTCACGATGTCTGGACGCAAGTAATCCGTCATTTTCTTCTTCAGGCGACGCTGAAAGATGGCCTGGACCTGCGCTGCGTCAATTGTGAGTCAAACCAAATGGGTTGCTTAGTCTTCTAACAATTGTCAGCGCGGTGGGGGGAAGAAGTCCTGCGACAACTCTTCGTTGTTCAAATCAAAGACCTCAGAAGGGCCGTCCGCGACTGTCGTGTTCCGCGTCATGTTGCCTTTCTCCAGCTCCAAGGGTTTTTCACCAAACGCAAAATTCCACTCAAGTCTCAGAAAGCGATCCGAAACACGATCTTTCGAACGTTGGGTTACGATCATCACGATGTCAATACTATCGGCAACTCATGCTTTGCCTATCGCCCTGGGCAAGAATGTGGTGATGCCATAGTATGCTCATCGAGCTTCGCTCAAGCAGGCCGATGCAAAGTCCATGAAATGATCAACGCAATGATCTCAACATTCGACTCCTCAGTCTTCACATTCGGGGCTGATGTCGATGAAGACTATGACGGCGTGCTCCCCAAAGACACACGATATTGGCGACTGCTCGCACTATGCCACCGTAACGAAGAAATCCAGGTCAAAGAGCTCTTGCAAGAGCTCATGTCCGACACTTCTATCGAAGATGCCAAGATCGCAAGCGTGTTCGCCGATTGCTTCCTCATAGCGACGCGTCAGAACTACCCAAAGATGATTGACCTCCTCCACGAAGAAGCGCAGGCTCGCGAGGACATCCCTGTGAAGCTTGGAAAGCGTGAGTCGAACTTCAACTGTCTCTATGAAGCTATAGATCTTGGCCGCTGCGAGGTATTTGAAAAGCTACTCAAATGGAAATGGAAATTCAATAGCAACGACTGGTCCTACTTTGGGTACATCAAGCTGATGCTCTATGAGGCACTCTACGTCGACAAATCTGCGTTACAACAGACCCGTGAGACATTATTGCGCATTATGTTCAGCTGGACCGAGGCCTGGCGGAACATTGCCGAGACGAAAGAATTTTTAATCAAAGTGGGAGAGCATAATTCCCCACGCTTCCTAGAGATCATGATTGATGTCCTCAAAAGTCAGCACTTCTTCCGTCATGAGCGCGGCAATGAGGGGTCATTCGGCAAGAACCAGCCTCTGTGGGCAATCGCTAATAGTGGGAACGCTGAGATGGTCAAACTGTACCTCGACAATCGAAAGATGTTGCTACCACACACTTCAAGAGAAGAGCACAAGACCATGCGAAAACTCGTATTGGAGAGGGAGTTCGATCGGGGAGCTGATGCTCGAGTGGAGATCCTGAAGCTGCTGGTTGAGTACTCGCAAGATCTGCTGGATGAGAAGGTCGACCTTCAGCGGATGCTTATATCTCAGTACGATCAGAGACTCGGCACTTGGGCGTGGCTTGCGATATTGGTCGGCCTTGACTCGAAGTGTAAGGATCACAACGAGGAAACCTTAGGCTCAATCATCCTCGCCAAAGCAGTCAGCAAATTGAACATCGAGACAGTCCGCTTTCTCGTGCGCAATGGTGTTCAGCTGACACAAGAAGCGCACACGTTCCAGGTCTACGAAGACGACGAGGATACAATGAAGAGACTCGCCACAGTCCGAGGACTGCTCGACCTAGGCGGACAAGGAGAGTATAAAGAAAGGCGGGTGATTGAAACGACATTCATGGCGCCCAAGGTTAATGCTCACAGACGCAGAACCGGCGAATTAGCTCCGAAGTCGAAGCTGAGCACAAGGCCGCGCGGCAGCGGTGCAGCAGGGATTGCATCAAGCTCCTGTCCACGATTTTTAAGGAGAAGCTTCGATTTCGCAGTGAGAAAGACGGAAGTTTCGAAGAAATTTCGCAAAAGCGATAATGCGCCTGAGTCTTCAAGCAGCTCACCACCACTACCCGAATCATACCTATGAAGCCCCACTTCAGCCAGCTAAAAGACCTATCACGACCGTGAAGAATAAAGACTGCGGAGTACGAGATAGTGGTGCACATCGAGCAAGCCAGGTGGTCTATCCTCATAACTCACCGCTTATCGCAGATGGCCCGGCTACGTACGATCTGCTTGCTTTGCGAGATAGGCAAGGTCACTTGACTCTCCAGAGGCAAGGGAAACGATGCTAGAACTATTATCGATAGCCAGAGCCAATACTTGGCTTAGCGGAATCTGCAACGTCCGAAGCTTGAAGGACCTCCAGGTGACATTGCACTTGGAACTCGGAGCGGAGTGCAGCAACTTACAGCCAATGACACTGCGATGGAGTTCCGGGGCAGCATCCGAATCGCACCTTCTTTCTGTGAATTGAGCGCAAGACCTCCTTCCCGATTTGGGCATCCCATCCCTTTGCTCTTTCTTCATTGACACAAAATGAGCTTGATTCTCAAAGTCATTGTCCAGCAACGTCGCCGCTAGCATCTGCGATCTTGTCGCCAGCTTCCAACTCTTCGTCTTATGCAACCATCGACCTCATCGCATTGGCCGAACAACCACTATGACGACCACGTTCTCTTCTCTGCCTATGGTCGATTTGGCCCCTTTGAGAGAGGCACATAGCTCCTTCAGTAGATCCGATGCAGCGACAAAATTGTCTCATCAGCTATATGATATCTTCGCCACAACCGGGTTCGCTTACCTTACTAACGCTTCACTCTCATTTACCCATGAAGACATATTTAGCCTTGGCCGCGAGTTCTTCGGCATGCCTGAAAGTGAGAAGTTAAAGCTCGCGAAGAGAACTTTCAATCCGGTTAACACCAATACCTATCGAGGTTACTTCCCCACACAACCGCTGCTCACAGAAGACAACCTCAAAGAAGGCTTTGAACAGGGACCCACAATGCCGGTACGGCCTTCAAAGGCTGGAGAAAAGATAAATCTCTCCGAGCCAAATGTCTGGCCAGATGAACAGCACTTCAAGTCGAGATCCAAGCTAGAGCAGCTTTACGACGAATTGCAAGAGCTATCAGCTCAGCTACTCTCATTGCTGGCGATGTCCCTCGACAAGCCAGAAACCTACTTCGATCGCTACCTCGCCGACTCGGTGAGCACACTGCGACTGCTACACTACCCGGCGAATGACATAGAAAGCGCCAACCGATCATCAAGCACTCTTGATTCCACCAGCGAAACAGCATCAATCACATCGACCAATAGCACTAACAACGTCAAACTATCTTGCACACCCCACACTGACTCCGGTATCCTCACATTACTCCACCAAGACAGCAGCGGTGGCCTCGAGGTCTGCAACGCCGCCGGCAACTGGGTCCCTGTGCCATACGTTCCTGGCAGCATAGTCGTCAACATTGGGGACTTAATGGCCGAGGTATCTGGGGGCCGGTTTGTGGCTACAATGCACCGTGTGAGGGCGCCACAGCTCGAGAGTCATAAATACGGGAATGGGTTTGGTAGGCTCAGCGTGCCATTTTTCTTTGAGCCAGGTGAGAGGTGTGTTGTGCGGAGTGTAGACGATGAGCAGGGGTATGGAATTTTGTATGGTGATCATGTGAGGGCAAAGATGAAGACTTGGGTTGAATTTCGGGATGACGAAGATGAGTGAGTCTGATGGCTGAAACGAGCCGGTCATGTTGCTGCTGCTGAGTCAAGCAGTGGCCTAATTGAACAAGTGGATGGTCAGGATGAAAGAACATAATTTATCAAGCCGGTGTACGGACTTACCTACTAACACCAAAATGGCTTTGACTCAAGCATCTGGGTAAGAGCATTCTTCACCTTGCACCCTTCCATACCGTGGCAGTACCGCGTGCGGTACTTCCCTTGCACAGCGAGCCAAAAAATTGCGCTTCCCCAGTTTAACCACACATCTCCTCCGTACCGCCCGTCCCACTAAGCAACAACAGCGCCACAATCATCCCATACAATCCCAACACCTCCGCAAAAATCAGGATCAACACCATCGCCACAAACAATCTTGGCTGCTGCGCAAACGCTCGCACACCTGCATCACCCACAATGCCGATCGCGAACCCCGCCGCCAGTGCGCTCAAACCCACACTCAATCCCGCACCGAAATGGACAAGGCTGAGCGCCAGCGGCGTCCCAGCTGGCTGCCAGACGTTCTGGGTTATCTGTATGGACACGACGAGCCCGTAGATCGAGAGGATACCGGCCATGATCGTGGGTGTCAGGGATTTGACCATGTTGTCCGGCCGGAGGACGCCGGCGGCCATGATGCCGATGCCGGACTTGGCGGTACCGTAGGATGCACCGAAGTTGGCGAATACTATTGCGGAGACGACGCCCATGGCGCCGAAGAAAGGCTGTGAGAGAGTGTGTTAGTGCTGTGAAGGGTTCGGAGAGTGGGAAGGGGACGTACAGAGTAGACGGGGCAGATGTCGGAGGACATTGTGAACGTTGATTGTTCGCGTGAGTTTGTTGTGCTGTGTGCAGTTTCGAGAAGCTCTGAGATAATTTGCTTTGAGTCTCTAATGGGTATGGGAGTGAAGTGATTCGGAGCCGGATGATTTGTCTCCGAGATTGTAGTCCGCCTTCAAGTGGAAGCGCAATGATCTTAAACACTGAACTCTGAATGCGGCTGTCAATTCGACCGTTTTGTTCTCATTCTGTGTCTGCCTAACACAGTGCGCATCTCGCCTGACGCTTGGCTGGCTTCTCGTTATGGCCAGGCTGCACCATTTCTATCTTGCTCCATTGGCAGCACGTGACATTGCGCGCTGAAAGGGCTCAAGATGGCAGGAACATGCGCAAGCCTAAATTTAAATCTCACCGAAACGGGAGCGGCGGGAACCATAAATCACAGACGGGATGATCGTATGTGGCGTTTAGAGGATATTCTGGGAAATCGTATCCGTATACCTCCTCGGCTATCAATTTCGCGGGTCTTTGATTAACCGTGCCCAACCCAGCAATTTCTTGAGATCCTTCTCTGCCTTTGCACTTCCTGTACGAACTCTCGGCACCTGTTGTTTGCAGACATTCTGGGCAGATCATCTGCGCAAGTGTCACATGGGGAGGGATAACGTTCTTAGTGAACACTTCGCCGAGCACGGCGGCATCTCGGAATGCTTGGCAGAAATTCTGGCTTTGGTTTGGAAAACATTGAAGTCCTAGCGTGCATGAGGAGTATCCTTGTCCTGGGGCCAAGATTGAGAGATGTATTGCAGTACTCACGTGGTGTGCCACTATTCCAGCCGTCGTTGTCAAGTCCGTGCTTGGAAGCTGGATAAAAACAATAGCAGGAGAATGCCCAGGTGTTGTGACAGGCCGAGAGCATGAACTTTGTACTCTGAAGAGCACCTCCAGTATTAGATTAAACTTTTTGAGGATCGACTTTGGGAGGACAAGTTGGCAAATTTGTTCGGTACTCATAGTATGACACTTGTACGAGGAACTAAAAGCCCAAACTTAAGTTCGACGCCAATTTGACGCCGTGCTAGTGATCGGATGCAGTCGATGGAACGATCACGTCCGCTATAGGTCTGGTATACATCAGTTCTGCGGAAAGTGCCACAGCAGCTTTCAAGCTTGTCTTCTTGTCATGATCAGTGAAACTTACTGATTTTCCTCCTAGTCTCACAGTCACGTATCATCAGGTTGCGGAGCACGGCGGGCTGAACACAGTTGATATCGGCGCTCCAATCTTGTCACCATCTGGATCCATTGGATACGACTTATTGATACGCGTAATTCTCCTGCAAAGCCATACTAGTCAAAAAGTGCCACGCTTTTTCAGGCTTTTCCGCGAGCTCATGCTACACAAAAGCCTCCTCCGGCTGCGGCGACTGTGATGCTAGGGGGTCGCATCCAGTGGCAGCAATTATCGTAAGAATGCTTGAAAATTTCGTTACTTCGTAGTCATCGCTAGCATGTCTCACAACAAAATCTTTGACCGTGACGTGTTCTCTGGGTTTGGCGACACTTGAACGCAGGCAGCGCGGCCTTTATAAACCACTCTGCCGCTGATATCTCATCATTCGACGACCAATACTCACGCAGCCTCATAGGCTTCGCGAAGCTCTTTGCTGCAGGCTTACTCACTCTGAGCTCGCAATAAAAGATCTTCTCCAGACCGACTTTGATCGAGGGTGTTGAATCTGATGCTGATTTTTCGCAGAGAGACGCCGTGCACAAATTAGTGATACATCAACAGCCTGTATGGATGGTGTTCGACACTAGAACGACCTCTGTCGATCTATATATCAGGAGTATCATTTCCAAAGGATCGGTGCACAAGTCATAGAGATATGGATGACGCCTTTTGTGCTTCCACGTGTTGACCAGAGACCCACTCGGGCCGAGACGAGACCCCCGGGCCCTGGTCAGTGGGCAACCTCGCGCCGAGCGCCACTGATGACCTCAGGCACTTGAAATTGGGTCGGATCCCAAACAAACATTGTGTCTTCATACTATCCTCAACGACAACATTAGCCGCAGGAAGTGTAGGCGTTGATATATCTTACTTCACCTATATATCAATAATGAAGCAATCACGCCCAATCGTGCGTATCATGAGGTGGCAGTTTGCTATTTCTCACGACGTGCTTCTCCGCGCCCACTTATTCAGAGCAAAATCCCCAGAAGTCCCCAGCCTATGTCCTTTTGTTTCTTCACAAAAGCTACCAGACTGACTCGAACAGTTTCACATAATCCATCCGTAGATATCACTCCTGCAGATCCGAACTTGACGTCGTCCTCTTCAGCCATGGCAGAACAGCCGCATGAAGCAGTGAATCCCATCCACCCATCTATTCTGCCCAAGCTGGACCCAGCATTCATAGAACTCTACAACGAGAACCTAGCACGTATCCCTCCTCGAGCACCCGACCTGGCGCTTCTTCGGAGAATCTACAGTAGTCAATACTCCTACGCCACGGGCCCGGCACCCGACTGCGCTCGTGAGTACAATGTCGAGGTAGATGGTTGGGAGCGCTATCCGGGCAAGATCAACTTAAGAATCTATATTCCTAATGCCAAACGGCCATTCAGAGGATGGCCAGTCCATATTGACTTTCATGGTGGCGGCTGGGGCCTAGGGGATCTCGAAACCGAAGCACATATTCTCAGACACATCTGTGTGAATGCCGAGGTCGCAGTGATAGATGTCGACTACCGGCTCATCCCGGAATACCCATTTCCGACGGCAATTTTGGACTGTTTCGAGGTCCTCAAGCTCGCCTGTACGAGCCCAGCTTTCGCAGCAGAACATGACATCGATCCGCGGAGCGTCACCATAGGAGGTTTGAGCGCAGGCGCAAACATTGCACTGATCCTGAACCACCTCGCGCGAGATTATGACCCACCGATACCGATAAAGGCAGTGGTGGCAGGAACACCAGTCCTGAGCGATATCTCACAGCTCTCTGAAGCGTCGCAGTCACCCTACCCATCCATGTCAGAAATGGCGCTAGCACCGACCCTTAACTGGCAGCGACTGAAGTGGTTCGATAATCTCAAAACATCATCACTTGCGGCTGTAGGTACCTCTGAACGACAGCGGCAAGAAATTGACATCTCCTGGTTCCGTGATGCCTTCACAGCGCCAAACTACAGAGATCTAGCAACGTTGACTTGGATTGGCACGGCAGGCTGTGACCCGCTGAGAGATGAGGGGGAAGCCTACGGCAATCTGCTGCGAGATAGTGGCAACCAGGTGGTCATAAAGAGATTCGATGGCGTGCCGCATCCATTTCAGCATATGGACGCTGTATTGTCGCAAGCAAGAGACTTCATTGCAGACTGTTGTGTCGTAGTCAAACAAGCACACTATGGTGAGGTACCGTCTTAGGAAGATAGAACTACTGCATGAGCGTCAGCAAAACAGACCACTTCCATATCACCTCCGAAGATACGGACGGCGGGATCGGCGTTGACAGCGTCAAGAAAAACACCAGCAAATTCGCGTTGAACGACTTCCTACGTGCCAGGTATAGAGTTCTACATAATGCACAGCCATCAAATATATCCTAGGCAACTGAGTAGGTGGAGTGAGCTGAGAAGGACACCAGTATGGATCTGCACGACGCTGAGGCGCACACGCTAAGGCGGCGACATGCACTGTTAGACTTCTGCTGGCAGGCTTCCTGATGAGGTCTTCAGGACTCCCAGAAGGTGGATTGGCATCACTGCGTAAGAATCGCTCGCCCGTTGGTGCTTCTACATCCAGTCACGACGTTCATTGGATATCACCCTTCTCACGCAGACTTTGCTCGGTTTAATGCTTTACTGATCTCGGCCATCAACTGTACTGCCCTGTATCTGATCTCTCAACTCAATGAATCGTATTGCCGCAATGCATGACGAAATTTGTAGTTCCTGACATAGCATGATTTTCGTATTCGCTTGATCACAACTCCCTCACTCAAGTCATCTTTGTCACGGCTTCACTTTCAGCCCAGTCGCACTTTTCATAGTTCCTTGATTGCATCGTCTTCGCTTAACCTGTCTCAATCACGCCTAAGTCGCTGTAATTACCTCCGTTGTAGCTGCGTCCATGTGTCGAAGGCATCTTCCCGGCCAACATTTGTAGGCTGCTCCTTTACATGGTAACAGTCACACCTTGTCATCAAGTGCTTGGGAGTCGTTTACCCGGCATGAAATTATTCGCGCGTTAGGCGAAAGCTTTGTTCAGCCCACGGCATTCGATGATATGGTCCTACGAGGTGGAAGCGGTAGTCAAGACCTCGCGTGCCGATTCCAAAACCCTAGCGCGTTTACTGACTAGTGGCGAGTCGGAATGGAGGTTTTCGAGGTCGTGAGCATCAAGGCAGGCTTGGCGGCTTAGGAGAACAGCGTCATGGGTCCTGGCTAGGAGTTCAGACTCGTAATTTGCGGTGGCATCTGGCAGCGAGAGTTCGCCGTCTAGGACTCTTGCGAGGAGCTTGGCCAGGTTCGCTGCATCCGTTACACCGTGATTGAAGGCTTCGCCTCGATACATCGTCATTGCGTGGGCGGCGTCACCGGCCAGAAGCACGCGACCGTCATGGTTCGGCCAGGACTGAGTTGGCCAGTCTTGGAGGCGAATCTCCTTTATTTCTGTTCCTTCCGGGATATCTTCGATCGTGTTGCGAAGTGTAGGGTGGAATGGCGTCACAAGGTGGCGCATCATCTGGAGGCGTTCTTCAGAAGTAAGTGGAACATCGTCTTTGTGGGAGCGGTAGCGCCAGGACACAATGAGTTGGCCCTCGTAATACGGATCTTCGCTTCTTTCGGAGCCATTGAGCGGCGGAGTGGAGACAGTGCTGTATCAGAGGAAAACTCCGGTGTGCGGATGACAGCCCTGGAAGAGGAGAGGGTCAATCTGGCGCAAGGGCTGGATTTGGGAGGGGTCCAGGCGGATTGTGAGGCCCATCGCACGGATGGGAAGTTGGTTTAGTTGGGCGTGTGCAGCATGGTCCTGGAAAAGAAGGTGGCGCGTTTTGGAGTTTGAGCCGTCGCAGGCTATGATTAGATTGCTTGTCGCACTCGTGCCATCGTCGAAGTGGACGGCAAGCTGATCGGTTTCTGGGTCAGATTTGATTCCTTCCAGGCTTTTGCCATACTTGATGTTGAGACCCTCAGCAAGTAATAGCCGAAGGAGTCGTCGGTTGACGCGCATCCGCTTACTCGGCGGTATCTCATACTTAGGGACAAGTGTAGCCATGTTGAGAAACAGGAAGCGCCCTGTGTCTTTGATGCCTTGCTCTGGATCAACCTGGATGTCAGCTAGTCGGGCGAAGAGGTCGGCTGGGAGGCAGTCCTGGAGGGCCTTGAGCGCCCAGTGGATTGTGATTGCCCAGCCTCCACCGCGCTCGGTTTCCAAGCCATTGTCGCGCTCAAAGACCGTGCACGGTATATCTGCTTTCTTTAGTGCTTGGGCAAGGGTTAAGCCGACCATGCCACCGCCGATGATGATCACTGGGTGGGTAAAAGTTGTTGGAGCCATGAACATTTCGTTGTGCGTCTTTCAGGGCGAGAATGAGGTAGGCAAATAAGGAGTATAGCGACATGCTCGTAGCTACGTAGCGATTCTATGGTAAGATCATGACACGACAAGCTTCGCTTTCAAGTCTGCATGAGCAGAGATAGCCCGTTGGTGCGGCCAAGCAAGAGCATGGGGGTTGCATAACTTACTTCAGGTATGATGCGAGTACCAAATCGAGCATGGAGGCACTTCTGAAAGTCGCAAGGATAGTACGGTTGTTTGAGAAGACCGCCAATGCGGCAGTATGGACGGCGGGAAGAGGCCAAACTTCTGGAGAAAGATGTCCACAGTAGATCGGCTAGTCTAAGATCAGTTAGTCGAACGTGGTCTGATCCATGGTGGGCCGCCCTATTTCTGGTTTTCGTGGCTGATATCTCATACCCTTGCTTTGACGAATAAGTCAAACGTAGGGAGATTCCTCGAGGCTATTCACTATACTTTGATTGTTTCTCGGGCTTAAGTTGTCAATGCATTTTCCCGCAGGAAATTCTACGTTGCAGGAGATTCCACTTATTCCTTTCATGGTCGTAATGATGAATGACGCGGGGCAAGGCTTTCGCCCTGTGACATTTACGCAAAAAAGCTACGGTCCAAAAACTTATAGCTGTCATGGTGATGCTTCTTACAAATTCACTGTACACTACTCCAAATCGGTTATTGCTTCGTAATATTAAGCAACGCGAACAGAATGACGAGCTTAACCGGCACACTGACAAGCACAAATGAATATGAATTGCACGATGCATTTCAGCAGGCCTGGGGTCACACGATAGGGGCCATCGACAAGTGTTCAGGCTCATCTCCAAACCATGAAAGTCGCGGAGATAGACCTCCGAGTAGCGGGCCTGAACTTGAACCTCGAGCTCGACCGCGAGCGGGACCACCCTCAGACGCCCAAAGCATTCTAGCAACAGCGACAGACGAAGCCGCCGCTTCACCGCCCGTCAAAGCAGCACGCGCAACTGTGATCATATTTCAGGTTTCTCTCGTCAACTTCTTCACCTCCATGTCAACAGGCATGATCGTGGTCGGCCTGCCGCGCATGGCCTCAGACCTCCAGCTGGCCGAGCGGTTGTACCTTTGGCCCTCTAGTGTCTTCGGCTTAACGGCGGGCGCTGCTCTTCTTCCAGCAGGAGCGATGGCGGATGTGATCGGGACACGATTCATCGAAATCACCGGTGTCGGGTTGCTGGGTATCTTTATGCTCGCCTGCGGCTTGGTGTCGAGCGGGATCCAACTCGTGATGTTTCGGGCCTTCCAGGGTATCGCCACAGCAATGCACATGCCGTGCAGTGTTGCGCTCGTGACGCAATTCGTGCCGAGTGGGAAGAGAAGGAACATCGGTTTTGCGTGTCTCGGGCTCAGCATGCCTCTGGGGTTCTCAGTTGGACTGGTTGTTGGAGGGGTTCTTGTTGACACAATAGGTTGGAGAGTAGGCTTCTACATCACTGGCGCAGTTGTGATACTGCAGGCAATTGCGGCTCCGAGAATCATCCCGCCTGAGGCCAAGCGACAGAACGTTTTACTAAAGTTGAGGACAGAGATTGACTGGGTAGGCGCTACCATTGCCTGTGCAGGTTTGGCCATTTTCTCGTATGTCCTGGCAATCTTGAGTACAGACAGCGAGAACATGCGACGGCCGTCAGTCATCGTAATGTTGACCATTAGCGTATTGCTGATGGTTATCTTCCCATTCTGGATGCAGTGGCAAGAGAAGAAAAGAGCGCCGGCGCTCATCCCGAACCACCTCTGGAAGAACACGCCGTTCTCCTGTGTTTGTGCTTTGACAGTGCTGACGTGGGGAGTGACGAATTCGATGGAGCTTTTCTCAAGTCTTTAGTAAGTGCTTCGTTATGAATCGATACCGCATCCTAACAGAGTGCAGCTTTCAGGAAGTCCAAGAGTTCTCAGCGCTTCAAGCATCGCTGCGCATCCTTCCAGCCTTAGTCGTCGGCACTGTCCTCAATCTGACCACCGGCTACTTCGTAGACCGGGCTCCTGCTTTCTGGCTAGTGTTGATATCGACCACCTTGTCAGCAGGCTCCCCACTTCTTATGGCGCTGATTAATCCTCACTGGTCTTACTGGAAGGGAGCCTTCTTCGCTCAAGTTCTGGCACCACTCAGCTGCGACGTTTTGTTCACCGTCGGCCTGATAGTGGTATCAGAGGTGTTCCCAGAGCGCACACAGGCACTGGCGGGCGCAGTTTTCAACACAGTGGCGTATTTTGGCATGTCTCTTGGCCTGAATCTCATGCAAGTCGTATCGCTGCTCGTCACGAATGATACACAGTATCGCGACAAATCTTCGCCAGCTGCACTGCTTCAAGGGTACCAGGCCAGCTTCTGGGCTATGTTCGCAGCAACGATGGCCTGCAGTGTTCTTTGCATTTTGGGACTGAGAAAGGTCGGAAAGGTAGGTCTGAAGCGTGAGTAAGATAAAACTGCTTGGTGTACGACCTCGTGCGCAAGCCCTCATTCGCATACCTTTTCACGGCTTGTTGCCCGTTTTACGTTGCTCGACGTCGAGAATACAGTAGGTGTGCACCTGGGCACGCATAAAAATGCCAGGATGGAATATATTGGCATGTATCTGAGCTGCGCGTTCCGCTTGCACGACTCTGAGACAAGACATACACCTTCAGCAGCACACAGAACTCGTGTGCACCGGTGCTTCGATCCTAAATGGACCATTATCATAGCTCCGTTTATGGATACCACATTCTCGAAATAAACGATGTATCGGCTGGAATTTTCGGCCAAGCTGGCGACGAATTGGTTGGTGAAACTGAACAGGTCTCCTTGATGTTACTTATCGGTGTGCCTGCTGCTGGCTGGAGCTATTTCGCTAGCGCACCACGACTGATAACAATACCACAAATTAAGGTGGTGGACGAGCCATAAAAGCCTCTGTATCAAACTGGTAAAAGTGGAGTGAAACGCTATACGCCTGACAACGTCCCCACAACGAAGGAAGTTTTGACCGCCTGGGGACGCAGGAATTGAACATTCAGGTACCGCCAACAGAGCATGGCAAGGTTCTCCAATCCACGATTCGCTCCACGTCTCTACGTGCGAGCTTGCATATAGTAGTTTGGATATCTGTATTTGAAGCATGCAGCTAACTGAAGTCGTGATTGCCATCAGCACAGCCAAGCCTTCCTTGAGGCAAACTCAATACGGCGTGACAGGCGCGACATAAGTGGGCGGCTTTACCTGCGTCTCTGCGCTTGAGTATGCCGGCGGCGCTTCGAGCTCGCCGCTTTCGGCTTGCTGTGCATGCAGGTTCGCAAGAGCCACTTCCCGGTCCCTCCGTGCTTCATCGACCTCGTTCATATCCGCCTTGACACCCTTCTTGTAGCTGCGAGGGAACCACCAAAGCATGAAGATAAACATGGCTACGATCAGCCCAGAGAGGATTCCGACGGGTAAAGCGACACTGCTCTTTGCCATGTTCGATGTTGTGGGTCGGCGGAGATCCGTATCAAGAGCAGGCGGCGGAGCTCTGTGGGCTCGTACGGGACAAGCTTCTTGAAGCCAGTAAGATCACTTGCACTCCTCGTAACAATGTAGTGCTTTTCTTCGACAGATGTACGGCCTGTCTCTAAGAGGGTGCAAGACATAAGATGCCTAGTGCAATTTTGGTGACGTGCTGCATAGATTCATGTTAGCCCGACATTGGAGGGGTACATTTCGTAAGCACCCGGCGGCTAGTGTTTCTAGCGCCGGGCAACAATTGGAAGGTGCATCTCGCGGAACCTGAGTCGAAGCACGAATTTCAAACATATTTACCACGTTGGTTAGCACGTCGGCCGTGGCCATTAGGGCATGTTCGCACATACGCACAGAGTGGTGCTGCTTGATTTCTTCACCCGCTATTCCATTCGCTAACGCAACTCATGCACTCCCTCCCTATGCGTCTGTGCGCCAGGCTTCTGACCCTCCTGTGTGGACGAAGCGGTGGGCGCCTCGACTAGGTTTGTCCCGTATTTCTCGACATGTACCGACTTCTTCACCGGCACAGATGATGTGCCCAACTCCGACGAGGGATTGACGTCCTGAGCATGATTGTTCCTCTTCCTCCTTTTCAGAAACCAGAATATCAGACCTGCTACAACAGCAATTGCTAAAACTGCAAATGCGACGCTTATACCGGCGATTGCGCCTGTGCTTAACCCAGAATGCGAACCCTGAGAGCTCCCAGCTGCAGTTGCTGTGTCAGATGTTGCTCCCTGTGAAGCAGACGCTGACAGTGTCGACGCCGCTGTTTCCGTTTCTATTCCTGAATTAGATGATGATACCGATGGTGTAGCCGATTCCGACCCTGTTCCCGTCGTGCTTGCACTCGCGCTCGTGGACGCTTGCGTTGCAGTCGACGTAGGAATGAAATCTACGATCGTCATCGTGCTCGACGATAGCACCTCCGGAGCCGGCGCCTTGAAGGTCGCATTCGTACCCGTTCCGCATATCGCGTCGTCAGCGTCGCAGCATAGCCAGGCGTCAGCGGTGGAATCATACAATACCTCTGTGCGATATCGACCGTCTGCAACCGTTAGAGTCAGCGTGAACTCCTTCGCAACTCCTAGCGCAGGCGTGCGCCGAAGAGGGCAAAAATAAAAGGCAAGTAACCTACCGCACCCTTTCTGGCACACAGAGTCCTGCAGTGTCTGATCGGTACATAGCGCTGTATAATATGTACCTTCCTCAGTTGCGTGGCAGAGACCGCTGGGCAAACACGTGTCCCACGGAAAGCAGCAGCTGAAGACACCAGCGGCGGACCCACTCCCCATGCAGACGCCCAAGTTGATGCTACGGATCATGTTTGGGTTGTCATCGTTCTTGTAGTAGCACACCACCATGATTGCTGTTTGGTGGAGGGTTTGGACGTGTTAGCAGAACCCAGGCGAGATCGTCACGACGTTCTCAGACCGAAAGGAGCTAGGACTGCAGCTGTATGAAAGTGAGAATCAACTGTGCCGCCGTCAAGACGCTTTGCGGGACAGATGATCAAGGTCAACAATCAACGAAGAATCAGCGAGAGACGCCAGCGGCACCTCCGGGACTATCTGGCACCGTTTGCGTTATACGCGTTTCGAGCACTGGAATGTATGTTTTTATCTCCATTCTGTTATGCGCATGCATTTCTCCAGGTTGAAGTTCGAGCAAGAATCCGTGCTATGATTCTACAACCAATAATTCGAATGCGTCTGGACGTGGAGATCGTTGGGGTCCATCAGTTAAAGACACAAGGACCCGGTAGGTGGAGCTTGGGAACGGCAATCTGGCTTGGTGTAGGCTTTTCAGGCCCCCCTGCCTTACCTGCTTGGGCAAAGCTTATTCTCCTACAGCCTGGCGTGATTCGTTTGCTCGTTCAACCATGGCATGATGTGCATTGCTCTGCAGGGTTGCATGTTTCAGATATGATAAATCATATTGGTAGCGGACATTTGACTGCGCAATGCGGTTTTGACTGCCAGTCTCCATTTACAGAACCCTTCCATCTGAAAGCGTCATCTGGCATTCAGAAAGCAGACTGTCGAGATGCTGAACAGCCACTACAGTTTGATGCATTGTGCCGCAGGGGCGCTTGAGCACAGAGAGATCGACATACTTTATTTTATTTTGAGCATAGGCGTCCAAAAGGTCTTTGGATAATTGACGAGCTGCAACATTGTGTCTTCTACGTATTGATTGTACGCTCACCCCCAAAGCATCTGCTTGCTAGCGAAAACAGCGCAGCAGACACAAGGTGAGAGCCGTATCGCACCTCAGCAATGGGAGAAACAGATGCAGAGAGCTCGAGGAGGAGCCGAACAATTGCAAGGAGCACAGAAACGGAACGGATAGGCACGGCGCTTTTCGCCTCTGTCATGAGTCCAACAGGCTCACGTAAGCAGAGCGGCAGTAAGGAGGCCACTCAGTATCAAGCCCGCAGGCATCTGCGGCCCGCTTGCACCGCTCGTCTCTTCTATATTCGTCTCGTTCCTATTCGTGCCGCCCACCTCCACATCAGTGACGTTCTCGATTCGTCCACCGTCATACAAAGTCGCATCCCCACTCAAACTGCTCCTCTGACCCGTGCTCCCCTCGACACAAAGCGAGAAGACTTCTGTCCCATTCAACCCAAACGCTAGCGCCGCAACGTCAGTCCACAGATTCGTGATGTTGGCGACGTGCCTGGGCTGATAGAACAACCTGCAGTCTGCAGCCTCATACAAGAATTGTAGCGGTGTGAGTGATTGATCACCCTCGGTGATGTTGTTCCTGCTGTTCAACAACAGTCCGGTGGGATTGTTGCAGGTACTTGCTGTTCGTAGCATCAGATACTCTCCTTTAACCAGCTCGTGTCATGCCAAAGTCCAGTTACTACTTCTTCCAAAAACATTTGCAATGAATGCTTGCCACAGCAGAAGGCAAAGACTGAGCGCTCATAGGCAAAACAAGTAAGTGCGATCTGGGAACTCCTGCATCATCAGCAGAAGTTCTCGTAGTAGTAATATTCAAGATCGCTAAGCTTTCGCGTATCCTCGTCATCCCTGGAACGGGACGTCCGGGAGCGGAGTCGGGATGCCCAATTTGTCTCTAGCTAAGGGTCTAGCCAATGTTGAGGAACGACCCATCCAATGAACGTCGGCTTCAAGACTCGCGCGGCGTTGGAGAACTGGCACGACAGCATTACATGTTCCGAAGACTTCGTGTGCACATCGACTGCATGTACGCAGGCTCGTCGGGCTGACGCTTATCCCGTCATCACACGTCTGGCCTAGTCGATGGATTACAGTACTCAATGTAGAATGGCAGTTTTTCAGCCTCTAGCAAGGTGCACGTTGCCCATTATGCTCAACATGAAATACATAGGTATTGCATGACGTGATCATTTATTCATTCTTCTTCAGCTAGACATGAAAGATTCCTTCTGTCTGGGTAAACGTACTAAAAACACAATCTGAGGCGCTGGTTGCTCTGTGAAACCCGTCTTTCCATCCCGTTCGATCTTTATCTTGGAGCTCGATCGCAATGCTCAATAAATCTGTATATCCCCTCAATACCCTCATACTCATTTTGACTTGCAGCTTCGTAGTTGTGCTTAGACAGGCGAGAATATGTACGATGATCAGGCTGGAAGTGCATCGCAGCATCCTCGTCTGCATCAGACGGGTGCAATGAGGAGTAATCCGACATCTGCGCAGAAAGAGGCCTTGAACCCAACCATGGGTTCTCAATAATATCGCCTTCCCTCGTCATGAGGCCAACGACATCATGACCATTAGCTTGTGCTTGTAGACCTGGGCTGATCGTTTCGAAGTCGTGGTTCAGACTCTCGAGTGAGGCGCTACGGTTAGTTTGCTCAGCTGAAAGCATTCCGTGCCAATCCACATTGTCTCGTCTGTGCCGTTTAGCAGGTCTCCATCCGTCGTAAATATCGCAGAGCTCGGCTTCCGACTGAGTCTGGCTTGGCGCAAAAGGGAAGCGCAGAGCCATCTCTGCACCATGTTGTGTTTCAAAATCATCATCTTGACCCACAATACCTCTTCGTACACCGAGCTCGGTGCAAAAGATTTCGACTGTATCTCGATCGCAGCCAGGGAAACGGACACGTAGAGTTGTAGGGTTGACCAAGACAAGAGGCAAGGACCCCAGTGTGGCGAGGTGCTTGATATCGTTCATGATAGCAGCCAGGTCCTTCAAAGCTCGCGCGAAGTCCACTGCAAGAGTAGTCATAACCTTTTCGTCATCGATGGTCGCAGTGGTGGGGCCAGAGTGCTCAGAAGCGTAACAGTGAGAGGTGAAGGATTCTGCGCGTGGAACCGTGCTAAGGGGACCTACAGCTGTGATCGTCGGGCTGACCTTGAAATCAACAAAGCTTCCAGATGAGTGGGCGTGACATCGATCAAATGCGTTTCGTGCCTTTTCTTGTGCTGATGAGATCGCTCGGAAACGCTTGTGGCCTGTTTTCTGGTTGTACCCATCGAATCTTGCTTTGTGGCCTTGGAGCCAGAATGCTCGGACTGCCTGAGACACGTTCTGGACGATTTCAGCGGGTTGAGCTGGGCCATGAGAGAAATAGCGGGCTCCACCAATCCTGCCCGCACCGGTGCCGTATCCGCCTGCGGAACGTGATAGAGTGCCGCCTGTCAAGTTAGGTCGCAGGGTTGACGCAAATGGAGTCCTGCCCGTCAGACCTCGAATGGCGGAGCTTGTTCGAGAGACAGGATAGGAGGAGCGCAGCGGCTTGGTGGTGTGGCTGGCTTCGGTGGTAAAGTACCGGATGACATTGTTTACAACTCGTTGTGTGCTGTACTGCCTTCTTTGGCCTTGTTTGATGGCTTGAAGTCGTGTGATGGGCTTTTCTTGAATGCGTGCGTATATACGCTCCGTACGTGCTTCGACTTGGCCGATTTGGCCGAGTCGCTCACGCACGGCGTTGCGTGCGCTATTGACGCCGAACCTGCCTAGTCGTTAGTATGCATGCCTATATAAGACATTCTTGTTGGCTTACTTGATCAACCTCATGGTCTTTGCGACCAAGAGATGACCTCCCGACGACGCCATGATGTTTACCCACCTGGCAGATGTGCTTGGGAAGAGAAACAGTGAAGACTCAAGGTCGAAGTTGAAGTCCACTGAGGTCAAGGGCTTCTCCGCAGGCACCTTCGCCACACACGTGTCGATCTTCCAATACCACGCTAAGCCAGCCACAAACTCAAAACGGTGAGGGAGCAGTCTCAGCCAATCACACGCCGGGTGGATCTTGAGATTTGAGACGGCAGGCAAGCGCAAAGTTGTGAATGTTCACTGATATGCTGCAGAATGTTGAGGGCCAATGAAGTATTCTTGAAGCACATTGCACGCGAACAGATACATGTTGGTTCAAACGCATCGTACATTCCAGCACGCATGCCTAAATGGACAAGTTGCCCTTCATGGTCGGAGATTCCTTGTTGACGCGGCTGCTTCCTCCATCTCAGCTTGTAGTCGCTCCTACTCTGAAAGATGGCGCACAAAACATGTGACTCAAAGCCTACATTCTCCGAAGCTCACACTATTGTCTCAAAATAAACACAGACGCAACTTATTGTACTTGCACTACTTGACTAACTATGTAACAGGTGTTTGGCGCAAGAATGCCCCGGAGTGCTGAGCACAATGGAGACTTGCGGAGAATGCAGTCCCAAATTTGCAATGATGCGTGGTGCTGAGTGGTGTAGAGAGATGCATAAGTACTGCAAGAGACGCAGTGGCTGTGTGGTTCTCTGAGTGTGTGGTGTGGTGTAGGGGATTGCGTGTGCGATTGCCTTGTGGTAAGTCCTCCAACTTCTCTGCGACAATGTCTGGCTTGCACGTCTGCTGTTCGAACTGTGCTCTGAGAGCCTTGTTCTTTTCTTTTATTTTGCTTGAGTAGCGTTAACTCCTTATTGTGAAGGTGCTCGCCGTCATCAATAGACGAACAAGGAGGCATGCATTCTCACCTCCTGCTGGAAGTTGCTCTCTTCACCTTGGGTGCCGCTCAGATAACCTGCCCAAACCGAACTTTACATTCCTCCAGATTAGATTCTACGCCTCAAATGTTGTCACCAATCATGTGCTCGACGATATTCAAATGTACAAAAGGTAAAGCAAGAGAGTGCTAAGTCTTTGTTCAGAACCTCAAACAACGACCATGATGAAGCCTGATGATTGAGTACTCCTCAGTCACGAAAATCAACTGTATCACCAAGGCTTGGTCTTCATCTTGAGACTGAAAGCAAAAAGGAAAATTGATCGACGTCGCTAGTGGCTCATTTCCAAGTCAAATAAACCAGAAAGAACGCAAAAGCATGTCGATGATACTCATTGCTAGTAAATGGCAGGTTGTGCACACCCTAACTAGAATGTACGCCTTGCCAGGATTCATGGGAGATCACACACTTCTGCGGCTGATTTTTACTGTCTGGGGATCAACGTACGGTCATCTGTACAATCTTCCATTGTGCTCATATCATTTATTCGCATTTCACAATATCATTACTACAGCGAACTCCACGTGGTATAAATGCAAGGCAAGATTTCCACCCTGGTTCTTCACCGAAGATACCTTCACCAGCCCAGAGCTCCACTTTCTCATCCTGCAATTCGCTTACGGTCCCCTGTCGTATAGGTCACTGCCTTTCCATAAGTGCGCCGCTTTCTTAGCTTTTGTGTACTACATGGCGAATTTGAAGCACTTCAAAATATAACTTCACCCAGAATCTGCACGTCTTCTTTTAGAGCGCCCGCTTTCTATATATTCAATTGCCCTCTCACCGGATAGCGCCCTATGTGTTCAAGTAAGATGTCATTAACAAGCTAACACTCTATCCCTATTAATCTGAACGTAAGTGTGCGTTGAAAAAAGCTGAACAGTCGGACCACATGGGGTTGTAGCGGGTGAAGGACACGAAGGTGGGAAGTCGCAACGGCAGACAAGCTAGTACTTCTGAAATTGAGATTGTAAAATAATGAGAATGTTGCATCTAGATGTAACCTGAGATGGCATCGTCTACTGTACACTCAAAAGACATCGGAGCAGTTGAGAGAAGTTGTATCGGCGATACGAAGGCAGCCGCCGTCTCATAGCATCAATGACCTGTCTTGCTACTACGGCAAGAACTCCTGCGCTCTCATGTTGATTGTATGAATGAACACTGGACAGTACAGTACTTGCTATGGGGTGCAGATTGCCTGATCCAGACGATATTGCATTTCTCTTACCCCTGGGTCTGCTTATCACACATCCAGGACCTAATTGTGTGACTGCTGCAGTATTGATGACATAGCTGACTAGCTTGCACATCTTCTCATCAGCGCTGATGCCGTGCTCCGTTGATGCCTCAATAGCTACATGATCGGAGCCAATGGGCGTTTCCTTATCTCTCTTTTTGCCATGTGCCTATCCTTAGCTAGCACCGCTTGCTTCTCGATAGATTCCAATGGCTCCTCCGTTGCCGACTGTCACGAATCTCTCGGCTTTGCCTCTTTCAGTGGAGGTTTCACCTCTTGGCAACCATCTGACACCCCACAATCCCCGACCCTCGCCATCAGTCATTGTGCATACACACTGTCTTGTCTCAACACTCCAGATCTTAATTTTGCCATCAAGGCTTCCAGATACAATGTACTCGCCTGTGTGTGACCAGTCGAGGGAAGTCACCCAAGCCTCATGGCCTCTCAATAGGGCGACTGCTTCGCCAGATTTGGCATCGTAAAGCGAGATTAGGCAAGAATCGCCGGCTGCTGCGAGCAAGGTTGAGCCAGGTGAGAACTTGAGGGTGCGTACCGGCGATGCTTGAGTAGGTAGACTATGGAGAAGGCGAGTTGTGGAGCTGCTGAAAATGTAGATATTGCCGGTCGGATGAGAAGTGGCGGTCAAGGTGTTATCCGGAGACTGCATTTCAGGTCAGACATGTGCTCGACTGCAACTGAGAGCAGCAAGCTGTTTTGACCTACCACGTCAACGGCCAGTCCGAAGCCTCCTCGAGTTTCGTATTCGGCAAACTTGTTGGCGACAGTCTTTTCTATCGCAGTCTTTTCGTCGGTCTCGCTGGCCAGCTCCCAGACGTTGTTGCGTCCATCGTAGGTCGTGCCGACGAGGAACCGGCCCTCGGAATCAAGAGCAACAGCCCATAGCTCACCTGCTTTTTTGGCTGCTGGAATCTCGCCAGACGGCTTCCAGATTCCATCGGAGAACCTCCATATCTTGGCCTCACCACCAAAGCCGACCGAGACCAACACAAGATGATTTCTGGAGATCGCAATGTGGTGACAGCCGAGAGGGTGAGCATTCTTCAAGACTTGGTCTTGGGTGAAATCTGTGTTGGCGGTAGTATGGACTTTCAGGTCGGGGCTGCCGGAACCGGTAATGATCTGGCTTGTCGACGCTGCCAGCGAGAAAATGTCTGTGCCATGCGCTTCACGTAATCAGTCAACCATGCCTACATCGGAGCCTGCTCCTTGACCTACCATCGTCAATTGTGTGCTGAGCTAGGTATTGTTTGGACTGTACGATGTCAGTCACTTGGCACAAACTGACTGGGGGAGCAGAAAAAGCACATACCATGCCGACAAGATGTTATCATGCTTTGGCGACAAAGAAATAACGCGAACTGCCAACTTGGTAGGTGGGAGACAGCTGCGCACATACGATGGGAGAGCGATCAGGCAAAGACGTTGAGGGTCAGAAGCGTGATACATGCTGTTGCTACTTTACATATTACAATGGTCGCTTTCTCATGTATGACGTAAGCCGAATACTTTACGAATTTTGAAACATTGCACTCCTTAAGAACGAGGAGTGCAAGCAACTGCTTACTTTCAGCTCTTCAGAGTCTCTAACCTTTTTCCTTGAGGAGCATAGTTTCTCCCGCTTCCACCACGCAATATTATGGCCAACGTGATGGCCAACGTATACTCATGCCGACCAGTCCCAGATACATCAATCGCCAGCCAGAGGGTACACAATTCCATGCCCACGTGAGCACCTCAAGGTCGTATCATCATTGTCCTGTCCATTTTTGGGGCATAGCGCTGTAGGCCCAGAAATACTGAATGCAAGAGGGCGGTCTGGCTATTTCGCCAGGTGCAGCCACGACTTCCTCGACGCAGGGATTCCTTCAGTTATGGTTGACGCTGGAACTCTCCCTCGACCACATTTAAGACGATCCGGATTGCTTGGTAGTTACGCTCGTTGTTGCCAGCTCTTGTGCACCAATTCCGGAGTAACCTATCTGCTCGGTTCGTCCTTGCTCACTTGTTGGCAGGCGCCTTATCTAACATCCGATCTAAGTAACTTTGCTTTATATCTAGGAACAAATTAGCCTCATTGCATACATGCATTGAATCGCTTACACTCACCAGCTACACAATATGGACACAAAAAATGAGCCTTCTTTGGCCTTCCGCATCCAGGACAGGTATTAATCGACTTGACATCTTTGAGTGCTTTCCCGGCTAGCTGGCGATGACGCTTTTTCATGTGCGATGTCTTCTTCTTCGGCACTGCTCGAAGGATGCCTTCCCATATGTCGGACAAGTAGCTAGGTATTTGTATCGAAATGGCAGGTAGTGTGATCGTCGACAGGAGGGGATTGACACGTCGGGTGAAGATAGACATTGATGGTAGGGTGCATAGAACTCGCGACAGGCTCGAGCTGGCCTGCCGCTGCACTAGAGCCATGGCTGTCGATGCGGTGTTGATGTTGATGGACGCCGTCTCAATTCCACGATGCTTTCGCATGCCCTGTTCTTGCCCAATATGTAAATTTAGGTGCAGCTGTATGATCGACGACTTTGCCTCTTAAGGTTAGCCGGTAGTCTAGCTTCAAACAGGAAGGCCTCTATCCTTGACCAGGAGTAGCGTGTCCCCTGTCGCTTGGCAGCAGAATAGGGGATCAGTTGGCCAAATGTCCGGCGAGCAGATGCAGCCAAATCCAAATTATCTGGGGAACAGCATTTACCCTCCAACCACCATTGCACCTTCCGTTCATCGCAGCGTCTCTGAAAAGGACGATACACGGGTCGCGCTCATTCAGTCACTGACTGGTTGCAATCATCGATCAAGTCGACCGACATAACAAACCGCTAACATGACGACTGCCATGCCACAAGGGAACGCGGTGTTCCCAAGGAGCCACGTTGGTTTCGACTCTATAACGCAGCAGATTGAGAAGAAGCTGCTCAAGAGAGGCTTCCAGTTCAATGTCATTTGCGTCGGTATGGCGACAGAAGGACTCGATTTGCACACGATCTGATGCTGCGCAGGACAAACCGGCTTGGGAAAGTCCACTCTGATCAATACCATCTTCGCATCCCACCTGATCGATTCCAAGGGTCGTCTGAGACCCGACGAGCCTGTTCGAGCCACTACGGAGATCCAGACAGTATCGCATAGTATGTGCAGCCGAAAGTTGGGCTGGAGAGCAAATACTAACGCGTGCAGTAATCGAGGAAAACGGTGTCCGCCTGAGACTGAACATCGTTGACACGCCAGGCTACGGTGATCAAGTCAACAACGACAGATGGTGAGCAGCACTGGGCACTTGTCCACGGCGAGAGCTAACCGTGCGCAGCTGGGATCCCATCGTCAAATACATCAAAGACCAGCACTCAGCCTACCTCCGGAAAGAGCTCACTGCCCAACGAGAGCGATACATTCAGGACACCCGGATCCATTGCTGCCTGTTCTTCATCCAGCCGTCCGGCCACGCGCTCAAGCCTATCGATATTGTCGTCCTCAAGAAGCTCTCCGATGTCGTCAACGTGGTCCCCGTCATCGCCAAGTCGGACTCACTCACTCTCGAAGAACGACGAGCATTCAAGGAGAGAATAAAGGAGGAGTTTGCCTTCCACAACATCAAGATGTACCCATACGACAATGACGAGCTCGACGACGAGGAGAGGGCAACCAACGCCACGATCAAGGAGATCATCCCCTTCGCCGTGGTTGGTAGTGAGAAGAGCATAATCGTGAACGGCAAGCAAGTCCGAGGCCGACAGAACAGATGGGGTGTCATAAACGTCGAGGACGAGAACCATTGCGAATTCGTCTACCTGAGGAACTTCCTTACCCGCACACACCTCCAAGATCTCATCGAGACCACCAGTCAAATCCATTATGAAACTTTCAGGGCGAAGCAGCTGCTAGCCCTCAAGGAATCAAGCGCAGCAGGTGGCATGTCTGGCAGCAGACCAATCTCTCCTGCCGCGGATCGAGAGCTCAGCAGGAACTCGCAACGAATGACCATGAACGGGTACTGATTGCGGACCTGGACGGTTGGGGTTTGCCATAGACAAAGGAACTGGTTTCACTTTCGAAAAGCAAGCGATGTGGTGTCCAGCGATTGTCGATTGTCCAGCGGGGGTGCTTGACGCGAGAGCAGGTCTGATGCCTTTGATCCCTGCGTATTATTCATGTCATGTTATCTAGTAATGCAGCGAAGCTTGAAGCTTTTTACCTCGTCTACGGTCTATTGCGATCACTGTGCACACATGCTGATCAAAGCCTATCTAAGGCTGATCGCTCCCTCCACATGCACAGATAACGCCTCGTGTCTCCCTTTAAAGAGCTCCTAGACGGCTCGACCTGAATTTTGCAACTTAAAGGGCTCTCGTCCCGTCAATTCAGACTCGTTAAATCCTTCATTACCCATTCGTCCAGATCCTTGAAGGCTTGGTCCAGATCATCGTTGACAACAACCTTGTCATCCTTACCCTCGGTCTTGCAATACTCAATTTCATTCTTGGCCTGGGTCAATCTCTTCTGTATCGAGTCCTCGGAATCTGTGCCTCTCCCTCTCAGTCTTTCCTCCAACGTCTTCACGTCCGGCGGCTGGATGAAGCAGATTCTGGGGTTCAACTTGGACTTCTTCAACTGCTTGACGCCCTCCATCTCAATATCAAAGATACATATCCTCTTTCCCTCGGCCTGACTTCCATCAATACTCTTCCCCAGTCCATTGGCAACGGCTTGCACTGCGGCGCGAGACGAGCCATAATAGTTCCCACCGAATCTGGCGTATTCCTCGAACTGATTCTCGCTAATCATCTTCTCGAATGCCTCGGGCGTGGTGAAATGGTAGTGCACTCCGTCCTGCTCTCCCGCCCGTGGCTTGCGAGTCGTGTGTGAGACGCTGAAGCCAAAAAGATCTGGGTGGGCAGCGAAGAGCTTCTTCAGAAGGGTAGATTTGCCCGTGCCGCTCGGGCCGGAAAAGACTATCGGACGCGCCTGGGACAGGTCTATTGGCGCCATTGCTGAGTATGGTGCTGTGAAATCTACTCGGTGACGAACGCCCAAATCTTGTAGGGGTTGCCTGTGTTTGGCGAGCAGAGGCGCTTTAAACGAATTCCTCAGATATGAAGCTCTGTTGGTCGGTGTGGACTTGAATCTACAACAGTGTGTTCTTGCTGGCACTAAATATGTTCGGAGAGGGAGGCTCATCCCAACTCGGTGGTACCTGCATGTGAAATCTGGGGAATTACAGGAACATTGCAATTTCCAAAACGTGCATGCGGAGAAAACAGATGGCACGCACTATTCCCTTCTGAGTGGCAGGATGCGGAGCCGGGCCCAACGTCGTTTCGCGTGCTGCTTAACACGTCTAATACCAATGTCCACGTGCATGAGCAAACACCATGGTCGGCATCGACCTGCTGGTGTCCGCCGTGGATGCCAACCACACGCTGTCCCTTTACCAGCACTCTGACGCTGGACCGTCCGATTACCAAGATGCTGACGCTGATCACGAAGAGGAACCCCTCGAAACACCCATCCCGGGTCCTTCAGCCACTGAGGTAGTCTACGAGAAATGGGAGAAGACGCCCCGGCCCCGTGGTCGGCACGCCAAAGACCCTCACGCTGAATACATCCGTTTTGACTGCAAACATGTCGACGACCTCGAGACCAATCTCGCCGAGTACCTCACGGCGCCCACTGCTCCAGCTGAGCATGCCACCATTGAATTTCATTTCCCCGTGACTGCTGCATTCATGGTGTACACGAGAGATTTCAAGCGGGATGCGAACACTCCATGGACCGCCGCTGACGTGTCTGACGTGGTTCGAAAGACTGCTGTATCCGTCTTTGAGGTCCTGCAGCCTACCGAGAACCCCAAGGACCAGATCATCCGACAGAAAGCTGTCGCGAGGATTATCGTCGAAGCTGTTCAACGAGCTGATGGCTTTAGGTATTCCTTCCATAACAACTGGCTGAGCAGAGAAGACAAGGCCCATCGCTTCTCCTTCTTCTGCAACGACAGTACTCTGAACAAAGGAAGAGCTGCAAATGGTGGCGCTGGCACTGAAGACCGAAGGAAGAGAAAGCCTGTCTACGACTGTAAGGGTCTGATTGCTGTCAAATTTTCCATCACCAAGAACAACTTGGAGGTTCACTACAGACACGTGCCTCTGCATAAAACTTTCGAGGAGCGAGCTCCGCCTCCGAGGAGGGAGAGTAAGAGAAGGAGAATCTTGGAGATCCTCGATCCTGAGGCTGCCCAAAAATTGGCAAAAAGGCAGAAGAAAGAAGACTCTCTGAAGAGCAAAGAAAATGGTGCTGGATCTGGGTCACAGAAAAAGGCTGGAAGACCGAGAAAGTCTGTCGACCTTGGCATTGCAGCGACAAATGGTCATGCACGGCATGCGACAGATAAAGCCCTGCAGCCGCTGATTGATTTCCTAGGCTCGGCCGAGAGCCAGACGCCTGTGAGAAGAACGAATACTCTAGGCACTGCGCGGGCAGATAGTGACGATAGTGACAATCATGGTGGCGTCGTCATTATTGACGACGACGATGATGCTGCTGCCGGCCAACACGATCGGACCTCGAATGCAACTTCCGTCTTCCCCAGGGATAAGATCAGCGAGCTTGCCAAACCGCCGCCAAGGAGGCCGAAAGGCCAGAAATCCGCACCACCGGGACGACGCCAAGCCTCAATGCAAGCTGGGAGTATTTCGTGGGAAGTCACTACGACCCCTGAGCAATATGCCAAACAGAGCGATAGAGAGCGCGCAAAGAAAGCTAGACAATCGACACAAATGGAAAAGGAGCGAGACCCACAAGCTAAGAAAGCAGCGAGACGCGCCGACTCTCTTGCGGGCCTTGACGAAGCCAATGAAGAACCTCAATCAGAGCTTGAGCTACTTCGACAGCAACTAGCCGAGACACAACAGCGTCTGGAAAGACTCGAGGCAGAGAAGACACAACCACCATATCCACCTTATCCGCCGCCATGGCACTACCCACCTTACCCGCCATATCCCCCGCCTCCACCAAATTACTGGCCTCCGCCGCCGCATGGTCAACAACAACCTCCTCAACGACAAAGCCCCAATCACCACGATGCCTCGGATCCACATCCACCTGAACATCACGCTCGGCTTATGTATCCTGGTGGTCCCGCCCATCCTAATGCAAATCAGAATGCACCGAAACTACCTTCATCACAGCAAAATGATGTCCAGAGAACACCTGCATTGCCTTTCCAGCCAGAGAATGGTCAAAATGCTCAAGCAACAACGCATATCTCGGCGTCAGCTCAATCCGAAAGCGAGGCTCCGGCGGCAAACAATGAGAAGGCCCGTGCTGAAGCTGTAGCTGAGACGGATGGGGCCTCAGCAGAATCTCGTGCGAAATCCCCCGGTGCTAAAGCAAATGACAATAACGCGTCTCCAACCCAAGCAAGGATGATGATTGAGCCCGAACAAGCCCGACACGGCACGCAGAAAGATGCACTCCACCAGCCAGGGCCTGCTAAGCCAGCGAAGGAGCAATCTACGGCACAAGCGAGCAACAATCTATCTCTTCCAGCCACACGGCGCCCTGTCTCCTCACATACAGGACTTACGACGCAACAAGCAGCTGCCAATGCGGTTTCTAGGACACCTCAACCAACGTCAGCATCCGCACAAGGCACCATGGGGGTGCTCAGGCCCATGAAAGACATTCAGACCTACGAGAATGCTTCTTTTCATGTCTATACTGATAAAAGTTCAAAGCAACCTCTCGGTGGTATCCTCAAATTGGTCGACGTGCCAAACACGCCGGCTGCACAGAAAGCCCATCAAGCCTCTGAGGATGCCCGCATGAAAGATTTTTTCGACAGTGCCCTTGTCGCTATCGCGACTTCGACCAAGTCAAGGAATGCCAATCCTGCTTCAGCCAATGCGAAACATCCACCATCCTGGAGTGATCCTGCGTATGCACCTGGCTATGGACCTGGTTTGCAGCAGAAAGACAATGAGCAACGTCTAAAGGACTATCCCCCACCCACGATTCAACAGCCGCCACCGCCACTTCCGTATGCTTATCCTCCGAGCCAAGCTCCACGCCACGGGGCCACAAGTCATAATTATCCGTATCCATATCCATTTTCCTACCCTCCCCCCCAGTACCCACACACGGGCTATGGACCACCTCCAGCAAACGCCAATGCACACCCTCTCTCTACTCCTGCGCCTGCCACATCAGCGACAACACAGCCGCAGAAAAGAGCAAAAGCATCATATACTCCCATACAGTTGAACTGGCAGCCATGCACATCGTCTATGCCTCCACATTCAGCTGCATCAAAATCAGGCGGGCGAGCACCTCCTGGTTACGACAACTTGCTTGCCGAGATGATGGCGCATGCCCAAGGAGCTATTACTGGCACACCTACACCGAAAATTACGGCAAAGAACCTCGATCAGTACAAGGAAAAAGAAACGGACCAGTCAGCGGCAGACACATTGAAGGACAATTTAGCTGTTGCAAGGGATTTGCAGGTCAACCCTGGTCCTGGAGGTAGTGGTGTTAAAGGTCCAGAGAAAGTACACGATGATCAGCGAGAGCAGCCACAATCAGCAGTCATGGTCGACAGCGAGAGCGACAACCAGAGTTCGACTGATGACGAAAGTGTTGTGACGGCATCTGAACAAGTCGATGATCAGCGGCGGCTACGCAATCGAATGGAGGACGTGGAAAATGAACATGGAGATCAGGAGGAGAGCGACGAGTCCGAAGAGGCATAGATGTCGGTGACTGTCATAGCGGCAGTGCAGAATCTCAAGCGAGTCGACGAAAAGACAACGCACTGAATACTAGACTATATTTTCATTCTCTGTCTGAGCCCAAGCGGTGGACCACCGAACACCGCTTGTCGTACGTATGCTGTGGCGACGAGAACCACACCGAACGCAACGTTATCGTGGACTATTTGAGTGCGACTCGCGTTCACATAAGTGCGCGGATATCGTGTGCGCCATTACGAAAAGCTGTGGATGTAATAGCGTAGCCCCCTCGACCCCTTTTCTTACGCGGCTCTTCGCCTGTCATGCCGGCGGCAGAAAATCATGTGCGCTGGCCTAACACAGATGTGACGCGGGCGTCGACCTCACTGAACTTCACTATGCTTCCAAGTCTGGAAGAATCCGCTCGGTGCGTTCGATGAGAGCTTCTTCGGTGGGTCAATGCCGCTCACGTCCGTGAACTTTCGTTCAGACATGGCCTGGTAGAGTAGGATTTTTCTTGCGCGCGAGGACCGGTAGACGGGGCCGGCAGAAGAACAGTTTCTCGAACCACAGCGCGACGGGGAAAACGCTCGTCACGGCAGCGTCGTGGCGGGCATTCGTGGTCCTGCCTCTTCGTCTTGGCTTGGGTCAAGGTCAGCTTCGTTCATCGGCGTTCATAGCCCAATGCTAGCATTGACAGGTTTCATTCATGTCCGGCATCACAGAGCAGACGAGATCTCCGGGCTGGTCGAAGCTTTGACTGTACAACTCAACACTTCGAAGTAACGCGACATGACGCTTTTTACGAAATTGGCTGCAATCTTGGATCGATGAGCTGCTTTTGGGGTTGACGAATCGTTTGGTCAACGCACGGTACTTAGGCCCGATGGAGCGTTCGTGATCGTCGCAGCGTCGTGCGTGCAATACTTGACACAGGCGCAGTTGTTCGTCATCGAGCGCACTCTGATTGGCGTTGGCAATGGCAGGAGCTCGTCGAGGACGATGGTCTACCTCAGCGAATGCTCGCCCGCATCGGTCCGTGGGACTCTTATCACTCTTCAGGACACGGTCGCACCATGTTCGCTGGTACCGGTGAGGTCAACTTGTTTTGGCTTGCCATTGTCTCAGCGGCTGCGAGCTGGAAGCGGAACAAGCTGCCTTATTTGCGCGGCGGCAAGCTTAAGCTGGGCGACGTCGACAGTAACAGTGCTCGGACACAAAAGGATCTCCCTGCGACTGCACAAGCAGGGGACAGAAGGCACTGTATAGTCGTCTCAGGCCAGGATAGTAACGTTGGATTCGTGTCAAGCCGTGCATGCCCGAGGGTGAAGAGATATGAGTCTACCTCATGGAATCTGAGTTTTGGAGCAAGTCGGCTTCCGCCCGATCGTTGCCGAACTTCGCCCTTCCCGTACTCCTCATCCCACTTGACCTAGTCTTATGCCTGCCAGCCCTTGACGACGTCGAACAAGGTGTCCTCAGACCCAACGTTGCCAGGAAACACGATATAAGGAATCCCAGCCCATTTACTGGTCTCTTCAAAGCACTCCCAAAGCGGCACTCCAGGTGCAGCCTGTCCCACAACGGTAGCGCATTTCATCTTTAGTCCCTTCGTAGCCATATCAGACGACGTGATGCCGCCCTTGGCAATGACATATCTCGGTCTCGTGTTGAGCTCTTGTAGGAAACGGACTAGATTCTGAGCAACGACGCTGCCAATGTTTAGACTTTCGCGTTCGTCTTTGCCCGTGATTAGGTCGCGGCTGGTCATCACGAGGACGTCTTGACCTCGCTGAATCTCAGTCTCTGCTTTGGCTATGGCGCTGTCAATGGCGTTCTTGGCACTTTCTTCCGATTCCAGAAGACGATTGACTTGAACCTCGATCGTGGTGAGTCTTTCGCCGGCCTTCTCTCTCAGCGTTTTGAGCTGAGCCGTCGTCTTTGGCACGTATGAACCAGCTATCACGATGCCGCCGACCTTCTTGTCGAGGTGTAATGCGTCTGCAGTCTTGGGCGCGATTGGCTTGATGCCCAGTCGAGATGAAACAAGTGCGGCACCCGATCTGTACAAGAACCGACGCCCTCGACTTGCGGCTTCGAGCAAGCCGAGTATCACGACGTCCATGTCCTCCTCTGCGGCGGCATTGACGATTACGACAGAGCCCTTAGGGAAGGACATGAGCAGTTCACAGATTCTGTCTGGGCCTTGCTCTCGGATGTCTTTGAGAGACAATGACTTGACACGATCGGCAGTGATGGCACCTTTTGACTTCTCAACAACCCAATCTCGCAGATTTGAGCTCTTGTAGCCGAACGTGGCATCTTGAGCGAATTGCGTCTGACCAGCTGGAACAAGCTTGTCGCCTTCGGCCACGTAGTGGACATCGTCAATCGTGTAACGCCCACCTTGTAAGAAGAAAGGTGCAAGAATCCACGAATCGGCTTGCCGGCCCAGCGCTTTTTCAGTAGTGTCTGCTTCGAGCGGGAAATGGCCTCGGAGCGTGGAATCTGATCGCAGCACAATCTCGAAATCCTTGCCGGTCGCCTTTGATGCCTCGAGCAGATTTTGGCAGATCTCATGAATTAGCGCCTCAGCCTCCGGAGGATGTAGTGCTCGTGAGTTGGTGAGGATGAAGAAGCCACGGGTCCTCGTGGTGAGATCGGAGGTGAATGCGGACTGTAGAAGAGGAACATCCCACTGGGTTAGCACGTTAATGTCGTGACATGTTTGTGTGCCTGTTGGATCATCGTCAAGTACGACTAGCAATGGCATGCTGTTACTGGTATGATTGATTTTCGTCTTGATTAGAGATCTCAAGTCACCGGGATAGACAGGTGGGAGTGACGACAAAGCTTCAGAAAGCGATCTTGATTGGAATTCAGTCATCGTGGACGTGCGTCTGTATGAAAGATAGGAGGTGCCGCTAAAGGAAATCGCAATGCAGGTCTAGCTGAACAAATTCAGGGCAGAAACAATAACTTATGTACGACGTGGAAGCTTAAATCGTATGTATGTCTTGCGATGTCATTTCCGTGAGGAGTCCTGGCCGGCTTTCCTCGGCCCGCTTCCGTACAGACCAAACTTTGCAGAGCACCAAAGAACGCTCTTGCAGATACACAACACCTCTGGTCGTCCGAAACGGCGTCCAAGGCCGTACGAAATGGTAAACAGCAATTCTGATTGCGAATAGAGCCCTGCATCTCGTTGTGGAAATCCCCGACTGCTTCAAAAGCTGGATATCAACACGGGGCGCTATGCCAAGTGCCGTGCTCCCTTACTATTCATACACACCGCTGTCGAACTTCTCCCGGTCCCAGAACCTCGCCCTGATCTCGTTGCCATTGAACACACGGCCTTCGAGAGCATTGACAGCGCGTAGAGCCGAGAGTTGATTAGTAAAATGCACCAGCACCAACGGGCCGCTCTCATTGTCGGTGTCAGAATGAATGTAGACTCTTTCCACATTCCCATACTTCTCACTGCACTCTTCACCAATCTCTTGCATAATATTGACATCCTCCCTCATCATCTCAGCCTGCAAGTCCATGCCGTGAAGCATGCCCTCGAGTCTGACGACCTCGGACATGGCGCCGAATTTGCCTTCTTCGGCCTCTCTCGCGGCCTTGGACCTTGTACCGCCCATGATGCGACCGGTCTGTGTGGGCACTACATAGCCGCCTCCTTCGGCATCTGACTTCTTCTTCCGCTTGTCGGCTTTTGCATACAGAGCTGTGGTGACACCGGTGCCTTCCTTGCCCAGACCTTGGCCCTTTGACCAGCCGTATTTGGCCATTAAGCGCTCTGCAAATTTCGCTTGGCCTGGTCGATTTGACCTTGGTGCTTCGGCTTGGTCTTGGTCTTGGTCTTGGTCTTGCTCATCAACCTCCATCTCTTGCAGCTCCGCTTCATTGGTAGGTAGGTCAGGATCAGGAGAAGGCAGGTTGTATCGCACTGGTGCACGAGATATCTGGCCTGCAGGCGGCGCAGGTGACTCGTCCGGCGGTGGCGGTGGAGGTACTTGCATGCCGCTCATGCGCATGCGTCTGGCAAAGGCATCCTCACCACTAGCGTCATCCGGCACATTCCCATCTGTTGGAGGGACATATGGTTCGTCCTCGTCATCTGGAGGTGGTGGTGGCGCTTCGGTGAACTCTGCAGGCGGAGCAAAAGACATGGAAGGAGGGGGTGCGAATTGTTCTACCCGGTTAGTGTTTTCTCGAGTCACAGCTAGAGGCAGCCTACGGTTCTTCCTGACATCAGCACTTCTGTCGCTATCACTGTCATAGTCACTGGACCCTTTTCGCTGTATGCGATGGCGATACAGCAAGTCCTTCCATTCTCTAACCTCACGAATCTTCTCTTCGCTGCGCTTGTATTCTTCGTAATTGTTGGGTCTTGTAGGGTCGTAGATATCGTCCCAGTCGTGCTGAAGTTGCTGCGGAGTTTCCTTGTTCTTCTTGCGCTTCTTCCGTCCCCCCCGCTGCCTCGAACCAGCGTAGTACGCGTTCACATCATCGTCGTCTTCGGCTGTGGCCCTCCAATCTGCTGCCGTGCTTTTCTGTGCTGGTGTCGCAGTCGGCTGTGAAGACGCTTCATTTTGTGCTTGGTCAGGCTTCTCAGTTTCGTCCCTCGCTTCCTGCACTAGCACTGGCGCCTCAGGTTGCTTCGACAGGGCGGAGAGCTTGCTAGCTATGGCTTTTGCTTTCGCTTTTTGAGCCGCCAATTGTGGGCGCTTGGTAGGTTGAAATCGTAAGGAGGCTGTTCATGATGCATCGAACACACGTGAGTACTTCCATTCTGCAATCTTCGTCGGCTTACGAGCAATTCAATTACCAGCAAGAGCTTGTTGCTTCTTTGCAGCTTCTTCTTCTGGCGAAGATTCAGCCGGCTTGTTGTACGTTACTGGCGCACTGGAGATCGTGCCAGGCGCATCCTTGGACGGATCGAGCAAGTTCGCATAGAGCGACAGTCCTGTTCGAGGTTTCCCAGGGGTTTCATTGGCCATATTTACAACGATCTGTGAGAAGGTCTGAAATGCCTGAGACAATTGCGCCTTGTCATGGGAATTTGTGGATGGAATCGCAAAGAGCAATATTTAATGCCTCGGGCAGCAGCGAACCAAACGTGCAGCGCCTTCGATTCCGTCTTCCCCACCTCATGCACGCCTTTGGAAGGACAAGAACGCCTCATCGGCAAGCTTAGATGTCTAGTGAGATTCTCTAGATGGTTTCTCCTCATCGTAAACAAGTCTATATATTCTTGGAGCTTTATAAATTGCTTCATCTGTTGAAATTGGAAACAATGCTTGCTGCTACTACAAGAATCCTACCCCAAGCTACCCGCACTGGCACAAAGCAAGCTACCAGACTCTTCTGCACAACCCGCATCATGTCAACTTCTCAGTTCGAATGGCTCGTCCAAATCCCAGACAAACCAAACGCACTGACGAACCGCCTCCAGGCACGACCACTGCATCTTGAGAAGCTCAAGCCAAGGATTGAAGCCGGTCAGGTCGTGTTCGGTGGTGCATTGCTTTCAGATCAACCACCCGTTGACGGGACACCGGATATGGTCGGGAGTGTCATGCTGATCAAAGCAGACACCAAAGAAGAGGTCATAGAGCTACTCAGGAACGACGAGTATACGAAGCAAGGTGCCTGGGATACCGACAAGGCGACGATTACGCCATTTAGGTGTGCGGTGAGGACTGCTATGGAGTAGTCCTATTTCTGCAGAAGGAAAAAAGGAACGAGATGAGATCTCCACCACTTCACCTCCCGTCGTACGGGGCGGTCGGTCTACCAGACTCTCTGGGCCAGGAAGCTAACTGTCAAAAAGTCAACATAAGTATTTGCAAAGTCCGCTGCGACCCATGCAGCAAGAACAAAACACAGAGTATCGGAAAACACCTGAATTTACTTCCCTCCCCCATCCCAACACATATCCCAGTGCAATTCCCGGCGTAGACGATGTATACCGCATATTCTGATGCCATCACACCGACCAGAATGCCTTTAAACCACAAATCGACCTTGCTAAATTCCAATTCGAGCATAACGGTCCAAAATGAGCATGGCAGCATAATGGTGAGGCACGCGCATTTGCCCTGAGCTCTGAGAAAAATACGATCACGACTGTTAGCGCCACGAGAGGAATGCATCGTAGAGTGTGAGTGCACTTCCGAAGTGGGCAAGGAAGGTGAGGCTTAAACGAAGCCTGGAAGATATATCGGACCGGGAGCAAGCCGGATGAATGATGGGCTTATGGTGGTTCACAAAGGTGTGAGGTCGATGATCAACTACCTCAACATCACTTTAAACGTGTTGCTGAGATAGAACGATGCGACAGTGTCCTTCTAAGGTCGGGTACGGAGGTCGACCTTCACATCCGCGGCAGTGCTCCAGCCTTGAAAACGGATGGCTGTAAGGAGGTCAAGTATCCATTGGACTCGAAGGCTTGAGTTCTGAGGTTACTGTTCGAGCTGCATGTCTTCCTCCAGTCTTCGGTTCAAGCTCTCCTTATGTCGTAGATCCACGCTTGATCCTCTTGAAGTCCTTCCGGGTGTTCTACCATCCCAACAGCATCAGTGCCACAAGCATGGCGTTTATTGTGATCACGTCGAAGGACTTTCCAACAAGCCAAACATGAACTTGAAGCGCATATATTCATGGCAGCAACGTCCGTTGCAGCTGAGTATGGCTAGGCTTAGCAGGTGGTACCAGTGGGGCAACAAACAGTAATAGGAGCGGAGCGAAGTATTTTGGTGATCTTGGGCCTGGCACGAGGCGTACGGTGAGGTGGTTGTAGAACTGACATGTCTGACCTCAGCGGGGTTTGTACCACTGACTAAGTGAGTGCCCACATGACATGATCCGGATGAATCAACTTGCGCCTCTTTGCGCGAACCGGACAGGGCTGTCTCGGAATATGTAGGATGGAGTCGGTCCTTAATCACATGTCCTTCATTGATCCCGAAATTTTGAAAAGCATGCATAGCGTTAACGCTGCATACAAGCACGAAGGAGCATAGTCGATCTTCTCCAGGTGCTACATTAGAAGATGCACCTAAACCTTCGTGTTTTTATGCTTTTCTTCTTAAGGGCACATGGTGTGAAATCGCTGTAGGGCCGCTTGCGTGTATCTAGCACTATATTCTGCAGAGCGGTATCCGTCGCTGCCTTCTTTTCACAGGAACTTTGTTTTTGGCTAGCCCCCAAGCGCTGATGCCGCTGCTGTATTTCTCGTAAACTTGCTCGCTGGTTCATGTCAGCCTAGAAAGCGGTAGAAAGAAATGGGACGTCGCAGCATGAAAACAATATTATGTACTTATGGACGGCTCTGACCTCGCAGAGCCTTCTCTCGGCCTCAAAAGTCAGCGGCACAAAACTCGGCTTGATAGCCGTCCACCCAGCGCTTGTATGATGCCTTCACGACTGCTGCGTTGGCTGCAGAGCCCACTGCATAGGAGACGCGGAGGTTTCGGTGAACTTACGACCATCCTTGAGCACACCTCTTAAGGAATCTGGACGTATCAGAGTAGTTCAAGATGCTCTTGAACCGTTCCATGGTTGCCGACATGGGTATCTCAAGTTTTCAGTTCATCGAATTAGAGCTATCGTAATGACGGACATAACAAGTGCGGACGGAACATTCCTGATAATCGAGTGGCCGCTTGCAAAGAGAGAGACTATACCACCAAAGCTGAACGGGTATTATTCAGCTTTGCAGTCAAATCGAACAGTAATCGCAGTTTTGGGTATACCTCCGCGAGCCTTTATTGGTGAAGAGGCATGCAAAAGCTTCCTACATACCACATCTGCCGGCGGCGGCGCAAGACAAAACATGAGCAACAGGTCAGTCAACGTAACATCAGCTTTCCTAAAATTTCGGGAGATGGAAGAACAGCTTGGTGGTTTTTTACAACACTGGAATATGATCATAGATAGAGTCAGCGCGCGTGCCGGAGACTTAGCCAGTTTGTTTTCATGTTGCCTTCCTATTTGGCCTAGGCCAATCAAGAGCATCACAGTACCTGGAGCCGAAGCAGCTCCTCCGCAAGGATGAAATGAGAAGCTACTTTTCATGGAGGTCCGATATGGGCGGCAAAGAAGAAGTATTGACCTGTGCTGGCTTTTCAGAAGAGAGGACAGAGAGGGAAGAATCACCTGAGCGATTTAGGAATCGTCTACGGCTCGTCACTAAGGCCCAAATAGGAACGGCCGAAGTTTGTTTGTTCTCGATTGACATCACTCTCGCCTAGATGTCGACGGTGCCTAATGATTTTCCATAGCCATCGACTTCTGCCGCAGACCCAGAAGCCACGGCAGAGCCTCTTGAAAGGAGATAACAAATACTTAGGTATTGCCAACCTCGAAGCAACAACCTCCTCTCTTTCACTTTCAGAACTCGCATCATGAGTTGGATGCAGTGCATCGATACTGGAAACAGGTGCCTTCCGATGAGCTGTGAAGGCATGGACGAATTGAGCCATGCTTAGTATCAATTTAAGTATTCAGTGGTCAGAGAGGGCTACTACTTTTCACCACCTACGGAGGTCGGCGGCGACATCATGAGTGTTGATGATAAAGCTGTGGCGCAATATGCTAATGTCTTCGCCAACGACTATGCGAGGGTTCATCTCGGCGACAAGTATATGAAGGTTGCATTGCAGATTAATCCAGAGACGTTGACTCCAGAAGCCAAGCAAAAAGGTCAGTTACGCTAGACTTCGGACGCAAGAATTTATTAATGATCCTTCGGACAGCTCTATTGTCAGGTTTAGCTTATCAAGATATGAACCTCAGAAGAAACCAATTGGCAAGCAAAAAGGTTCAAGCCCCGGATTGGGTGTGGCAACGAGGGTCTTCCCCTGGGTTTGCCGATTGGCTTACCAGCAACGGCGCTCTTTTCTGGATCTCAGGCAAGCCGGCAAGTGGCAAGTCAACACTGATGAGATACATCGCCGAGGATCCCAGATGCCAGGTCCTGCTCAGCAACAACTCCAACGCCACGTGGCTTATCCACCACTTCTTCTTCGATTTTCGGGCCAACAAAGCACTTCCTAATTCCCTCGAAGGCATGTGCAGATCCTTGTTGTTTCAGCTTGTGCAAGCCTCGACCAAGATTGCTGCAAGCGTGTCTCAAATTGCACTGAGCAAGTATTGGGATGTTCGCTATAATAATGCAGGACTTGACGCGCTTCAGATTGCCATCCGAGACTGCGTGAGAAGTACAAAAACTCATCTTTGCATCTTTGTTGATGGTCTGGACGAGTTCGAGGGGTCGTACACAGAACTCATTGAGTGCTTGAAGTTCAAAGATTTGGTAGACGGGAGCTCAGTGAAGATGTGTCTTGCTAGTCGACCAGAAAGGCTCATTCAGTTGGCGTTGAAGGGCGTTCCGACTTTCAGGATGCAAGACCACAATCAAAGCACAATTTCTGACTTGGCAACTACAGCCTTCACAAGCGTTCCAGACCATCACCTAGGTCGGCATTTGCAGGCGACGCTTGTCAATTCCATTGTTCACGATGCACAAGGTGTGATTTTGTGGGCGCAACTGGGTTGTACCGACATCGTCGAGGGCATATTGTCGCAAGAGAGCTTCGAAGAATTGCTCATACGCCTCGCGGATTACCCCGAAGACCTTGATGGAGTTTATGCTCGACTCCTTGGGAGGATGGACCGACGTTTTCTACCCGAAACCCTGTTAACATTACACCTTATCCGCACGTACCCCTTCGGCAGCACAGATCGAGGTCAAACGCTAAGACTGCCGATTCTCCGAAACATTCTCGAAATACTCCGGGAGCTAGGAGTTCTTCCACTTTTCCCTAAGGCAGCCCTTGACATGTCTGTCTTCGAGATTCGCCTACACTCACGGCTCGGCGGTCTCATTGATGTGATCCATGAATCTGATGACTTGGAGTCAACCTCGTCTGCACCCTTTGTCCGGCTTTTCCACAAAACTCTCACGGCTTATCTGGATAAATTCGGCACAATCTCAAATGGACTCCCGCTTACTTTCGTCCAAAGGTATCCTGACAATTACTGGCTTCGCCTGTACTGTGAGTACATCAAACAGTCCCGATTGCTCTCGCAGTGCAGTTTGCAAAAGCTTGTCGAGATTGGAGCGATGTGGCGGGCGCATAAATACGACACGTCTTGGAAAGATAGTATGGATTTTGCCGCAGATGTTGACAGCAATCTTCGCGAAAGCATCGGTCAGAAAATTCGCCAAAATCTAGCAGCTCTTTCTTGCGCATCTGATGGGGTGCTCGTGAGATCAGCGGATACAAGTATAACATCGAATTCTGACCTATATACTCTCATCCACGAGACCTTGGTGAATCCAATAATGTGTTTGCACATTTCACACCGTCTTTTCCCAGCCTCATGTACTTGTCAATGGCGAAGTGCGACGGTTCAAGGTCCAGAATTCCTCCGCTACTCTCCTCAGGAGCGAGGTCTACTACTAAGCCTCGCCCACGGTTTGTGGGACCATGCTTTGGCGTTCAGGAGAAGTGCGTCCTCAGTGAGCAGTTAAAGGCAGAGTGTACACGGACTTTCCTAGAATTAGCCCGCAGTGATCGGATAGCTCAGCTTTCTCGGTCTGAAGTTGACGAGTGGCTGGAGAAGCTTGCGCCCAGTCTGAGAGGAGCACTCCCGTAGATTTAGCTCGTCATTGCGACCGGTATGGTGACTACCTATTTGAAGTCAGGCTTCGTATTCAGGCGCGTACCTCACAATCTATCCGTGGATTTATCCAGTAGGCAACTGCCCACGGAGCTATCATTTACCGTATTTGATACGCAAAATGAATGCCAAGGGCGCGGATGCCGACCTAGATGAACCACAGCCATGGAGGATTACCCATAGTGTTGGTAATCTCCGAGACTATTTGCGCTCTCGCCTAATGCTGGACGATAAAAAGGTTCTATGAGAGAGTGTGAGGATCTCGCGGGTCACACGCTGATCCAGGCAGAAAGCGAGATCTTTGCTAAACGCATTGGATTACGAAAGGATCATGAACGAAAGAGATGCGGCGTACGGCGCTCACAACAATCAACCCTTTACGAGAATCAGTCGTGCTGCACAAAGTTAACGAGTGTAAGCTCATAAATGATGCTTTCGAAACATCTACCAGTTCAAGTATGTATGCGACTGTCTGTACCGTATCAACCTCATGGATCAGCAATACGTTCGAGATGATTTGAGGAGTCGTCAACCCCACGTTTGGCCTCCACAAGCCCCAGATTTACAGTCTTGACGCCTCGGAATTCTTCCACTTTCTAAACAGCAGCGCAATCTTTCCGCAGCTGTCAATCTTCACTGCATGTGGCTCGTGCTCACTTGCCCGCTACCATGGTCACTGTCGGCAGTCCTGCCAATAGCTCAGTGAATGGCAGCAATGATGGCACACAAGGCAAAAAGCGAAAAGTCGACGACGCGACGAGTCCGCAGACGCAGACTCACACCCGGTCCAAGAGGAGTAGGTATATTTCTATAGCATGGTACGCCTGCCTGTCCCTTGGATGGAGATGGAGTGCATCGACTTCTAACAGTCCATCGATAGCAACGAATGCAAGCGTCGGAAGATCAAATGCAATGGCCAGACACCGTGCCAGCGATGCGGCAATCTGTCGCTCGAGTGCATTTACAGCCCGAATTGCTGCACGAACACGTTGAGGGACTCACAGTAAGCAGGGTCGTGCACAGCAACCGTGGCCAATCCGGACTGACAGATCCAGGGAATTCAAGCAGATGCAGGACCAGATCGCAACACTGCAAGAGCAGGTAGGAGACTTATACAGCACCGTCAATGACCTCCGAACGCAATTGCAGTTCAGTCAGCAGAACGACCAGTCCCAAATGTACCCTCCTCTCGACCGCCGACCATCCGCACCCATCTCGAGGACTCTGCCTCCGCTTGTATCTCCAAGAGTGAGACAACAACAGCGGACACTGCCGCAATTTCATGGCCCAACAAGCTCCATCTACGGCTTCGACGTTGCTAAGAGCTCGTTATCGAACATGGGCATAACACAGCCTCCGGATGCAGAGGGGCAAATGTCCACGGACAGGAGCCAGGCTGCGTCTCCCGTACATCTCGCACCGCATCCGAGCAAAGATCCCATCTGGTTGCTCGATCAGCAGGAGGCGCTGCGGTTTTTGCAGATCTACGAAGAGGAGTGTCACATCATGTACCCGATACTCGACATGGAAGCGTTACGCAAGCACATCAATGTACTCTACGCTTTCATTGGCGCCGCATTGCGCTCAGGCTTTGGCCAGGTTGGACTGCCTGGCGAAGATGCGCTGGACGACGACATGACTACCCAGCTGAAACTTGTGCTTGCTATCGGCCTCATCATCGATGGTCATGGTCAGCACGAACTCGGACAGAGATTATACGACTCGGCCAAGAAGGCAGTTGACCTTGTCATTGTGGGACACTTGAGCCTCAAATCAGTGATACTGATCATCCTTACTGCGACATTCCATTTCCAGAAAGACGAGGAGACTCAAGCCTGGAGATTCATCGGCATTGCCGGCCGACAATGTGTCGAGATGGGGTTGCATAGGCGTGATAGCCTCATGCGCTCCTTTCCCAACCAAGCTGAATTCAAGCATGCAGTGCAGGTCTTCTGGGTCGTCTATGCTTTGGACAGGCGATGGAGCTTCGGCACCGGTATGCCATTCTCCTTGCAGGACTCAGACATCGATCCAATGCTACCGGAGCCTGACAACACCTACCCATATCTGAAGCACATTACAGCCTACAACCACATCGCAACCAAAATCTGGCAGCACATATCCGCGTTCGACTCGGGCGCTCAGGGCGTTCGTCGAGACGAGATTGGCTATCTTGACTTCCAAATCATGCAATGGTACCAGCAACTCCCCGACCAGCTTAAATTCGATAGCACCAACCTACAAGCCGAGAACGAAGTGCCCGACCGAAAGACTCGAATGTTGCGCTTCCTCATGTTCTTGCGCAAGAACCAAGCACGTATCTCTGTCTACCGGCCTATCCTCCACTCTGCGACCAGCATTATTGAGAACCGTCAACACGCCGAAACCGTGATTCAGATCGCCAAGGACACCATCAACACTATCATCGGCGTGGATCGCACGAGCGACATCTATCGTACCCAACAAGTCTGCTACAATTACTTCCTCGTCCAAGCGCTAGCAGTCATATTCCTCTCGGTCGCGCATGCGCCCGCTGTTTTTTGCGACAGGACAAGAGAAGAATTCTACGGCGCCATCGACCTGATCAAAGGCTTCAGTACCAAGTCTCACACGACACGTAGGATGTGGAAGACGGTGCGTGGTCTCAAGGATCTCGGACAGAAAATTGGACAACTTGCGCGGAACGAACTGCCGCATCAGCAGCAACCAACGTCCCACCACGACGATGCACACTCGAACGCTGCACTAGCCATGGCAGGTCTAGCAGGGCACAAAGTTGAGAACTATCCACCGCCACCGCCGGTCAGAAACGGAAGTACAGATATGAGTTATTCTCCCGAAGATGCGAGTCAGATGGGAAACGAGCTGACGGCGCTGTTCGAGATGGCGGGGGCGTATGGGCAGCCAAATGCAAATGGGAGTATGACTGCGCCGGGAATGGAGGCGTTCGGGACTTTTGGTGTGAACGGGACGGATGACGCGGATGGCATGGGAATGGGGTTCAATGCTATGTTTGGCAATGAGCCCGAGTTTAGTCGGATTATGAACGAGTTGCTCTAAGGTCGGAGTGGAGACCGGGGCAGACGGTTGACGATCCCCATGAACTTGCTTGCCTGAGCGATGGTGTTGTTGGCATACTTCTCCTCAAATATTGCCGGAATATTTACGGGTTTAATGATATGGCCACGATTACCGGGTCTGGAAATTCGTTTTTGTAGCCTCGCCACTTCAAATTGATGCCTGAGTAAGGCTGTCATTTAATGGTCCGCACCTTCCACGTGTCGATCAATTGCCTGCCAAGTTGAAATATGATTGCAAGACAGAAGTGCCCAACTGCGCCTGAATCTCGCTCATATGCATATGCAATATTCCACCTCGGACATCGATTCCAACAAGGACTTTGTATCGCCGACTAGTCCATTAAACATCTTTGAAGTGACGCAACCGACGCCCTTGCACCTGACTCTCGTCGAACCGCCCTCCTTCAGATACAAATTCTCTTCCACGGCACAACCTGCTGCTCGAGAATTTGACACACCTTGAACGTCAGCATGGATACATAGCTGATGGCCATAAATATCAGACTTGCTGCCCGAGGACCAAGCGAAGACATCGCGTCCTGATTGACACACGCTCGTTTAGCTCTAGCTCAACCGCTACCACATCCTCCCACTCACGAGCTTCATCTGGCCTCTACACATCTGCCCACCATGCCCGACTTTGACGCCTCCGATATGTCTGCCTCATCTTCTCAAGGTGTGGATAGTTGGATCGCAACCTTTTGCAGCCTAATGGGCCACGAATACTTCGCCGAAGTCAGCGAAGATTTTATCGAAGACGACTTCAATCTGACAGGCCTGCAAGCCCAAGTTCCCATGTACAAAGAAGCGTTAGAGATGATATTAGACGTCGAACCCAGCGAAACGGGCAGCAGCAACTTATCCGAAGAGGAAGAAGAAGAGGAAGAGGAGGAAGAGGATGGCTTGTTAGGCGAGGAGCTGGATCAGCCCGCGGAGGGCGCGCAAGAAGGCGCAAACGGAGCGGACAATGCGAGACGGGTGACAAGGGGCCGGAGTAGCAGTGACGCAAGTGTAATTGAAAGCAGTGCCGAATTGCTCTACGGCCTCATCCATGCCCGCTATATCACGAGCCGACCGGGTATTCAGCAGATGATGGAAAAATACGAGATGGCCCATTTTGGATACTGTCCCCGCGTGTACTGCCATGGCACAAAAGTCCTACCCGTAGGCCGAACAGACACACCCGGTCAAGAGACGGTCAAGCTCTTCTGTCCCAGCTGTCTGGACATTTATACGCCTCCGAATTCGCGCTTTCAAGCCGTGGACGGCGCATTCTTTGGTACCACGTTTCCACATTTATTCCTGATGACTTTTCCGGATTTGGATATTGCACCTGCGAAGAAAAGGAGCAGAGATAACGGTGTCAATGAAGAGACAGAGAGCGTGCTCAGCCCGAGTGAGGCGGCCCAACATCAGGCAGGCATGGCGAACGCAAGTCGAAGTTCGAGTTTGACGTTGCCCTCTGCGCCCCCGATACCGGGCGTCACCACGCAGGCTGCGAAAGACGAAAGGCGAGCGGCCGAGGCGGCGGCACTAGCTGCATTACCACCTCAACCGTCCAGCATCAATGGCGTGTCGACGCAGAATCTGGCGCCAGGCTTGGGAAGGGGTAAGATATACGAGCCCAAAATATACGGCTTCAGGGTATCAGAAAGAGCCAAGGGCGGGCCGCGGATGCGTTGGCTACGTTCGAAACCACTCGATATCAATGAACTCGATGAGGCCAGGATATACCACGAAAGGTATGGTGGAAATGTAGATGGTGATCCCGACGAAGAGGCGGAGGAGGAGGAAGGAGAAGAAGAAGACGAAGATCAGGAAGGCCAAGAAGAGGCTGACGGTGACCAAATCATGAAGTCTCCCGAGAAAGATGCATCTTCGACGAAGCGGAAATCGAAGACGAGGTCACCCACTGCCGGTGGAGCAACAGTGGCCGCTGGTGGTGGCGGGTAGAAAACGACACAGCTTTGTTGTTGGTACGGACCGATTAGAGTACAAGAATAGTTTTGAAGAAGGCCAAGAGTTCTCGGCTGTCAACGCCCGGAAGCCACAAGCAACCAGCAGCCAATTCTGGCCACCGCATCCACCGCACCTCTATTCCATATCACCTCGAGCCTGAAACAGTGGACTGGGAAAGAAAAGAAGCTGAGAACGAGCTTGCCTTAGTATGCTGTGAAGAGGCCGAAGATATTTCTCCTCTCGCCGAGACGGTTTCAGGAAGAATACATCGTGAATTCTGCCTGATTTGCGATTGGCGCTGGAAGATCAACTAGACTGTAAGAATCGAGGCCCGATATTACCTCTGATGAGTGGGTATCCTGTCAGCGAATGGATAATAGGTGCGGCAAGCACACCCTTTAAGCAACGAGCGAGCAAGGACTATGAGACGAACAACGAGGAGCAATCCATCTATTTTATTCCATCCAAAGTTCCTTCCCGTAAGATCTTCCCGATTCTAGCTTGCATCATGACCCACCATCCCTCCGCTCCTACCATGCTGTCAAAAGCAAACCATCTCCCTCACGGGAGCGGCATTTTACCATTGAGCTCCAAATTCCACTCTCGACATCCCACCCGAATGTTCCATCATCTCCGCTAGCACATGCCTCCCGGCCGCCTTTAGTCAGTGACCCGCCCACCGAGCAATAGCCGCGCACCCACCGACTGAGCCGAGCTCGTTTGCATGGCGTTATCGCGTGCGGGTTGAGTGTCTCAGGTCCATTACTCGTGCGATCATTGCGAGGGAGGTGATTATAGAGAGGGTCAGAGATGTTGTTTGACTCTGAGATCGGATGGGACGTGGAGCGGGTTGAGGCGACGTGACCTGGCCTGGCCTGGGCTTCTGAACTATGTCTAAAATCGCAGGCCGGGAAATCAGGACTTGAATGAGTGGGAACGAGGAAATATAGGATGGAGGGATGAACGGACGGATGGGTGGATGGGTAGATAGAGGGTTGCATAAGACCAGGCTTAAGCCACTGCAGTCTTGTATAGGTCAGTAGTAACCATGGATTTGGAAAGATACATGGAGAGAGTGTGTGGTGGCTGATCAGGTGAGATAGCGCTATGGCCGAGGTAGCAAGATTCCAATCGACACTCTCGGAGACACTACTCACGACTTACCACGGGAGTGGGAAGTTTTTCCGCACGGGTTATTGTGCGACGCTCCACGGCCCGAGTAAGGGAAGGGAGGAAACATATAAGGAAGAACAACGTCCATTGTGGCGTTGGAATAGCAGCTGACGCGAGGAATGACCTTGATAACAAGTACCACCGTGCTGTGCATCTCAGACTGGCGCGAGAGCAAGACGCTGCTCACATGCATCAGGGCTGGCAGACCCAGGACATTCCAGGCTGAGGGAGGTCTAAACTAGCTGAAGGCGTTAAAATATGCTGCAGTGGTCCAATGGAAGTTCTACAGAAAGCATGGAAGACGGCATATTGGTTAGAGTAAGGAGATTGTTTAGCCAAAGGAAATACAAAGGATTGACCTTTCACGTGGCAGGGACGGGAGAATCGGGTCGTTTTGATGAAGACTAAATCTAGGCACGAACTGGCCACTGGTAGAAGCAAGCCCTGGGTACGCCTTCCACTAGGATAACAGGTTCAACTCGCATGCTCAGACCAAGAACCTCCGATCCAAACCCACAGCGAGGTCTCTGCTCCCGGGAAAAAAAAGACTTATCCTCTGTCCTCACAATTCTCATTGCTTGGACACTCATAGCCCGCATTAATCGTTTCGTAACCCAAAGGCGCAACCACATTCGCTGCAAACTCGTCAAGCCAATTACCTGCACTCTGGTTAGCATGCGTTCACCGGTTCAGCTCGGGTTTGCCTTTACCAGGAGGATCGTAGTTACACACGGTAAAGAAAGGCCTGATGCCAGAACTCGGGTCGATGTTCCCAAGTCCAGTCGCTGTGCAATCTGTCGTGTAGCAGCCAACCGATGTGATATCTTTCCAGACGATCTGACTGAAGTGACCCCAGAAGTGCAACGTATTGACATCAGGTTCACCACCGTAATAGGTATAGAAGTTTACTTCGCCGTTGTAGAACCCGTCGCTGATCAGGAAACCCATTTGAGTTTCGAGATAGCCGGCGCCAATATTTTGGCCATAGCAAGCGGCGGGCGTGCCGTCGGAGTTTGGTGGGCAATCGGTGGCGCTGAACTTGTAGTTAGTGGAGGTCAGGTTGAAATACAGGGCAGAGCGAAATAGATCGTCGCAAAGGCGGGTGAGGTAAAACATACGTATCATGGGCATAAACACAGCTGTCGGCAATTTTCTTCGCAGTCGCCGCCATTCTATCGCTCCAGGTCAAAGGATCAGCGGTGTGATTTGCTCGGTGGCGATTGTGATGGCGAAGGATGGTGTCGATATAGGCTTTGCTGGTCACTACTGCTTCGGATATTGAAGTTGTCGACGTCACGGCTGAGCTGGTCGTTGAGGATCTAGTGGTGGGAGTTGCTTCCCCAGTTGTCATTGACCCTAAGCTCGTTGTTGACTCTGTGCTTGTGCTTGACTCGGCAGACGAAGATGACTCGGAGGTGGTGCTCGTCAACGTTGAGCTTGGTGACTCTGTGATGGATTCAGAGGAGTCGATTGAGGTCGAGGTTGAGGTCAAGGTAGTGATAGTGCTTGTAGTGCCCGTCTGTGAACATATCAAATTTGTTAGCAGGTCACAGTCTGTAGCAAGAAGGAAGTTTTCGCCTGTTATAGTTGCGGGTGGACCCATCGCATTGTAAAGCTTGCATTGTTGTGAAGCTGCATCAAATTGCGCTGCACTACAGGCACCTTCGAGCCCACAGTCAAGCGCACAATTCTCCAGGTATGGACCTCGAGGGTTGGTAAGCTTGAACGGGCCGGAGGGTCTTTGATCGCACTGCCATATGTAGCAGGTTTGTCCAACTTGGATACCGGCTGGCTTGCTCCTGTCACATGCGGCAGGCAGAGAAGTCGGCAGGAAGCAAGATGGTTGTGTAGTGCTGGTTGAGGAATTCGCCGCTGCGCTCGCAGATGCGCTGCTTGGCACAGAGGGAGTGATGGAAGTCATGCTTACCCCTGTGGTTGTTGTGATTGGCTGCTGCTCAGTGGGCAGGAGCTCAGGCTCTACTGGTTGGCACTGCGTCGGTGCTTCTCCCCCTTCCTCAATCACCACTAGCGCGTCGCCCTGTAGGCAGAAGTCGTCAATTTCTGGTAACGAAACATTTCCAGATGCATCGACCTCGATAGTCACTAGATTTTCTGGTTTACTGTTTTGCAGCTTGAAACGTCGAGCCTCAACAGTGCTGTCGATGGCCAAATATTGCGAGCCACTTCTCAGCACGTTAGTCTCGAGGGAAAACTTCACTGCTTCGGCTTCGCTATCTACCAGGATGCTCAGGCCTCCTTCGTCAAAACCGAGATATTTGAGTGCTCGTTGCGATAATCTCCTCTTCGGTAGATTGGGCACATTGAACGAAATGTAGAACTCGTCATCGGTCATAGTGGGACCAGTCGAAGTTATCGTTGCCGTGGACGCGGTTGTGATGTTCATAGTGGTTGAGCTGGTATGTATAGGCATCTGTGGAGTGACTGTGTTATCAGGTATGATGACAGATGTACCATTGCCTGGCACGTTGTCGGAGACATTCGTTGTAGATGATGAACGGGTGCCTCCTATCCCTCCATTGGCCATGCTATTCGAAGTTGACGCAGGCGGCAGTGTCACACTAGTCAATGGCGTGCTTGAACGCGATGTGTCAGTTGTCGATCCAGCTTCGCAAGATCCTCCAGCGGTTACATAGCACGTTGTGTGCTCGACGAACGTGAGTGTACTCGTATAGTTGTAACTCTCACATGCAGTAACCGTCTCCTGAGCTTGTGCGGACGCTGCAAGCAACAGAACCGCCAATGCCGTAGACCGCATCGTGGACGAAAAGCAAACGACAAGGACACCAGCAACAACGCATGAAAAAGCTTTGAAAGGAAGCCATGGCTCGAGGGCGACGAGGAGATGTTATGGGCTATCCAAGGCTTGTTTCCACATACCTAAACGACTCATATTTGCCTCACATTCCATTTCAGAGGCTGTACAGCATTCCGATCAAAACAAGAATCGTATGATGGTCAGTGCACTCGGTAGGCAAACTAGGAGCAGTCGTTCATTAGCGGCGTATGCCGTCTTATACCGTCATAAAGATGAATATTGCGCAAAATCATTTCTCATATATCGCATAGTGTACAATTGGCATCATCACCAATACATCCACGACCAAGCAGGAGATGTGATAGAATCATAGCAAGAAGCATCAAAAGGTGAGTTACAAGGGAGGAGCCAAGGTTACTAATACCGCCGATGGTCACGTGCTGAGTCAGTGGTTCCGCCGTCAAGGAAAGCGAAACTGGAATAGAAAGACGTGCTTGATTTCGTTTTCGTCCTACTGCTTGATATTGAACTATCCTCAATTCGCTGAAAACAGTAATTATCACATCTAACCAACACTTACGTCATTATACCTTGGGGTAATACGGCTCCAGACCTCGTTGCCAGCCATTTGGTATTGAAGACCTTCCAAATATGCTGAGAGAGCAGGTGAGCGATTTTTGGCCTCTATTTCCTGCACCATCTGCAGATGACGCACTTCCCACTCTCTGCACATGGTCCAGAGGATGCGCTTTGCACCGTCCACATCGACACCAGCGATGGTCTGCATGATAGGCACGGATGAACACAGCGCGCCTCCTTCATGACCCCTGGCAGCGACACGGACTTCCTTTTCATAACTACAGATGTCGTTGACGACAGAGATGCTTCTTGAAGCATTTTCCTCCACTGGTCTTGCCAGTATGTGCTCCGAATCAGATAGGTGTAAGCCCATCGCGAACCGCATGATAGCCGAAAGGAAGCTGTTGACTCTTAGTAGCTGTATGCCACGTCACAAGGTTTCAGCAACGTACGCCTTGCCAACGTCCTGCTCACGATACTCAAAGTACTTCTGTAAGTCCATCGGCTTGAGGCGCTGCTTGTCGACTTGTGCTCGCATGAAGATAAAAGCAGGCTCAAGGACTTCATCCGCTAGCTCCTTGTCGTGGGCGCGCATGCTCTCCCAGATATCGTACATCATGTACTCAACTGGTACGGTGCGATCAGGAAGCTCATCGCCACGTGCCAGTCGCATGAGCTTGTAATTGTACGCGACGCCATCCTCAAGAGACATGTGGTCGAGGACATCTACTTTCAAGTCATTGAATGCTCAGACCCAGATGAAGGCCGATGCCCGCATCGGGCAGACTAACCGTCAGTGAGGAACGTGATTGTGATCAGTTTGCACGCAAATGCAATCCTGTCATCGAGGGCGTTTGCACAATACAGACAGGTCACCTGCGGGATACCCTGAGACATGAATTTCCGACGAGCCCTTTCGTCTTGAAAAGGCCAATTTTCGGAGAAGTACTCGTCCACTTCTTTGGTGACCTGGTCGACCAGGGGGTGGCATTTGGCTTTGAGGATCGAAGTCGAGCAGCACTGAGGCTCCAGTGGCATGGTCCCCATTTTTGAAAAAGATGTGCTGGATCTGGATCAAGACAACAACAAGATAATAGGCAAGAAAAAGATAACGCGCCGAATCTGATAAGACGAACATCTGACGTTGGAAAGACAATACTTCGCGCTGGACAACCACCTTGATAAAGCCCTCGGCTGCTTCTCTCCGTCTATACAGGAAAGGAGCATACTTCATCGAGCAGCTCGATCATCACATGCTAGGGAATATCCATGAACTGATACAAGCATGAAAATTCTCTTCGTCAAAGCCTTCTGAGTCCTGCACAACCAATGGCGACGATATCACCAAGCATTCAGAGTCGTACAAGACTCTTCAGGAGCGGGATTTTCTGCGAAACCAAAATATGTAGGGTTGCACCAACACTTGGCGAGCAGCATCTCTATCCCTTCATCCGCCACGACCTGCTTCATGCAACAGAAATGGAAGGAGGTTTGTGAATCGGAAAGCAGAGGCCACTGAGAGATCGGCGTATCCGGACACGATGACGGACAAAGGACGCATATATGCAGGGTCTTGCTCGTAGGGGCATGCATGAACGTGAAGGACGACATGGCCGTTTAGCGAACCTAAGTCGCTTGGGTAGATCCACGTAGCCGAGCGGGGCGGCACATCCCGGATATTTGTGCATCCCCGGCAGCTTCCCCGACAGTATCCCCGGCAGCCTGGCGTCTAACTCACGCCGCAAGCCTGTGAATACCTTTGCCGAAAACATTCCACAGCCTGGCGGCTACGCAGTTATCATTGCACATGCAGCTTTCTTGTATCTCAATACCTGGTCCTTGCTGCTCAGGCTCGACCAATAGACAAAATTAAGTGCACACCAACACAAAAGACATCAAAGTCCCATTCAGAGCCTGTCATGAGCGCCCGCTCAAAGCTGCTAAGATCGGGCCGATGTCAACTTCGCTCAACGCGTCGCTTCGCCGCCTCATGTCCAATCTCTTGATCGTGTTCGACCATCATCTCAACTTTACACTGTGGCTCTCTCCTCTCCAAGCATCCACGGATCCCACCATCGCTTTACCCCCGAGGATGCCTCTGCTGACAGACAGCCAGCTACTCTATTCTTGGAGGGATGGAAATGGTTTGGGCCTCATAGCCGTGGTATCTTTGGTAGCGTCCCCATATGTTTGGGGTCTCTTACTCCCCTCGTTGTTGTTGTTGTTGGGACAAGTCATATACAACCTATACTTTCATCCTTTAAGAGGATACCCAGGGCCATTCTGGGCGAGAGCGACATTGCTTTGGAGATTTTACCATTCTATGACTGGCCTATTTCATCATACCATTGAGAACTGTCACCGCAAATATGGCGATGTCTTTCGTGTTGGCCCAAACGAACTTTCGTTTGCGACAGTCAAAGCGTTCAAGGACATCTATACTCCTAGAAACCCGCATATACCCAAGAGTGAGTTCTATGACATGCTGGGATCTGGCTTCGCGGAATCTTGCGTAGCGACTGAACGCGATGCGAAGAAGGCGATGCAGAAAAGGGCGCTCTTCACGGCGGCATTGTCGAGCCAAGCACTGAGGGGACAAGAGGTCGTGCTTCAAAGGTGCATTGATGTATTCCTTAGTAAGCTCAGAAAGCTTGGGGATACGCCACAGGGCCTCGACATTACGAAGTGGTATATGATGCTGAGCTTTGATATTGCTGGCGAGATGGCTTTTGGAGAGACCTTTGGATGCATTGAATCAGGTATGAGTGTCTTTGGTGTCAAGATGAGATATGGTTTGAGAATGTATGCTGACCTTGATCTCCAGAAAAGTCGAACATGTGGCTTGACACTATATTCGCACATCTGCATGCAGTTACGCTCATGGACAATATCAGGAGAATTCCATTAGTGGTGAGAGCGGCTAGGTTGATTCCCAACAAGTGGACGACAGGTTTTCGAAACAGGGTCACCGGGTTTGCTCGTGAAAAAACCAGAAGGTACAATATATCGCGTTGGCGTCTTGATCACTGATGCAGTGCTAATTATCTGATAGACGTCTCCAAAAGAGCGGGGAGAGACAGGACTTTCTGTCTGTGGTCGCGGACAAGGTTCGGGCGGGAAAGGTGTCAGAAGAAGAGATGGCAGCTCACTGCTCCATCATAGCGTTCGTCGACCCTGTGATCATCGTGTGTTAAACAAGCACTGACATCAGACTGCCGTGAAGGATAGCTGGCAGTGAGACAAGCGCCACGTCTACAGCAACAATCACATATTTCCTGCTCAAATCACCATCGGCCTATACAAAGCTTCGAGGCGAGGTCAGAAGCCGCTTCAAGACGTTCGAGGAGATTGATGTCCTTTCGACAAGGAACATGCCATATCTCCACGCCATCATCGAAGAGGGCATGCGTCTTGTCCCGACAGCGTCGCTAGGCTTTTCACGCAACGCCCCTAAGGGCGGTGTAAATATTGATGGTCATTTCGTTCCTGAAGGTGTAAGTAAGTTGACTCATCATTTTTGTAATCATTACCCTCTGCTGACCATGTTTGGGACCCAGACCGAGCTCTATGTGAGTGCTTGGACAGTAGCACGAGATGAGCGGTACTTCCACGAACCGACTACCTTTAAGCCCGAAAGATGGCTTGATCCAGATTGCAGGGACGTGAAGGAAGCTAGCCAGCCATTCTGGCTGGGTCCAAGATCTTGCCCAGGAAAGACGTAAGTCAAACCGTCGTTCTCCTAAAGTCGTTTGGTGTTGCTGTTGATATTGACTTCTTCATCGAGGTTTGCATATGCACAGATGTCACTTCAGCTTGCCAAAATGGTGTGGATGTACGACATGGAGCTGATTGAGCCAGTGCCTGACTGGGAGAAAGATTGCCGGGTGCACTTCGTTTTGTGGAAGCCAGAATTGAGGGTAAGATTCGCGGAGCGGGGAATGATTTGAGTATGCAACCACACATGCATGTTCGTTGCCCTAACAAGTTAGCTCCTTGTGCAAGACGGTCTTGAGCCGTGGATGTTTCTCTCATGCGAACATATGTTTCGCCGATCATGTTTCCTAGCTGAACGGATGATACTGTCGCGTATTGACAGCACCAACATTTGTCCGGACGTTGAAGATACGTAATTAGTCAACGGAATCTTGGGAAGTGTGCCGCCATCACTCAAACAAAAGCATTGAAGGATTCTGAAGCCTATTTAACTCTTGCAGTAGTCTACGCGCGCCTACCATGCATATTGCCGATACGGCGCAGTTCTTGCGTTGCTCCAACGTTAGGAAAGTCCGCTCGACACAATCGCGATCTCCAAGGATCTTCTTACTCAGCTACAGATCGACGATGTGTCTAGTTCCTCGTCTGCCTTGTGGATGATACATATTGTGTGCCGTTGCGAGCATGAAGACCACAGCAAACCTGGTAATGAGGCTCCACTTTTCCTTCGGCAGGCATGACCGCTTGGCTCTCCCTAGGCAGGACTGGGGAAGAGCTTCTCATACTTATGCCTTCCACACGTTGATCACGCAAAGGACTTTGGTTATCTGGTCGCTGAAGACAGTACAACACGTGCCGTCTGGACTACTAATAATGCACAGTATATAACAAGTCTTGGCCTACATCGATTATCTAAAAAGCTCACCTATCCTTGGCCTAAGGAAAGGTTGAGATAATCTCAGTTCATTGTTCTGCACAGACAAAGGAGAAGTATCAACACTACCAGCAACAAAGCTACTAGAGCATACAGACAATATTTCTTCTGCAGGAGGTTTTCCCTCGTCGACAAAAATATGGAATGACTCATATGTGAAAGGTTATTCTAAGCGCCGCTCTTGAACGAGCATCCTTGTAAGGCGACCGTCACTGTATTCAACAAGACTGCTCTTGACTGAGCCTGAGAGGAACACCTTCATTATTGACTCCGTTAGACTTCTTCCCAGTCCTTGACGGACCATTGCTTCTATCATGTGTTTGCGGCGACATCTCCGCTCACATGAGCAACCCCTATCAGCTCCGTGACATTTGCCTTCGAATGGGAGATAGATATTATCTATAAAGTCGTTAGGATAGCTTGCACATTGCAGAAAGTAATTCACTTAGCAGCTTCCTGGATGCTTTAAGAAGTGAAAGGGGAAGACTGATCACTGAAATGCTTGATCCAAAACCTGAGTAGCCTACGGTGTCTTTCGAGAGACAAAAACCTTGGCATGTCTCAATTTGATACAACCTAGGATGCAAAGTTAGCACAGGATGAGGATGCTCCTTGCAGTGAGCCGCTGTGATGTGTGCGGAAAGATACTAGAAGAATAAGTACAAAACCAAGTCCTTCGATGGATGTAACGGCCATTTCCATGGCATCTACGGAGAAGCGGACTCGCAGATCAACCACCACCAAAGCGGTTAAGGACCAGCCATATGTGCAGTCAACAATAACCTCATAACTCTGCCTCAGCCTGTTCGATATGTAAGAAATGATTGTGTGTGTGAACAAGCCAACCCTTCATCGTTTTCACAGCAAGTTAGTCCAAAGTGAGGCGGCCTTAATCCGCCAGGATCTACCAACCATGGAAGAGTTCCAATTAAGTCATACTGAGAAAGAGAAGAGGTACCTTCGGTCAGTCATATTTACGGTATGACAATGGTACACCTATCCAAGAGTCTCATCGTGCTGCTTAGAGCTCTAGATTCGCCGAAACAGCCTGGCTCCCCTTAGCTTGAACTTTTTGCTGATCCTTCTGAAGTTGTTCTATCGCTATCCAGACTCGTCTCATCTCTCTGGCATGCGCCGTCTCGTCTGCACTCAAGAGTGTCGCGATACCATTGAAGTCATAGGCAAAGCCCTCGGCGTCAGGTACACTCAGATCGACCTTCTTGAGGACCCGTGCCGGGTTTCCAGCGGCGACATGGCCAGCAGGTACGTCCTTAGTGACTACGCTACCCGCGCCAATCACGCAGCCATCTCCAACACTGACGCCAGGTAGAATGATAGCACCGCCGCCAATGAAGCAATCATCACCAATATGCACAGGTCCACACAGACTTGGCCCAATTTTCCCCCTGCGCTCGTTCCAGTGGGTGGGATGGGAGACAGAATGTATCTGAACATACACACTGATCATGCAGCGCTCACCGACCTTTAAGGGGTAGACGGGATTGTCGCCGATGAAGCAGTGACGATTGATAAATGTCGAGGCGCCGATGCTGAGCTTCGTGCCATAGTCGACAGTGAAGGGTCCTTTGATCACAGGGAAAATCTTCTGAAGCTCGCAATCTGGCATGGCCCACTCCTTGTCGGTTGGCTCTCGGTTCACAACCTTACAATATCCATCGAACCGCTCAGCAGGACCAAGATCGAGAGGCTGCGCATTGAATTCGGCACAGGCTTTCGCAGCTCGGTGACGGGCAAGGCGATGGGTTTCTTCTCCTGCTGGAAAGGCTGTGAGATCTGATTCTGGCATACTGGACCCGGTTTTGGTTCTAGCTGATACGTGGTTTGAGGTTGAGTAATAGAGTAGGGCGAGAAAGACTTTTATCTGAATGGGAGAGTGCATACCTTACCTGTGCCGTCTTGAGGCACTGTGTTTTGTATTGTAGATATTCATTGTCACCGAGTTGTGCGTGTCACATTGTTGCACGGACAAAGGTCGTTGGAGTGAATCAGCGGCAAAATTTTGCCGTGTGGTACTATGAGCAAGAAGAGCGAACGGATGCAGTTGAGACCCATTGTGTGATTCGCATGCTGGGGAAGAACATACATTTGCTAAACATCGATCGTCTAGATTTAGGCTTTTCTGCCAGGGGGTCCAAACGCAAAGAAATTAAGGTAAAAGGTTACCAAAATCTGTTAGCAGTTCCTTGGGGAAGCCCGTCGAGCTCAAAGTTTTGCTTGCGTTCCTCAAAGCCATACATATATCGTCACGTATCTGACATGACGTAGAATGTTGCGTGCGCTTGATACTGCTTACTTACCTCGTTGTTCTTGTGTCCGAATATCACGTTGACGCACTGCTCCGCAATACTGACACTCGACTTGAAGTGCAAGAATGCGGGCCTCAGAGGGTTCATGCTGTTTGTCAGAGTGTGGCCCATTGTTCACTTTCTGCACTCTCAAGGACACTATCGCCCGTGATTCTCCCAAGGTTACTAAGCTCGGATCTGAACCACCTCCGCATCTCTATATCGACGTTGTCGAGGCACGAAGCGATTGTCAAAGGCGATACCACTAGAGAGGCCAAATGAGGTTTGATTTCCCTGTCAGTACTTAGCACGAACGATTGCTCTCCATGTCTTCCTCCGCCATCAACAACTTGGAACCTTTCCAGGCAGAAAGGTATGATTGCTGCTAGACTAGTAGCAAGTGCTCGAAAATCAGCAGCACATTGCAGCTGCTGGCGCAAGCAATTAGTTCTCGCAAGCGAATGGCTATTTACCAGCTGGAGGAGCCTTAGCCATATAGAGTTGACGAGCATTCCCACAACACAGAGCTGGGCATGTAGGCCACCGTATGCAACATCGGCAAAACTGAATACTGTCGTCGAGTAGAAACGTGGTCTTGGGAAGACGCCGCCTTCATCCTTGGTGCAATGTTGCCGATACGGGTACGTGCCAGAGAGGTTAGAGGCCAAAGCTTTCAGAATCATGTCGAGGTCTTCCGCCTCGCGGGCTAACGTGGATACCGCGTCAGTAAATTGAAATGGCTTCTGGTGATGCTTGGTGCATGCATGTTGGAGATCCACTGTCCGTACCATGACACGATCGTATTCAAGCTCCAAGCCATTTTCGCCAAATCGTTGATCATCCCACATCCAATTTGGAAGCCGGCAATTGCGAAGCAGGGAGGATCTTATCAAACCTCTTCTAGTAGCTCTCGCGATTAACGTTGGGCTGGTAGGCTTGGTATCCGCCCAAACTTTCAAGATTGCCATAGCTCCTTCATGATGAGACCAGGCCGGAAGCGCAGTGAATGGTAGGTCGTCATGGCGATATTTCGCGCCTTCGTAGCGACCCATCCAGGTGGTCGTAAGTAAAAAGGCATCGATTTCTGTTTGATTGTAGGCTAGGTTCACAGGCTGAGCGATCCGTTCTTGCACAACGTGTAACAGTCGGCCATATCGCAAGGACGCTTGAATGGCTGCCTCGGGGTTCTGCTGTGTCTGTGCGTAGACGGCAAGAGATATACTAGAGAGAGCAAGTTCGACCATAAACGAAGACTTCCCCGAAGACTTCCAGGCGGAGACACAATTGGACAAACATCCCGAAATGCCCGGCACACCTGCTAGCGGCCGGAGATGCACTTGATGGTAGTGTACGAGGGCTTCATATTCCAGACTAGATTTCGGCCGTACAGTCAAGTTTGAGCGAGGACCTCTAGGCCGCTTTGCTTTGCCACTCGCATACTGATTCTCAAGATGTACCGAAAACAGAGCTTGTTGAACACCTGTAGCATCGACACACTTTCGTCCTGACTTTGTGCACCGCTCGCATATGGGTTCGGTTCCGTCACACTAGAGGGACGACGTCAGCTGCTATGATCGGAGATACCAAGCATGCAGAACATCAACATAGTTGGCCGGAAAGCCGCTCCAGCGGCACAACTCGGCCACGTCGCTAGCTTGGTGGAGAGAAATCTCTGCTTACTTTGACTCGGCGGGTTTTGCATGTCTGGCATGCTGAGCTGCGAGGTACATGTCAGTCGCTTAGCATTTGGTACACGTAGCTTGTTATCGACATTGGTAACATAGTGACGCCGACGTTCACCCTCCGAGTGGACGCCAGAATATGTCGTAGATATTCTCCTAAATTGGTGCAAGTCCGAGTACCCGCTGAGGCGGAGCCGACGGCAGCCTATATGCGAAGATCACATCTATTTTGGACGAAACTTTGCGAGGAGGATGTCGGCCCTGAACTTCACTCACGTGATTTGAACAACTTCCGATACTGTCTCCTTACTCTCAACCACGACTCGAAACACTCGCCTACATCTTCGTCGACGGACCTCCAGTACAGGTATGGTCCATAATATTTAAAACTTGGTGGTAAAATCGGGCCTGATTAAACGTGCATTAGCATGCTGATAGTGGTCTTAGCAATACTTAGTCTAGCTATATAAACGATTCCACGTCTAGAGTCGCTACGGGGATCCAGCACCCTATAAGCTTATCGAGTGATAATGAGAGTCAACTGCTTTTCAGCCTGGCCAGGCATGGTGCTAGTTAGTGGGTTGCTTATTCTGGACCCATTTTTACCACCAAGACTTTAAGTATTATGGACCGTACCTGTAATCACGAAAAAGGCCTGATTGACGGAAGAGATGTCCCTACAGGCGGTCGAGACTTTGCAGTGCACACGCAGTAGAATGTACGGAATTAGTCTGGAGAAGAAGTGAAAGCCGCGAGAGGCTTCGCTCCACTTCAAACACGCATTACAAATGCCAGTGTGATGCAAGGTGATACTGACGCACATCACCGACATGAGAGTATGGCCTCAGCAACAGGATAAAGAAGATGTATAAAATGTTGGTCTCCGTTCTTCTTCTCTCAAAATCACGACCTCAATCATCACCTGGTCAAGACCACTCAACTCTCAACTACGTATAACTCCATCACATCCTCATTGTCATGAACACACATGTTTCTCACTCACCGGAAATGCCTTCAGCCACCCTCCTTCCAATCAAACTCTACGGCGGCTCCGGCCCCAACCCTCTCAAAGTCGCAATGGTCCTCCGTGAACTCTCCATTCCCTACACCATAATCCCGATTCCCATCTCCGACGCCAGAAGCCCCTCCCACCTCGCCATAAACCCCAACGGCCGCTTACCCACCATCCATGACCCGAACGTCAACGGCGACGACGGCCTTACCCTGTGGGAAACGGGGGCCATAATCTTCTATCTTGTCGACCGTTACGACACGGCTCACAAACTGTCCTTCGAGCGTGGAAGTGTTCAGTCCTACCACGCCCAACAATGGCTCTTTTTCCAAGCCAGCGGCCAAGGACCATACTTTGGTCAAGCGGCGTGGTTCAAGAAATACCACCACGAGGAACTCCCCAGCGCCAAGGAACGGTATAACGCCGAGGTCGCGCGCGTATCAGGAGTTCTGGAAAGCTGGCTAAGTAAGCAGAAGAAGACGTACGGGGATGGAGCGATTATGGAAGTAATGGACCGTGGCTTGTTACGAATAAGTGCTCGTACGCGGACATCAGTTTCTTTCCTTGGTACAAAGTGATTCAGATGATTCTATCGAAAGACGAATTTGATGAGGACAAGTTTCCGCTTGTGAAGGAGTGGCTTCGGAAGATCGCTGAAATGGAGGGCGTGAAGATGGTGTTGCAAGAGGCCTTAAAGCAGGGTTAAGTGGTGGTGCAAAGCAGGAGGAAAAGTAGAACAAGGGGTAAACAGTCGAAGTCAGGCAAGCAATACGGACTACAGGAGACAGAGCAACGCAAATTTGAACCACCGGAATTTCTTCCTCAACTCCTCGCTTCAAGCGAAGGTTGATGACGAAAAGGAAGGCCAGACCTGACCAGAACACCCGCACACTGCAGGTAAGAAAGCACTAGCACACTTGAGCCAAATCTGCCCAACAGAATGGCCGTGCAAGCAAGCAGAGACAAAAATTCCAATGGTGACACCCTCCGCTGCTCATCCGTTTGTGCCATGGACGGCTAACATGGAGAGGTCAACGAGGGATATCTTCATGATCATACCCCTCTCCACTAAGGTATATATAAGTTCAACTTGATTGAGCTACCGCTCCACGGAAAGAGCGGAATCGACACTTTCCTAATCAGAGAGTTGCCGCTTTGTAAACGGCAAGATAGCTCTGAGAAAGTGTCGACGGGGAGAGTGAAGGAAGAAAAGAAGATTCGAGGGAACTAGGAGGGCAGAAGGCGATTATATACCCACAGGCGCTAGGGAGAAACTTTGCGTTGAGCAGGCAGACTTGTGTGTTCGTGCAGGCAGATGTCCCGAATGGGTAATTAGCATTCTCTGTTCGTACTTGATCGAACGATAAGATGAGCCCATTACATGGTGTTAGCGAATCAACGGACGATCAAATTAGGGTCAAGAGAGTTGACACGATGACAACATACTCATCAGCTCGTTGGTAATTGCGACAGGGCGATCGGATGGTACGTTTCCGACAACACATAGTCCGCAAAAGCCATCTTGGATTACGGTTGTCCGGAGATTTTTACATTATGTAACGCCATGCTTAGACGTAGTTTCGTATGCATTCGGAGTCAGGACGCGGTCTAGTTGGCCATGAGAAAATGTTAGAGGTAGATGTACTCACAGCTCTGCTGCGTATGTATTTGGATGCTCTATGTATTTCCTGTCAAACAACTCCAGAGTCTCTTGACAGATTGTGTGCAGAAAGTCTAGTGGCTATCTCGGTATTTCATCCCAACATCGTTTGCGCATCTTGCTTACGTTTCTTTGTCGGACTGAATCGGTGACTGCTCCCTTTCAAGTTCTAGCGATCTTTGTTGTTTTGACTTCTTTGGCGCTGATGCCGGTAATGTTGGTGAAGGAGCTATCTGCTCCGGAAGCGTACCGACTTGGACCATGCGAGATTCCTCACCTTCAATGCTTGAGCTCCGTCGTGTATCGTCTACTTTCATATCCTAGCCCATCGGCAGTTGAGTGGCTTCAACACAGTGCCGCGAAGCAGCCTAACTCAGCCAGTTTAGCTCTCAGTGTTTTGCGTTTGGGATTCTTCACTTTAGCTGCTATTGCCCGCGTGCTTTGGAGTCGGTGGGCCAATCTTCCCTTGGTACTAGTCTTTGGGGTGTTCGCAGCTGATTCCAGAAGACGTCGAGGTCGTGGATCCCTGCAGGATTGCGATGGTCGGCCGTGTAGACCTCGTCGGATGGGCAAGGTGTCGGTGAGCTTTTTGGTGCTTTTGATGTTGTCGTTCCGGACTCGATCTGTCAGTGGTGTCTTCGATTTCGGCTTCTTACGGAAGAAGTGGGCTGGCGGCCCGGGTTTGACAGCTCCACCACTTGGAAAACGTGGGAAAGTAGACGTTCGCTGCGGTAATGCCGTCTGAGGTCGCGTAGGTGGTATATTGTCTTCTCGAGGGATTGGTTGTTTAGCACCGTAATGTTCCAGCTTTCGTGCTAGATTTCTTACTGGCATTGCTGGTGGCGGTATATCAACCACCATAGGCCGGCCAATCACTCCGTAGCTGAGAGCCGAGCCGGTGGTGTCAACCGCACCCTCAAGATTTGGGCCGCTGCGAATGACGGTATCTGGCGAAGCTGCAACCAGATTAACCCACGAGCCGTGCAGCTTGACTGATGTTGCTGTTCGAATTGTATCGTCGAAGCTGCTGTCTGCGTCAGTTAGCATCGATCGACCCTGGAGCGGAAGGTCAAAGGTCACCTCGCTGTGGACGCTGCCAGTTCGTAGAATGGCAGGCTGCCGTCGCATATCAAATGCACCACCAGCCGTGACCCACTCCGCAATGTCATAGTCGCTCTCAATCAAGATGCTTGCTGCTTCTCGATATTCTCGGCTGCCTGTATTCGGTCGCAGGCTTATAATCTCGATGTCGCTCTCGACTACTGATATATGCTTATCGTCGTCTAGTAACTTATTATTACTTGCTGAATTTGCCGCACCATATTCAATGTCGCTGTCGGCATTGAGCACTGTGATGATCGACGGATGCAAGTTGTATGCTGCCTCGCAAACGTCAGTCTCAAGACCAGGTATTGGTTGCGGAATAGCAGCAGCCTTAATTTTGCTCTTCACGTCATCATTCTCGTCTTGTAGTTCATGACGTTGTGTGTGTAGCCCAAAGTCATCTTTAGATGCGTGGAATGGAGCATTCGGGTCATACTTTAGCTTTGGGAGCACATATGACTCGCTCTTTTCGCATTCTGATAGTGTTTGAAGCTCGGCGCTCCTTCCGTCATCATTCCACTTTATTGTCAGCCAACGGTGCGGAGAATTCAGGGCCAGAGAAGGGAACTCGAGATTAACATCACTTACACTGCTGACGTCGCTTAGACGGCCAGTGAAGGTAAGCTGCTGGGCTGCAAGTCGTATGCCTGGAGCGTCTTCTGCGAAATCGACGTTTCGTGCCGGCTGCTCGCTCAGCGCTAGAGCCGCCTCGTCAGCAGCAGCCTGTGGGTCGCCAGCAGCTGCTTCACTCGCAATGGTATTTGCCATGAAGATACACTCAGCGCAGACTTCACCGCTTTCAACTCTTACTTCCATTGGGAAGTGGTCTATTTTGGTTGTGGGAGAGATTGGAATGTCTGGCTCAGTGTCTTCGCACAGTTCAATCCTTGTGAATTGGTGCTCACAGGAAAACCTTAGGAAGCTGACTTTGCAGCCGCAGGATTTTGTTGTCTCCATAGTGATGATCCTGTCTATTTTCCTTTCTTTTTGTGTGCTCGAATGCTTGTTGCGTATAATTTTGCTTCTTGCTGAGCTGTTCTGAGGGCGGCCTTGCGGTGGATATGTATATCAGTCTACGGGAACAAAAGTATGATCGAACAATACAATTCTTCATTGTCGCTCGGCTTACCATTGTATTATGCATACCTGTTGCCTTTGTTGTACGCATGGCCTTGACAATGGGAATCGCTCTTTGTTCGTATCCGATTGCTTTGTCAAAGCCATCCTTCTGCGGCATTATTCTGCGGATCCGTCGCCATTAGACAAAGCATTGGTGATTGATTGCTTGCTTGGTCTTTTGAGTCTCTTACGGCTATGTTGACGATGAACGTCAGAAGGTCTGTCGCGCAGTCAACATCGGTGCTTCATACACTCCCTCCACTGTAAACTCCAAGCACATCCAGTAAGCCTTTCTCCTTCAGCATCAACTCCTCCGCAACCTTCCTCCACACCCTCAATCTCGCATCACGGTCCTTACAATGCGGCATCGGATCCTGCTCCCAAATCCTGTTGAAATACCGTCCACCGCCCTTTCCTTTCGGATCCTTACCACCTTGGGTCTTCATATCAGGTCCGCACTCGGGCGCAGTCGCTACGTACACCATGCCCATACTCCCCTGCCTGATATCAATCCCAAAAAGCCTCGATGCCAACATCAGTAGCCAGGTCAGTAGCCAGGCGAACCAGAAGTCCCGATGAACGCGCCAGATACCGCTTGCGACGTACCCAGGATGAAAGCCATTGACTGTGATGTGTTTGTACTCCTCGTGCTGTAGTAACCGATACTGGAGCTCAGTCAGCCAAATCTGGAAGTAAAGCTTATTGTTCTTGTAGTATTGGACTCCTTCTGCGCCTGCATCTCCGGGATCTCCGTTGAAGTTTGAGATGTTGTAGTGGCCAAGGTAGTGAAAGCATGAGGTCGTGCAGATTATGCGAGGAGCTGATGCTTTTGCCAGAGAAGGGAGGAGGCGCATCGTTAGAAGAACGTGTGAGAGAAAATTGATCTGTAACGTCAACACCATCTCAACATGAGCTTTTGCTGGCATACCTGATGAATGAACTCGAATCCATCCTTGGTCTTGTACACTACAGACCCTCCGCCAGGTGAGCTTCCAACACCGGCGTTGTTGCACAAGATATCGAGCGATCTACCGGTATCCAGCCACCTCCTCGCGAACGCCTCAACACTAGCCAGATCGGCACAGTCAAGATTCCACCACTCCACCTCGCTGACGTGGCCATTAGCTTTGGACGCCGCCTTGCACTGCTCGACAGCCTCCATAGGATGACCCTCATGAGTTCTGGGCTCACAGCAAGCCAAAATTAGGTTTGCACCCCACGTTGCGAATGTTATTGCTGCCTCCTTGCCGATACCATTATTGGCTCCTGAGATGATGATCCATTTGCCCACCAAACTCACAGGAGGCACTTCTTTCTCCGTTAGTGTCTCAGTGCGGTTGTTTGGGCGGCCACCCATAGCTTCAGTCCATGCTTCTAACGGTGGCGGGAAGGACAATGGTGCGTCGTAAGCAATCTTGTCAATTTCTGTAGCTATATCCTGGTAATTCAGCATGATAGCGACGATACAAATAGCAGGCTTTGTCAAAGGGCGTATCAAGATGAGAGACTCGCAACAATCAAGGAAAAAGCAGCAACTTTCATGGCTCAGCAATAGGATACCTTTGATCATGCGTGCATGAGTAATCGTAGGGTTAAGAACACAGTCAGGTTACCTCGCACACCGACTTCTGGACCAGACCGCTTTGCGGCTTTGGCCGAAAAGTTACTAGACTGTAGAAATGGGGAAAAATTCGTGAGCGGGCTCATTACGGTGGCGCTTAAAGACCTGACGACAAAAGATTCAATACCTCCGTACAAACTCTGCTAAACCTTTGGCAACAACTTTTGGCTGTCAAATACGAAATGGTCTTGGTCCATTGAATGCCATTGCCATGCATCGAGTTGTGGCACCTTACTTCCACCCTTTGATCTTCATCGTCCCTTCCTCCACCAAGTTTCGATGCATATCGAATGCGTTGAAGAGCAAATGCGGCTCATGGCCCCATCCCTTCTTCAAACACTCCCTCTCTGCTATCTCAAAATACTCCTGCAGTATCGGCTTGTAGTCCGGATGCGCACACTTCTCAATGATCACCCTAGCCCTCTCCCTCGGACTCAACCCTCTCACATCCGCCAGTCCTTGTTCTGTCACAATGATGTCCAGATCGTGCTCCGTCTGGTCGACGTGCGTGCACATCGGCACGATACAACTCACGCCCGTCGGATCAGTCTTCGATGGTCTGGTGCTCGGTGTGTGCATGATGGAGTACTTGGCGGATCTCAAGAAATCTGCGCTCCCGCCCAAGCCGTTCAGCATCCGGCTGCCCATCACGCACGTGGAGTTTGCGTGTGCGTAGATGTCGACTTCAACCGGGGTGTTCATTCCGATGACGCCAAGCCTCCTGATGATCTCGGGATTATTTGAGACCTGCTGACTCCTCAAAAGCAGTTTAGGATGATAGTTCTCCCAGCCGTCATAAAATCGCTTGAACCCGCCCGGCGAGAAGCGGATGCTCGTTGCGGTCGCAAAATCCAGATTGCCTGAATCAAACAGATCCAAAAAGCTATCTTGAAGGACCTCCGTCCAAACTCTCAAGTTCTTAAAGTCACTTCCTCCCTTCGCCAAGCCGCCGACGACTGCGTTTGCAATGTTGCCGATCCCTGACTGTATGGGAAGCAAGTTCTTGGGCAGACGTCCATGTTGAACTTCGTGCTGAAGGAACTCGATGATGTTGTTGGCGATGGCTGTGGAAGTGGCATCCTCAGGCGCGTTCTCGGAGGTTTGGTCGGGATAGTCGGATTCAACGACGGCGACGACGCGGTCGGGGTCGACAGGGATGGTGGGTGTGCCGATACGATCTTCTGGTGCCATTATGAGGTACGGCTGGAGAATCTTAGTACAAAAGCCTCAGATGTCGGCGACTTCGAGCCGACTCTTACCTTTCGCCTCGGTGGTAAATCCGTCATCGTAATATCATGCAAGCCCTCAAAATTTGGCGTTGCAGTGTTAAGTTCAATAATGACCTTTTGATTACGCACACTTCTTAGTGCCATTGCTTTCTCGTTTCATCAACTGCATGATTGACTCACCTTGTCCGCCATCTGGACAATCTCTGGGGTCGCACCCACACTCGCTCCCGGCACAATGCCGCCATCCTCTGTGATCGCACTGGCCTCGATAATCGCCACATCCAACCTATTATTCTCCTTGTGCTTCGTGTACCAGCCGTACATCAGATCCACAGGAAACATACTCAAATGCTTGTCGAAGAACTTGATATTGCCGTTATTGATCCCTCGGGCGATCTCCTTGCCGACTTGGTGCGGAGCCCGCCGCTCGATCATGTTGAGACGCGCCCATCGGTTTTCGGTCTCAGCGCCAGAGGAGGCACCGACAAAGAGGTTGAATTTGAGTTTACCTTGCAGATTGTGTTTTTCAACATGGTCGGCGAGGGCGGCGGGGATTTTCCTGGTGGAGGAAGTTGAAGAGTCAGTGGGTAGGCAAGCATAAGCGGGAGTAATTTACTGCCCAGACGAACGAGGTCTTGGCTGAGGCAGCTGGCTCACTTGGGATAGCCGACGCCGGTGAAGCCGGACCAGCCGATGTAGGAGTTGTGTGGGAAGAGATCAATGAGATCTTCTGCTCTGGCGACCTAGAAGGCATTCAGCCCCGAGATCTGCTCGGATTCGTGGAGCTTGCCGGACCTTGTTCAAGAAGCTTGCCCGGCGGCATCGGCTTTTCATTAGGGCTGAGGCCATACTCCGTGGATTCTAAAGCTATGCTGTGCCTGTAACCAGCTCTTAAAAGGTTCAACTCAGACTTCTAAGCTCGGGCAAGCGTTTGTTTGATTAGCGATTTTTGAGGTGAAGCCGTCTGAGATGCTATATTATGACGTGTTGTAGAAGCTGGAAAGCTCGTCGGTACGGACTCCCATGCATTGCTGCTTTGGTCAAATCTCCACAGATTCAGGACAGGGTAAAACATAAAGCTCGTTAGTCCATTGGAACAATGCCCATGAGAGCATCCACCTGTGACTAATCGGATGTGGCCTCAATCCCGCACCTAATTGGGCCGATGTTCTACGGTAGCAAAAATGACGGAAAACGCCTCCGGCTTTCGTCTTTGATGCGCTTCTTTCCCCTTCCGCATCACAAGTGAGTGGAACATCCGCACTCTGGGCTGCTGGATTTTTATCTTAGCGACACCGGCTAGAGAAGCTTGTTCAAATGCTTTTACAAAAGTTTCTTATCTAGCTCTAGTTTAGCTGGTACAGCAATTATGTCAGCGGCTTCACGACTGCTTCATGCCCATTTCGTGTGGCCCCTGACAGCGGTATCAAACCATGCCGAATTGCAACAAAGCCCACTGCCGCACCTTTGTTAGCTAGTAGCACACATGTGCCACCAGTATAATAATGCATCAAATGTAATTTAGGGGTCTAGGTCACGTCCTGTCAAGTTGCACCTGGCTTTGTACAGTACATGCAATCTTTTTAGCTAAGCTGCAGTCACGCTGTTAGAGAACTTGCCTATGACATTGAAGGCTTCTGCCTCCAGTGACGAACAGATCATTGCTATCGAAGAAGCCACGGGAGAATTGTCTTGGTGTTGCGATGGAATGACGGTCACTTGTCATGATCAGTATGCCGCCTGATTGGTGTTATGTGCAAAATTTCTTCTTGACAGCACATGGCTTCACTGAACTGAAACTCTAACCATCGATATTCATTTGAAGAATTGGCGCTCGAATATGGGCTGTCAATCAAGGCGACTTCCGAAAGGCAGGCTGGATACATTTGGTAGGTGCCAGCTGCAACTCGATGTCTACCGTGTCTTGCTTCTCGAAGTATGTACGACACTGAACCACTTCAATAGCTAAATCTGAAGCTCGGATGCTGATCGCCCAGATTATTCTGCACCTCCGTCGGCAACTCCAAGCGATAATTCCTCTTCCCTTCGTTTCTCAGTCGATTCTCCCTCCTCAGATAGAACAAGAACACCACCGCACACCCAATACACATCCACAAGAATGCCAGTCCAAGTCCAAAGCCCAAGGGATAAGTCGGCGCCTGCTCTGGCAAGTAGATGTTACTCGCCACGATCCCACCAAGGTTTCCAAATCCAATCTGCATAGCACTGGACACACCACGCTTGTAGTGTCCCGAGACGTTATTGCTCAACCAAACAATAACGACAGGCTGGGCGATGTACCCACCGCCCGTGATAAGGAAAAGTGCAAAGTACCGAGCTCCGACGGGTACATCGAGCATGTCGAGGAGGATAGCATAACCGATTGTTGCGATGCAGCAGCCTGTGACGATGAAGCCGAAGCGGTGTTTCAGGCGATCAGTGAGAATGGCAGTGCAGAGGGCCAGGACTGTGGCAACGATGAAGATGGGAATACTCATCACCTGTGCCCGCACACTCGTCCAGCCCAGCTGCCTCAAAATCGTCGGCGTGAAGAAAGAGGTCGCATAGCCAGTTTGGACGATGCCCATATACATGAATGTGCCGAGGTATATTTTTATGTCAGTGAAGCAGCGCTTGGCAGTGTATTTGTCCCAGTGATTCATGGTAGCGCGCTCAACATCTAGAGCAAGGCGGCGGGAGAGCATGCTGCGTTCGGAGTCGCTGAGAAATTTGGCGGTGTGCGGCCAGTCGGGAATAATGAAGTAGCTACCGACTGCGATGACAACGGTCGCAATACCCTCGATTATGAAGATCCAGCTACCTTTATGTTAGCAAGACAGGGATGAGGAGATGCGAATACCTACCGCCAACCACCGTAGCCCTGGATGCCATCCATGTGGGCGATTGCATACGCAAGGAGACCGGAGAATGCGCCGGCGATGATGGAAGCGCAGAAGAAGAGATTGACACGCCATTGAAGCTCGTGCCGTTTATAGTCTGTGAACAGATTAGCAAGACATGGATGTGGGAAAGGCGAAGCGTGCCCAGAAAAGGCGGAAGCTGCGATTGAGAGAGCTTGGAATACTTACACATGGAAATTAAATAGATGCAACCAGGAAAGAAGCCAGCCTCGAAAAAGCCAATGAGCAATCTGCAGACGACAAGTCCTTCAAAGCTGTGCGTGCAGCCCATTCCAATTGTGATACATCCCCAAATGGCAATGATAGAGCTCAAGAACACCGACGGCCGAAGCTTCTTCAGCAAGATGTTGGATGGAACCTCGAACAGGATGTATGTAATGAAGAACGTGAAGAGCGCACTAGTACCATCATCAGTGGTTGCTTGCCAACAATTCAGACAAACTCACATATTGTAATCATTTCCTTTCATATTAAGGTCAGCCTCCATACCTTGGATCCTGGCATTGCCGATGTTGATTCTATCGATGAAAGCGCACAAGAACAGAAGCCACAAAATTGGTATCAGGTGAAGGTCGATCTTGAGCAACAGCTTCTTCTCAGCGACAGGATCGATGGGAATTGCTTCGACTCCCTCTTCATCGACAAAGCCTTTGTAGAAGACATCTTCCTGGGTGGCATTGGCACCCAGAGCTGGCTTTTCGAGTGTCTCAGCCCGTCCACTAAGGCTGGATTTATTGTCTGTTCTATCGGTAAATCTATCCATGCTGGCAGCAAGTTAATTGTATTTGAAGGTAATAGAGGAACATAAGCTAATCATGAGAGTTCAAGAGCTGCACAACATGGCGATGAAAGCGATATGTAAGATCGCAGGGCGACGAGGTACGGAAGTTGGTTACATCTGTGATGCAGGATGTAGTCAATAGTGCCTTCATTCATGCATTCATGCCTGCAGAACAGCCCGAGGCAGCAAGACGCAAATTCCGCTTTGCATCTTGCTTTCCGCACGGACAGACAGCCAGAGGAGCTTAAGCCGGCGGTGGATTCCATGCCAAGTGAGAACAAGGGCTCGAGGGTGCAAGATGAAGATGATCACTCATCATGGCCCGACATTTGGTTGCTGTGAATGGCTCATGGAGACAGGGGCTCTGGGTGGAGCCTAACCAAAACCGGGGACTCTTCAGGCTTTGGTGTGGGCAAACGAGTGGGGTGCACGGTGTCGCTTCCGGGGACTGGGGTAGTGTAACCGCTGCGAGCTCTTTCATGCTGCTCTTTCCTTATTTGACCTCGGCCAATTGGTTTAGGAGTGCATTTCGGCATATGAACATGGCAAATAGAGCGCATGGAAGTACGTCTGCTGGACGACTAATGTGCGTGATTCTTAGACAGCTCGTGCTTCAAGCACAATGCTGGCAACGACATCGTGATCGAAAACGTGGTCGAAGCTGTGTTCACAATGGTGTGCACAAGAATAGCACATGGCACATTTGATAGCCGTCATTTAAGCATAGGCGAGGAAAGCTATGTCAAAGTGGGTCAGTCTCGTCACCAATTTTTGTGAGACTTGTGCTCGAAGGTCGTCATCTTTGACTACAGTATGGGTGCGTTCTCAACGATCATTCCTGAGTAGGCGTGGTCTATCGGATGAAATAGGGACATGAGGCTGGGCAATTTCGACGCGTACCACAGCAAGAGAGCTCGGGCGTGAAAGGGTCATCGGGCTGACTTATATCTTCAGATTCGGAGGCAAGTACGGTAGGCCTGAACGGCGTGCACGAGTAGCGAAGTGAGCGCTATAAGATGGTTTTGAGTACCAAGAACACAAGCGAGGCATTCGAAAGTGCACTGACACAGTGGAAGATTCCACTGAAAGGAGAAGGGGATCATGCCTCGATGCGTAGTTAAAATTACGGGAGGGTAAGCTGGACATCGACCGGTCTAGCATTAAGACTGGATATTTGGACATGTCGGTGCATGCACGACGTCAGAAATGGACAACGCTTTTCGATCAAGCGAGGAGTCGGCTGCGGTGTAGAACACCGTTTTGAAACACCAATTGACACGCGTTTTGATTTTTCTGTACACGTTTTTACGCAACACTGGAAGAGACATTCCTTTGAGGCGGCCGTTTACTGGCCCTTTGCCTTCTGGACCTCAGCCAAACCGTCCTTGAGCGCCTGCAATGCCTTGTCAACCTCGCCTCTGCTCTCATCGTCTGTAACCGTAACACCCATATGACCGAATCGAATGTACTTGGTAGCGATCTCCTTGTGCAAGCCACCGGCAAATATCACGCCTCGTTCCATCAATTTTGGTAGTATCTCCGGCGGAGTCAGGCCCTCGGGCAGATACATAGCCGTCATCGCATGTGCCTGGTCATCTGGATCGGATGCGAGTTGCTTGAGACCCATTTCTGTCACAGTCTTCTTCACTCGGTCGCTGATCTTTTTGTGCTTCTCGAAGCGGTCCGCCATGGAGCCCATCAGGAGTTGCTTGAGGGCTGTATTCAGTGCTTGTACAAGTTGAGTGGGTGGGGTAGCGAAGTATGATGGCTTCTTCGCTTCGTAATTCTGCATGATGGGTAACCAGTTCTTGAAGCTTGCATAGTATGAGCCTGGTGGGGACTTCCTCTTCTTGAAGACGTCCATTGCTCTTTCTGACACCATCATTATCGAAAGGCCTGGTGGGCAGCCAATTGCTTTCTGTGAGGCGGTGAGGGCAACGTCCACTCTCATGTCATCGAAGTGGAGCTCTTCAGCACCAATCGAGCAAACACCATCCACAACTAAGAGAGTATCAGGCGAGACCTTTTGGATCAACTCGGACAGCGGAGCAACCTTGCTCAGCACACCAGTCGATGTGTCAACATGTGTGACCGTGACGGCCTTGTACTTCTTCTCTTTCAACGCCTTCTCAATCTCGGGTAACTGCGGCCTCGATCCAATTGGTGCTTTTAGCTGAGTTGGATTGGCACCGTACACCTTGAGGCAGTCGGCGAAGGAGTCTGCAAAGTAACCGGTGTGAAGCACTAGCACGTCCTCACCTGGCTCAACCAAATTCGCAGCGACCATATCCCACCCCAGTGTCCCCGAGCCAGCGACAACAAATGGCTGCGAAGCTGGGTTCTTAGTCTGGAACAGGTCTCGCAGCAGGGTCAGTGTCTCTCCGAAAACATTGACGAATGGCTGGCCAACATGCGACTGTGCAAAGTGTCCCATCGACTTGGTAACCTCATCTGTGACCTCAATCGGTCCGGGTATGAGGAGGGTAGGGTGCGGATCTTGCATTGACGTGGAACCCATCTTGCGCGTTGATGTGGACAAGTTTCGTGGAGTAGACTTCGAAAGGGACCCCTCGGAGGGATACAGCGATCGATCGATGGTATAGGGTGTATTTATTGCAGGGAAAGGTCTCGAGTCTAAATGTCTTGAGATTAAGCTCAGACGTGACCGAGCTGAGTTCTGTGAAGGAGCCAGCGTGAAAAATGTTTGGGGCCTCGCGGGGTAAATAAACACTGACGCAACTGGATCTGGAGACCAGGTTCGTGAGGGGATGCAAGGCTGGCGACCAGAAATACGACGGGAACGCGTCGGAAGGCGAAGTACCCGTGTCAAGGGAGAAAGTGCGAAGCACGAAAGGGTTGTCGATGCCATGATGAGTCGACTGTGGTTTATTGCTCCTGCCCGGGATCTCGCTCCACGCTGACGCTGCTGCAGCCCGTTCCTGGACCCAATTCTTCACGTGAGCTGTGTGGTTTGGCCGAAAATAGGAGGTAAATTTTCTCTTGCGTGCTGAGCTTAGCAGATATTTTCCGTCATAATTAGAAAACTTGATGCGAGACACTATGTTCTTAATGCTAGTCAGAGCGACAATGAAATCGTGAAAAGTATCTGGGAGCCGACGACGAGCCCCAGAATTTGTATGGCCCTCCCTATTTACTTATCGTATTGCCATGCCGCTCAGCAATCTGGACTTAGGTACCGCAAGGCTGAATCTTGCTTCCGTCCGGGGCGGAAGAGCGATCGGTCTTCTGAGCCTGTAACTTGAGTTTTGGAGTCCTAGTCAAATCGATCAAGCCTCTGAGTAATCAGCAACGCCAAAGACCTACTTCGTTGATGCGCTTATCGCGTCCCTTGCTTGCCTTCTAGTTTCGTATCCGAGGTATTACCTTTCAGACATCCTTTAGTTTCTCGAGCTTGCTTGAAATTGGAAAAGCCATTCTCGTCTTGTCACAGCTAGCTGTCAGATACAGCGCTATGTGACATATGATGTAAGCAGATGCACGCTGTCTTTCGATGTGCAACGCGCCATTATCGTCGGGCTGACGCCACTATTGACTGAATCACTTGTAATAAGACGCGCAGGATCAGCATCTCGACTGTTGTCAAAGGGACCTGTTTGGAGGGTTCGGCGGAAGTAGCATTCTGGGTGAAGTGCCTCGAAACCTAAGATATCAAGTAAGTGAATGCGGCTCAGACCTGGTGCTTTTTGAAACACACAGAAAGCTTTCTACTGCAGTCTCTTGATCACCTTGTCTGACCTCGTGCGGTATAGTCGCGGAGTGTCTCGTTGAAAGCGGTACTTCTTTTAGGTCGCGAAGGTGTTGTTAAGCGTCTTGTCGCACGAAAATATAGATTCACAGTTCAAACGACCTGGCGTATAGTGAGGCAGGCGCGTAGAACCACTGCTTGAAGGAACCTTGAACGGTCCTCTTCAACCGCATGGCGACCGACCAGTATTCAACAGCTCATGGCGACAGAAACATGGCCTTGAGCTGCGCAAGCATGCAAGAATCACATGTGATTGAGATCATACAAGTCGAAGCGTGAGTATATGGAAGCACTGAAATTAGTAGTCGCATAAGACCTGCAGCTGATCACAGGACATGCAGTATATGCAACTTTAATCAGGTCCCGAATCTTTGGTAATCCTTCTATGATTATTGCCAGCTCGTAAGGGACATACTGGTCAGCGCGTACAATTCCTCACTGAAACATAATTACGTTGGACGTAGATTGAGTCGAGCTGCACTAGGAGAATGAGACCGCAAAAAAATTTGCCGGAGTCTGAGCAATCTTTGTGCAGCAGAAAACCCCGCGTAAGGGTCATTGAGTCTAAGTCATCAGATTCTATGCTCAAAGACGACTTCAAAACATGTGTCAGAAAAGCATTCAAGACCTCCGAGTACGATTTGATCTCACCATGGGCCCCGCAGCGAGAGGCTGTGGGCATTGCGATCTGCGTGGCTCGAGGTCAGCTAGACTGTCCAGGCCAGCAAAATCGTTTATCGCGAAGACATGCCCGCGACGCAACGCCCTGGTTCCGTTCTCGGCTTGCTGTTGCCGTGTTCAGCATCCAGCTCGAGAAAACTCCTTAAGACCGGACTGTTTTATGAAGTCGACTGGGTAAGTCGAAAGTTTGGGCCCAGAGACGAACTTGATTCAATTGTCTGGGGACCACGCTTCATCGGAATCCGAAGCATCGCAACCATCCCACTGGAAAGAGTCAATGTTGCGCTGAGCCCGCAATGAAGAAATTATCTCGTCCTGTGCTGCTCTGGGGCGTCTCCTGTTGGCTTCGCTGATCTGTCTCTCTGTCATACCATTTCTCGTGCTCATCTCGTCGGCCACGAAAGATAGCTGAGATTCGGGAGGAAACATGGTGGATAGATATCTAGTCCGCATGGGACTCGTCATAAGCAGCAGTAGGTTTGCACCTTCGCAATCGTGCACAACATTTTGCAGCAAGTCAACCATATGCGTACAATCATTCAACCACTCCCTCCTCTCAAAACAATTGACGCCGTCAATGACACAGAATAGAACGGTGTTGGGCTTGAGTCGCTTAACCATCCTGCTGAAGCATTCGCATAAGCCTCTGAAATCCAGCTTCTCAAGTTGCTGACGCAGTCTCAATGATATGAAATCAAGCTCAATAGAGCAGGCATAGAGCAATTGGGATATCAAGCTTCGCATCATCCCTTGTGGGCCTCGAAGGCGATCATTGGGGAGCGTGTGCTGGCTGCAGAAGAAATAAATCACCTCCGCTTCAAGGTGGTCTTTTAAGCTTTGGATGAGACCACTGCACGCTAAAGACACACCCGAAACATGTCGAGTAGACATCATCGGCATGGCGGTCTCAACGAACAATGTCATCGAGGTGTCTCGGCGTTGCCATTCCCTGAAGGCTGGGTCAGAAGTAATTCTGAGAGCGGTTTCGGAGTCCGGAAGATCAGGTTCTGCCCGTACGACCCTCTGAAGATCGTGAAGCTGATGGTCCCTATTGACCTTCAATATTTCCAGGAGATCTTCCACAGTCAGTGCCACCGCAGATTTCTCTAGTTCTCTGATCCTGAGTTTCAGTCGGCATATATCCTGGTCCTTTTGTCTCATCCACTTAGCGGTGCTGTTCGTGTCTGCCAAAACCTTTTTCATCTCTTCAATCGCATCCTTGCTAGCCTTCTGCATTGATCGATGCAGCTCGTTGATGTCAGCCTTTGTCTGTGCCTGTGACTCCACAAGACCATCGACACCAGACTTAGTTTGATTCAGGATTCTATCACGTAAAACGGACACATGCGACTGCAAAGCATCCAGGGCAGTGTCCAGATCTCGCATCTTATCATCGAAGGATTTGTTGTATAGAGGCCCCCAAAGTAGCGATTTATATTGCTTCCCTGAAGAGACTTGTCAGCCAATTCATCGGACGAGAGACGTCGTGCATTACTTGAGCTGTGAGATGACAGCCATTTAGTCGTGCCCTCAATAGCAACGAGCGCGGCGACGTAGACATTCTCTGCCTTCGTAAGTAGCACGGGATCCTGCCCAAAGGTTTGACAACATTCGCCTGCTTCCATGATAACATCCGGGATGCGCAAGAGGGACCTCAAAACATCATCTCTCTTCTCACTGATCTTCGAAGCCGCCTATTCCGCTGGTCAGCGGTGCAGTCTGCGGCCTTGAGAGGGCATACTTAGCTCGACAATCAGCCTCAAACCTCCGCTGATCACGGAGCCAAAAGAGTCGTTTGGTATAAGACGAACCAGTGGTAGGAAAGCCGCCGACTTGTCAGTCGCAGCCCTCCCAAGCTTTTTCAACCTTTTGTGGCCAGCATCGAGATACCTCTCCTCTGCATCTCTGGCTTTCTGAACTGCTTCTTCCCACGACTGCTCACCTCGAATATTGAGGGCCCTAACCATCGGGTCCTCCGAGGAGTTTTGATATTCCTCGATTGCTCGCTTGAAGTCCTCTGTGTACAGCTCCACCGTCCTGCTCCTGCGCCAATCAGCTCCAAATGCGACGAACAGAAGCAGATGGTGGAGGAGAAAGGCTGGAGCACCTAGATCGACTTACTTGAACGCCAGCGGTGTCTCCGCATTGGGACAATCCGATGCGACACGGTTCTGCGTGTCCAATGCCGGGTGAAGTTTTGGTCCATTTTGCTTCAGGAAGGCCTCTGTCTGATCCAGCGAAGCTCTTAGTGGTGTTTCGTCGTCTGCCATATTAAGTTACGGTCGCGAGTGAACTCGCAAGTTCAGATCGGAATCAGAGATTCACGATCAGTATAGCAGTCACCGCTCATCAACACTCTGGATCATTTGGCATGTTGATGCTGAGTGCTTGGGAAATGGCATCTTGGCCGCATTTGTGAACCAGCGACCCCTCCCCCACTAAAGCGTTATCCTGGGTGTCAGGAGAAATTTTCTTGTTCGTTGCGGTGCCACAAATCAGGCTCACAAACTGTATTACCCCATCCTGTAGAGAGTGGAGGCGGGTGAGGCACTCTGCTTCGGAATTTTGGCTTGTAGACCTGCTTCGAGAGTCGCGGTATGGGGTAACACTAGGAACTGGCTGTCACTGTGACATGAGGTATTTTCGGGCGTTCTGAACAAGCACCGACAAGGATCATGCCACGTCAGCGCTCGCAACAGCCAGAGGCAATGCAGATGTGGTCAGAATCTGGCTTATAATGCTCTAGTCATGCAACCCCGCTTTGCCTTGCAAGGCGGCAGACCCTCAGCGAGTGACGCCCTGCTTTAGCTTGCGGAGAAATCTGACGGCGGCTCGGAGCGCACGGCTTGTCAGAAACATTGCCAGCCTATACTTTTTATCAATCTCATGGCTGCGTTTACGTCCAGCATGAACAAGAAACACATCACGTCGAAAAAATGTGTCTATGGGCCTGCAGATCTTGACTTGAGATCTGAAAAGTGCAGCAGAAATAGGAGCAAGTCGACATGGGCCTCTCCGAGATTAGCGTAAGAACGGCAGACTCGTCGCAGCCAATCGCTGTACGAGGCGGCAAGCTGATCGGTTCCACTTCCAGGCTGCAGTCGTTCGCCGAAAGAAAAACTACCAATGTTCTTACCAGCTTTTCAAGCAGCAGAAGTAGTACCCCCGCTCACGATAATACCAAAGTCGGCTCGCTCTGTATTGCCTCGGCGAGCTTAGCCAAGTACGCCTCATGGTGCGCAATGGCCTTCCTCGACGCAGGTTCGCATCACTTTGACGCGTGATTCCGAGCCTGTCAATTAGAAAGACCGTGGACGCGCGATTCAGTGTCAGTCGATGAAGAGAAGGATAATCTACTTGGCAAAGAGGAGAGACCCAATCATTGGATTCTTGATATGCGCGAATCTGCTCGAGCCAGCTTCGTGCGGAGCTTGTGGTGTCTGTGAAAAATGTACACCCCCGTGCGCTTCTTCAGCCTGATCTGCTCAGAATCTACAGAGAAGGGCACACTTCTGCGGAAAGGGAAAGCAGTCGATTTTAGTACATCAAAGGACGACGTTGAATATATCGTGATGGCGATGCTTGACAGACGTCTCACCTATCTCCTGCGAAGAGAGACAAGGTAGCATACAGTCCTCGCCCAAGAAATCTGCTCGGCCCAATCTCGTGGAACCCTTCTGTGCCGTGTTCGACCTATTGCGGATAGAAAGGCTTGACCAAGGACCTGATCTCGTTTTCGTGACGGGTAAATACAGGCCCCTCAATGAGCTACCATTCACGGTAGCACTATCCGATTGGCAAGGGTATGCCTCATGCTGCACCTGCATGAACCACGGCGCCTCGCCTCACCATCATGCTCTCCATGGCAGTCTTCAGGCCTTTGCTCCAGTGGAATGTAGCAGTCACCGGAAGCTCGGTACTGATGATTCATCTCCATAAATCAGTGATTGCGCCTTTCCTCAAGCATCTCCTTCTACTGTCAAGTCTCTTGATCAATCTTTGATTTACGAGACCTTCACTAGATATGTGCTAGCAGAACTCGGAAGACTTCCTGCTGTGTGGCGCCAGTCATGGACTATATCGGCTATAATAACAGGTACGTTTGCCCGTCCTCTGTGTCGCCCTCCGATGCATTCACCAATGCTGCGGATAGCAATACTCAGCAGTGAGTATGGTTACTGAGCAGCCTGGGCAGGTTGGACCGCGCTCGGTCCATTACCTCAAGGTCAAGGTTGGGCTCGCAGTCGCTGAACTTATCAAATGGCGATGAGCTCCTACGGGACAATTTGGATGCTCATTATGACCCTCACGAATTTCAAGAAGACCACGCAGATAAAGCCATGGCTGCGGAAGATGAAGAGGCCGTTCCTTTCATCCTGCGACCACGAAAATCGAAGTCACTGGTATCTGATGGCCAGCAAGGACGGGCCTTCCTCGAGCTCAGAGACATTCAAGCAAGGCTGTTTCAGCTCGAGAACCAGCTGACCCCTTCAACCAATAATGAAGAAATCAGCAACGCTATCGGTACCAATATTGTACCAGAGAATCCTGCCGACATAGACACAAGTATAGACGAAAGCGTGAAAGGATCCTTCGATCAGCAAGACATCATACCTCAATTGGTCGAAAGGAACTGGTCTGATTTTGTCAACAAAAATGCTACTCAATCTGCGGAATACGCTATCGAGATTCTCAAAGGCGATCCTGACTACTACCACCCGTTAAAAGTGCCAGAGAAAGCCGGCCGGGCTGCAGCAAAGGAGAGTAGCGAAAGGGTGCCTCCTGCACCTAGGATTCCAACAGATTCCCCTGCACTGCCTGCTGACGAGCTACGGCAGACTCCAGACCGGATACGCATCAACTCTTTGCTGATATTGAACGTCTTAGCGAACCTGGACAGGTACGTCGATGCTACAGCTCCATCGATGATGCTGAGGCCTTTCAAAGTATTGGTCTTTCACGAATCGCGCATCAGAGACTACATTCATCATCTGCAATTCCAGATTAAAGACTATTCTCTCTCTGAGGAAGAGCTGGAATCACGTCGAAAGACGCTCAGTCACATGCAATGCTTAGTGGAGTTTATAGATACATACATCAACCCAACTACCAGACGTCTGCGCGAAAACTCAACCGCCAGGATACATTTCAAGGATCTGTGGTACATCTTCCCGCCCGGTGAAGACATCTTTATGCCACTGAAGCGACTCCGAGGTTTTCACTTTCGTGATGCGATGGATGCTACACCAGAGACATTTGTGCGAAGGTATAATATGCTATGGCGTGTTACTGGCACGGGAGGCGGCCGCCGAGACCTGGCAGCAGCACAGAATGATGATTCTGCTCTCAAGCTCAACCCATTCTCAATCAACTGCTACTATGTCGACTTTGACGGCAAGTTCTTCTTGCCCACAGTCCATACATTTTCCATCTTGCCATTCAGTGGCGAGCGTGAGATCACGTCGCTTGACTTCTTCCCAGTACGTTTCATGAAGGATGGCCACGCTCGACTCCAAGAACACACCACCAAGGGCACAGAAACCTTCAGGACAATCACTACTGGCTTCAAGCATTTCTACTATACCGGCCTAACCATGGTTACACAGCCATGTGGATGCCCACTTCAGGCAGAGCCTATGCATCAAGAGTATATTGAAAGTGAAGTGATAGTTGACTTCAAGATGGCGCTCCTAAGACATCCGTCTTGGCGCCCAAAAGCAAACTTTTGGAAGCACCCGCTGAAGCACGATGGGGAGATTGAAGAACGTCATCCGCTCCGGTACTGGAAGGACTCAAAGCGGAAGAAGTTGGCCAGTTCGCACCATGAGTACATCCACGACGACTATCACATCGATAAAGAGCTTGCAGCAATGTTCAGGAACAAGGAGCCGATTTTCGCACCTATCCCCAGCGGATGGGCAAGTAACGCGGAGATGGTTCCGGAGAAAGATGTTAGTCTGCTGGCAGGTCGTGCGTTTGCATTTGTGCTACGTACACGCAGCTTTGGTGAGTATAGAAGCTCCATCCGTATAATGTGACAACAATCTCCAACGAGACTCGTGCTGACTACTCATCGCAGCTCCATTGTGGCTCTGGGCATTGTCTCCTATCAAATCTCAAAAGGAGAGTCTCAACAACTTGCAATTGAGAGACAATCGATTCAAGGATACAATACAAAAATTAGTCAATTCGCACTTCAAACAAGCTTCACAGGCGTCCAATTTCGAATGGGATGTGGTTCAAGGAAAAGGTAGAGGTCTTGTGATACTCCTCCATGGCGCACCGGGTGTAGGTAAGACCTCGACAGCCGAGAGCGTCGCTGCAGCCTGCGGCAAGCCTTTGTTCCAGATCACCTGTGGAGACCTTGGCTTGACTCCGGCAGAGGTCGAGAAAGCTTTGAAGGAGATCTTTAGATTTGCCCAGATCTGGAACTGCGTACTCCTTCTCGACGAATGTGATGTATTTCTCGCCCAAAGAGCCAAAAATGACATCGTCAGGAACGGTCTTGTATCAGGTGAGTCCCTGAAGACATCCCGCGAAACTTGATGTTCAAGTTGACACCATCTAGTGTTTCTCAGGACCTTGGAATTCTACACTGGGGTCCTCTTCCTAACTACCAACAGAGTAGGTGTCCTTGACGAAGCTATAAGGTCACGTCTCACCTACACTGCCTACTATCCTCCTCTGGACGCGAAGCAGACTCGAGATATTTGGAAAGTCAATCTCAGACTCCTCAGGGAAAGGAACCCAACTCTCCAAGTTGACGAGAAGGCGATTCTGAAGTTTGCAAAAGACCACTTTAGGTTCAACGTGGAAACGAACTCCACCTGGAATGGTCGCCAAATTCAGAACGCGTTCAAGGTCGCCACAGCACTCGCAGACTGGGATGATCAGACCATCGAAGAAGAGACGAATGCCACCAATGGCATCTACGATGGCGTCACAAACCCCAGAAGGCGACCCAAGCTTCTTCCATCCCATTTTGAAGTCATCGCCGTCGGCACGCACGCGTTCGACGCGTACCTTCGTGAAGCCACGGGCTATACGGACGCCGAAAGAGCATATAATGAAATGGTACGAGCCGACGATCATCCGATCGAAGTCTCACGGTCTCAGAACGTCTATGATCATCATCCGTCACCAGAAGAGCACACTAGAGGTGCACCTTCACTGTCAGGAGCCCACCCATATCGTCGATCCTCCGGTGGCCTTCCGCTTCAACATGTTGAGCAAAACATAACTCCGCAATATGGTCTGCCGACATCGCCAAATAATCGACGGCAAGCCTCATCACAGTACCAGTATCCCCTCGGCAGCTCGCCGAACACTTTGCAGCCGACAACGACGCACGGAGGGCGCCGCAGACCATCTAGCAACTTTACAGCAACACAAGGCTGGGCCGATGTGCACGGCCAGTCTCCCCGCCATGACACTTACTTGCTTAGTCAGCGCGGAGGCGTGGACTGTGGAGCCAAGATGGACGGTAATGATTCTGTGCAAGATTCGAGCGATGACGGCCTCGAGCTTAACAACAACGGCCAGGAAGTTTCGAATGGTGACGGATCTCGCTCTGCACGCAATGAGCATGAACAGTCAGGGGACGAATGGTGAGAATATCTTTACACACCGCCAACCAATTGTGGGCTAAACGGGACTGTCGATATCAAAATGGGAATGGCCTTGCGATGTGGCGGCCAAAAAGCTAGATAGTAATAATTGAGCGCCTGTTATATCCTGTGGGTATATGTGCGCTCACCTAGCTTACATACATCACCTCATGTGCATTTTCCATGCTAGAACTTTCAGCATTGGACTTGCGAGGGAAGAGTGTTCGCAATACGATTGTACTAAATCAGTTCTGTTGGCAAATTTGCGCTTGCATAGGCACATTATGCTAAAGAAATATTAAGCAGGCCATTCAGAGACCCTGTATTGAAGAACTCGGCGTACAAATGAACTTTCAGCCGAATTGAAAGGACATTACGGCAGGAGAGAATCAAAAGGCCGATAATCATGACTCAAACCGTCCCTGATCCTTGGCTTGGGTTTTAGGTGGCTTACTCCTTTTCGCGGACCCGCAGCCCGCAAACAGTATAGTGCTGAGCCAGCATTGCTTTCGCATGTTGGAGTCAGTACGATCATGAGGCTTGGCTGCCGAACATTCAATGACTAACAAGCGAACAGGTAACAGAGTTACATCTCGAACTCCAGCAATACTGCATGTGCTGAGTTCCTCGGCTGAGCATTTGCATGAGGGTTTTTGACAGGCCAGCTAACATGCGTCAGCATCGTATTCGCAAGCAGCCTTACAGGAATCTTACCACCACGATTTGTATCAGCTACGGTGATTATATTAGGACTTGATGCCGCTAAGAACAATCGACAGAGTCTTCGACTCCCACACTTGAGCTCGCACATAGACTCCTCCACATAATGACAGACACTCTTCTCGCGGAACCCGTTCACCCACCTCCCCTCACCATCCCCTTCTCACGGTCCACAGTCAGCGTCCGCATAATCGACACAACATGCTATGGCAACGCCCCCCTTTCCGTAGCCTTCAAGCCCCATATCCCTTCTCTCGCACCCTCCTCCAGCCCTTCCTACGCCTTTCTCATCTCCCATAAAAGCTCCACTACCAATGAAACCCGCCACATCCTTTTCGACGCCGGCATGCGCAAAGACTGGGCCTCTGCTCTTCCGCCGCCCACAGTCGCCTTGATCAAAAAGGTCCTCCCATTCACAGTCGAACGCGACATCGACGAGATCCTAGACGAAGACGGCGGCGGTCTGGGCGTCAAATCTGACGACATCTCGACCATAATATGGTCCCACCACCACTTCGACCACCGCGGAAACATGGACAAGTTCCAAGCAAGCACAGAAGTGATCTGGGGTCCCGGCTCGACGGCCGCATACACACCCGCTTACCCGACCGATCCAACTAGCAGCGTCCTGGAATCCGAGCTCCACAACCGCAAGGTCCGAGAACTCGCAGATGCCGACTTCCCTCTGCGCATCGGCGGCTTTCCAGCACACGACTTCTTCGGCGATGGGTCGTTCTACCTATTGTCGGCTCCGGGCCACACAATCGGGCACATCTGCGGTCTTGCGCGGGTCACGGCCGGGACTGAAGCCGAAAAGCCAACGTTCATCCTGATGGGCGGCGACTGCACCCACCACCCCGCGATCTTCAGACCATCAGCGTATCTCCCACTGCCACGCTCGATCCCGGCTGCACCACGCTCACCCTTCGGGAGAACCGCGCGTCCCGGCGCGGTGTTCGTCGAGCACGTTCACCCTGAGAAGAGTGCGACGAGACCGGTGATCAAGGCGAACACGGGGATGAATATTGACCAGGCGAAGGCCGAAGAGACCATTGCGTCACTGCAGGTATTCGATGCGGACGCGGATGTGCTCGTTGTGATCTCGCATGATGCGGCATTAGTCAAGAGCGGCCTTGTGGAGTTTTATCCAGCGAAACTGAATGATTGGAAAGCGAAGGGGCTGAAGGACAGGCTCCGATGGTGGTTTTGCGGGACTTTCGACGTGCAGGGTGTGAGCGAGGGTGCGAAGTTGTGAGTGGGGCAAAACGGCAAGCCACGTGGAACGAAGTTTTGGTCCGAGAGGAAGATACAGGGTCAGCAACATCATTATCAGTAATAACTCTAATTCATGTCTTGTATTACGCCTCCAGCGTCTCCTTGCCGTCTTTGACCTCCGTTGTTTGCTTCCTGTCTTGTAATCTTCGTGCGACGTTGCCCTTGAGATACTTCTCCATATTCGGCACCAGAGCCGCAAAAATGATAAGCAGCACGCCGAATGGTATGGTCGCGTAAAAGACCATCCTGAAGCTTGCGACATACGACTTCTGCACCGCTTGTCCGACAACTGCGATGATTTCTGGTGTGATACCTGGCACGGTCGAAAAGTCACCTGCTGTAATCGCGGCAAAAAGTGCTTCGAGGGATGACGCTGGCAAGCCGGCCTCGGTCGCAGCGGGAGTAACGTTCGCTGGGAGATATTCAGTGACTTTGGTATTGAGAATGGAAACGTAGAGGGCCTGGGCGATGGCACTGGTGATTGTTAGCACAATTCATATCCCCTCAGTATTGCACTTACCCAGCCATAGCTCTGATCGAGCCCAGCGCGCCGGTTGCAAATCCGATATCCTGAGCTTCGAATAGGAGCGTCACACCTGGGAAGGAGATATTGTCGATGTAGCCGATGCTGACCGTGGCTAAGACTCCCAAGGTGATGAAGCCAGCGTGCATGTCAGGGCTGACAGAGGCCAAAGAACCGATGAACGCTGCACTGAGAATGGCCGCGATGACAGTCTGAAGCTTGACGCGTGGCACATATGAGATGGCAAATCCGGCGAACGTCTGGCCGAGAAGAATACCACCGCCGATGACTGATGATTGCCAGCCAATCTCCATGATGTCCGTGGTGTAGACGGTTCCGATTATTGTTGGCCAGAGTATGGTCATTGAGTAGTAGATCATAGCTCCGATGGCTGCAATCATCACGATGGCAACGTATTCGATGTTCTTGAAGATACGTGGAGGCATAATGCCGTGGCCTTTGACCACATACTGCTCTGCGAGTTGTCAGCGTCCGGACTCTTAAATTGCTAGCTCGACTCACCATAGAGACCAAATGCTATCAATGTCACAATACCAACAATCAGCGTTCCAAGAACATGTCCTGACGCCCAAGGGTAGATTGTGCCTCCCCAAGACAATCCGATGAGGAAGAGGGTCATGCCTCCAAAGAACAGCAACAAGCCTCCAAAATCCAAATCTTTGAACTGTTGCCATTTGGTCTTACCGTGGACATGGAGTTGCTCGTATCTGGGCGGGTCTATGCCATTGTCAGTCTGCTCTCGTCCAAGACAAGCTATGGGGCCGACTTACGATAGAACACAATGTACATTATGATCGTGATGCCTGAAAAGATGATTCCCAGATAATAGCTCCATCGCCAGCCCGCTGCCGTGTTCAGGATGAAAAGTCGAGCAATCGCAGGTCCAAACACGGCAAATGGCAGTGATGAAAGGAACACAAGAGTGATAATCGGACCTCTTTGCTTGTTCGGAACAAGCTCTCCCAGGATGATGCCGAAGGATAGTTGACCAGCCGCAGCAATGCCGTTCAGAAGATTCGAACCTATCAGAGCGCCGATACTTTGAGCTGTCGCAGCGATTATGCAGGCAATCAGAGACAATGTGTTACATCCAAGAACCATCCACTTGCGGCCGAAGATGTCGCTGAGCCGACCGACCAGCAGGAACCCGATGCCGCTACCAAGCGTCCAGGCAGTCGCCACCCAATTGATGTCTGGCGATGGGCCAATATCCGCGTTGATGAGGAGGAGAGTGTTTGCAGGCAGTACCCAACCTAGGTAGGCGCAAATGCTGGCCGTGCAGGTCGCCTTGCGATATAATCAGCCAACGCTCGCCGAGAGCTTCCTGCCTACTTACCACTACGGTGCCGATGAATTGAGGGCTGCGGAAATAGCCTGGCGGAAGCTCATCGAGGTCACCGCCAATAGCTCGTTTGTCGACCTTGTCGACTGTGCCATCTACGTGGACCTTTTCCACGAAATCGACATGGTCGGCGTGTTCCAGCTTCTCCGTGTGTGAATTCATGGTCTTTTCGCTAGCGGCCATATCTTGCATGGAACAGCTCTGAGTGACTGTGTGTAGGAGCTGACTGCCAGAAGATATTAATCGAAAACATAGCGCGTCTCACCGATATATCCATGAGCAGCATGGTTCGTTAGTTACAACATCCTGCATCTACCGCGTCCTGGCTTGAGCCCGGAGAATGTTAGCCTGAGGGTCTGACTATTTCCGTCCAGTCGCATGTGCTAGCTACATGCCAAGTTCGTCTCCGCAGCTCAAAGCTGGGGCCGGGCTTCCCCAGACCACGCTTGTTTCCTTAGTGGCTCGATCCTCGTGAGTCTTGAAAGATTATGCGTGTGCAACTTGTCCGAATCTTCAGCATATCTCGTCTTGAATAGGATTCGTGCACATATAGCTGTCATCAATCGCTGCCTGAGTAATTCCATCTGCGATAATACATCCCCAACGGCACTGCATGGCACATGCGCCCCGAAAATCCAGCAATCTGGAACCCATTCAGAGTGACTTCGGTTGTAGGCCCAGCGGGGTCGTTGATGACCCTGTCAAAGGCATGAACCTGTCAAAAGCTGACGCGACGGTGGATGACCGAAGAATGATAATGCATGAACCTGCTGCACGGACACTACGTAACCTTCTGACGTTCGCTTTCCCAAAGAATCTCAAGAATATTCCGTCCATCACCGCCAAAACGAGAAAGCTGCAAGCTGATCCTGTCTCAAGCTTCAAAGTGTGCCAGACCTGGCCAACCTGTGCTCATGTCCAGCAAGCCACATGGCCTGACGAATTCTGGGGATTAGGCTCAAGCTAAAGCGAAAGGTCCTTTCGGGGATGCTCGGTTGGCTGCATAATAGCCTTGAGCCCTACAAAGTCAGGCGCCTAGACTTTTCATCTAAGCTTCTAGACTGCTGCTGATGCAGGTACAGTCTATGGTAGAAGTCGGAATACAGACAATCATTTTCCGGTGCATGGCAGTTCTGGGCCATGAGAATTAGAGTCCAGACGAGTAAAGCCGCCGACCGCTTATCAAGTGAAAGATCCATCGAACAAAATTTTAAGCTTTTGGGAAACCCGAAATGGAACACTGCTACGCGAAGTGGATCTTAGCCAAAGCAATATTAGCTTATTAATGCCATCAACACCCCTTTGCTACAACAAGCGAAACAATAAAATCTCCCGCTCAAAACTGATGCTAATCTTGACAATGCCGTTTTCGGTGGGAGTGCGGCATTTCAGCAGCTTCGAAACCGCTGGGTCAAGTCTTGTTTGCGGATGCCAAAGACGGCCCAACTTCTAAGTACAAAATGAGCCACGATGCAGCGAATGCAAGCAGCCATTGCTGCAAACCTCTGTTGAGTGTTTGATTGCTGGAAACAGAGCATGAGGACTTCAAGCGCTCGAGTATTTTACTTCGTATCGAAATCGAGCAATTGTTGGTATTCTGTTCTTTGGATCATTAGGCTGACATTGGAGCTCCCTTATTGGCTGATCATTCTGCTTCGTCCGAGCCGAGGTCCCCGACACACGACAGTTTCTTCTCCCCCAATTTCTGCGTACTGGCTGTCGCAAATGATACTGGACAAAGGAAAAATTGTTTGCTATTTTCAATCATGGCGACAGCAGCAGCCAACGCGATTCGACGCGGCTCTTGCCTCTGCCGCAGCGTCAGATTCTCCTTGACTGGCGCCCCCGCTCGCCACATTCAATGCAACTGCATCAACTGTCAGAAAGCAAGTGGCTCAGCGTTCTTGACGAATCTCCTGTACAAACGGGACGTGAGTCCCCCCTATCAGTATGTAGCTTCACACGAGGCTGACATTCTGTAGCAATACAAGATCGATTCTGGCGCGGAATACGTGAAGATCTTTGAGGACAAGGAGACGGATTCTGGCGCTGTCCTCGAGCGAGCATTTTGCTCGAATTGCGGATCGAACCTGAGTATTTGCAACACCAGCAACCCGAAATCGAAGGGTAACATCGTAGTTTGTGCGGGCACTGTGGATGACAACTACAAGGACTTTATGCCACAGTCGGAGTTATTCCCTCACAGAAGGCACGCTTGGGTACCAGAGGTCAAGAAGAAAAAGAAGACCGATGAAGCGAAAATTTGACGCTGTGAAGTCCCAGGATTCTATCCACTGACCAATCTATGCGTATTGAGATCTCTCTGCATACGCTCTTCCGACGCGATATCGATTTGCATATCATTATCTTTCGTCATGATGCCTTGAATGACACCCGTTTTCCACTTTGAGGCGGCGGATATGGGGGTTTCCATACCGTGACAGTGCTTTCGTGACACAAACGGTCACGAGAGCAGATTATGAAGATTGAAACAGTGGACCTCTACACTTCGAAATTTCTCGCTAATTTTATCCAGAGATCCATACATACCACCTCATCCTTCAATGCAACTGCATCGCGAGGCAAACGTGAGAAGGTTTGCCCAAGTTGCTTCATCACGACAATTTCGCCGTTAGGTATTGATGTCGCACCAATGGTCTCTTGCTAGGTAATAAGCAAGTTCGAGCCGAAGGCATGGCTGTTTTCTGGCAAGGAGCAGTGTTTGACGTTCAAGACAAGTTTGGTGCTGTATACTCAAAGACCCGCATCCAGCGTGATCATGGCGAATTATGAAGCATTGGCGACCTCAAATTGCGAGCGTGGCTTCAGTTGGACTCGAGAGGACACTGCTGTTGCTCTAGTGAGCAAACAACCGGTGTTACAGCGCCTGTTTTTGCATCCCCACAGAGAGGAGACCCTGCATTCTCCATTCCACAATTCCTCAATGATCGCAGATGTTCCTCGATCGAGGTGTATCTTTCACAGCGCACCGCAACCTTACCTGTGGGCAGCCTCGCGGAGCTGTGGTATCTCACGTCGGCACCGGATCAATGTTCATGCCCTCGTACAGGAACGGTGTACTATCGAGCTGTGCAGAAGACGGGCGAATCTGGGAGACCGCTAGAGCCTCGAACGAGGAAATCTTAGCCTCGATGATCCTGTCCACGTGATAGTCCCATAAGATGACCTGAATGCCCAGAAATTCAACGACCAAGTACTCATCAGTGACTAACTTGACAAGGATACGATCACGAGCTTCGCCAACAATCTGCTTCAACATAGCCAAGCGTGAGTGACCCGAATCCCGATGTGATGATTCCCCCAAGGTTGCGAAATTGCAAGTGTGTCCTTCACTCTCTCTCGAACACAAATTCAAAGATCCAGACTTGACATACAGCCAGCGCTCTCTAGAAGCGTAGGTGATGCTATTTCTGGAAGGGATCAGTGTTCGCGCTGCATGTTCCAAAGGGACGTCGACATTTTGGTTGTTCAGAGCTTGGCGTAGAAACAAATCTAGACCTTCTTCGGAGAGATGGTGTTTGCAAGCGAATGATGTGCAAGTTTGTCTTTTTGCAGCTTCTGCCAAAGTTGATATAGTGCTAGCGCATCAGCTACAGGTGGGTAACCCAACGGCTGCGAAAGCATCGAAAAAGATTCTTTTTTCTACTTCTATGAACTAATACTGGCTGGTATAAGGTGAACGCTGCCGCCATTTCGACCCATATCGATAAAGAAGCATTGGGATCGGCGCCAGAGCCATGCTAATGCCAGCCAGCACGGTAAACCCCCAACCATATCCGAACTTGTCGGTTAGTGGCTGCGAGGTGAGCGGAAAGAATGTGCCCATCAAACATCTCGCCACAATTACCGCGGTCATGCCAGAGGCAGAGTACAAACCGAGCGCATCGACGATGTACGTTGTGAGTGGCAGATAGCCAAGCATGAGTGCCGCTGCGAGCAGCCCGTTGCAGACAAGAACTAATGGCAAAGGAACGTGCAGTCGGGCCGCCCACCCGTAAAGTGCTACTGCTGCCGGCAAAGTGACTGATCCGACGATGACCAAGGGCAATCGGAATTCTGGCTGTCCAATACCTCCATTCGAATCTCGAAGTCTGACGTATATCTTGTCTAGAAGAACGTTGCAGATCATAACACAAGTTGCGGAGCCGACACTAAAACTGATGAAGCAGAGGCCCGTCTCTGATGGTGAAAGGCCGTACAATCCCTCGAGTATGTCTGGCAGCGTCGTTGACATGATATAGAAGTAGGTGAATGTCAAGCCTCCGCATAGGGAGACTGCCTGCAGCACGCCGGAGCCGAAGAACACCCCAAATGGTCGGGTAATGGATATCCAAAATGAGCTAGTGGAGCTCTGCTTTCGGTCGTCAACATCAAAAACAGTCCTAATGTTACCATTTCCTGTGGTTCTGCGTATATTTGTGGCTCGTCGTCGCAAGATCGTCAACTTGTAAGTCTCACGGAAGCAGCATAGGAACACGAGCTCGCAGGCTGTCATCAGAGCAGCTGACATCCAGAGAATCTTCCTCCAGCCCAGACTCTCCGCAATGGCGCCCGCAATTGCTGGTCCAACAGCGCCACCAATTAGAGGGGCCAGCATGATCATGCTCATCGCAGAACCCCGCTGTTCCGGCAAGTAGATGTCTCCGACAATGGCGGGATTGAGCACGTTCGATGCCACCGCCACACCTGTCACACATCGCGCGGTGATGAGCAGGTAAGTGCTTTGAGAACATGCCGCAAGTAGAGTAGCTGCAATGAAGAGAAAATTCGCGACGTTGATGACTCGGTATCGGCCGAAGAACTCAGACAGGGGTCCAATGAACAGAGGCCCCGCTGCTTCACCAAGTTCCCAGATGGTGACAAGAAGGACGCTCGCAGACTTGTCGGGATGATGGTCATGATTCAGGTCGCGGACCATCCGGTTTGCGACAGGAACAACGGAGATACATGTGAAGGTGCTAGGTTTCTTGTTAGTGGATGCAACACATATCTCGACAACATCTGAAATACACTGTGAAGGCCATGAACGCTAACAGTGCGACAATACCCAATTTATAGGACTTTGGCCAGTCCAGAGGATTTTCAGAGTCGCCATTTGGGTCAAAATCCACGATCTCGGATTGGTTTTCGCCGTCCTTGCTGAGAATGCGTTCGAGATCATCATTGCAAGACTCTGCAAGGAGAGGCTGTCTCTCGTTCATCGCCGATATGAATATCAAGAATTGCTGAAGATCCAGCGGCAGTCGAGCCAGAGCCTCGAGGAAAAGCCATTGGAGAAAGTTTCGAGTTTGTGCGCCCATGGGTTCTTCAATAAGCAGGGCGTGCCACTATCCCGTATCAGGAAGGAGATTGCCGTACCTACCGAGGCTTGGAACAGATTAGGCGAGAGTGGCGTCTGCAACATACCCCAGAGAAATCTGCGAGCTATAAACAGCATTCGTTCTTTTGGTTCCCTGCATGGCATACTCTGGGAATTCTAGGCTCTCAAAATGCCCCATAGGCGATTTTCTCCGGCTCTGCCGTACGCGTGCATCCGATGGCGAATATATTGTCTCGAAGCCTTTGGAACAGCACGTGAAGCATTCTTCCTGACCCTAAGTGTTCCTTTGCGCTGTTGGTCGCCAGTATTTGTTAAAACACTTGGTCTCATATTGTACGGGCTGACAACCTGCTACGAAACGGCTTCCGATAGCACCTCAATCTGAAATTCATGTTCGGAGGCCATGCACACGGTTCTGGTGGGTTATTCAGAGCCATACACGTTTGGGGAGTCGAAATTTCGGCTGAAAGCTTGCTGATGATGCCTCCAATCGTGATGTAACCAATTTCGGAATCATTGCGTGTGACTGAGAAGGAAAATATCAGGTCAATGCTTTGCAACGTCTGCTCTGACTCGTCCAGATGCGCCAAAGGTTTTACATCAAATCTCTAAAAGACGCGACTATGGTGTCATTACAAGCCGTCTTTACCACTTACATCACATTATTCCCCCACCTTGCCCGTACCTCAGCGCCTCGAGCCGAGATCGAATGCCATTGCAGCTGACTGATCATTTGCTTGACACAAGCTCATGATACGAATGCAGAATTCGCTCCGCACGCGACTACAGCTCTAAGGGCTTCTTTGTCTACCACCTTCTCAAATCGTACCAGGTCACAGACAGCTTCATCTACTTGGCGATAGCACAGCCTGCCAGCTGATTAATCTAGCAATCAAGCAGCCCAACAAACTCCCCTAGCAAAGCTTCCAGCCATGTCCGCCAACGAGGACCTCACATCAGCCCCCTATCGCAACCCCAACCTCCCAATTTCAGACCGGATCTCTGATCTCCTTTCCCGAATGACCCTCTCTGAAAAAGCCGGCCAGCTCTTTCACACCATGATTCCCATGGGCCCCGGTGGTGTCCTCTCCGAAGCCAGTCCTGCCTTCAATCTGCCCAGCACCGACAATCTATTGAATACTAAGCAAATGACCCACTTCAACCTCATCGGTCCCGTCAATGATCCCCGCATGGCTGCCGAGTGGCACAACCGCCTCCAGGAGGCCGCGTTACAGACCCGCCTTGGCATCCCAATTACCTTATCCACAGACCCACGGAACCACTTCACGGACAACGTCGGCACATCCTTCAACGCCGGCTGCTTCAGCCAGTGGCCGAAACCCTCGGGCTCGCAGCCCTCCGCGACCCACAACTCGTGGAGCGTTTCGCGAACATCGCAAGACAGGAGTACCTCTCCGTCGGCCTACGCGTCGCGCTACACCCACAAATCGATCTTGCAACCGAGCCGCGATGGGCCCGCATCAACGCTACTTTCGGCGAAGACGCGACACTCTCCGGTGACCTCGGCGCAGCATACATCCGCGGCTTCCAAGGAAACCTCATCGACGGCAAGGTAGGGCCAGAGAGCGTAGCCTGCATAACAAAGCACTTCCCCGGCGGCGGTCCGCAGAAGGATGGCGAAGACCCGCATTTTCACTACGGCCGTGAACAGGTTTACCCTGGCGGCAAATTCGACTACCATCTGGCGCCGTTCAAGAAAGCGTTGGAGGCTGGCACAAGCCAAATAATGCCCTACTACGGCATGCCCGTCTCCCTGACTGTCAACAATGAAAAAATTGAGGAGGTCGGCTTCGCGTTCAACAAGCAAATCATCACCTCTCTCCTCCGGCAGGACCTGGGCTTCGACGGCATTATCTGCACAGACTGGGGCCTGGTAACCGACGCGAGCATCTTGCGTCAGAACATGTCCGCTCGCGCTTGGGGATGCGAAGGCCTGAGTCTGGTGGAAAGGGTCACGAAGATTCTGCAGGCGGGATGCGATCAGTTTGGTGGGGAGGCTTGTCCGGAACTAGTTGTTGAGGCGGTTGAGAAGGGACTGTTTAGTGAGGAGAGGGTGGATGAGAGCGTGAGAAGATTGTTGGAAGAGAAGTTTCGGTTGGGGTTGTTTGACGAGCGGCGGTTCGTCGATGTCGAAGCAGCAGAGCGAATTGTGGGAAGGGAGGATTTTACGAGGGAGGGGGCGGCGGCACAGAGCCGGGCGTACACGCTGCTGAAAAATGAGAATGATGTCCTACCGTTAAGCTTCGTGGACGGGGTGAAGGTTTACGTCGAGGGCTTTGATGGTAAATTGTTGACCGCGCGACTTTCCGGCATCAAGTTAGTTGACAATCCTGAAGAGGCTAGCATTGCACTTGTTCGTCTGAAGGCGCCATACGAGCCCAGAAGCGGTGGCTTCGAGGCATTTTTTCACGCTGGATCCCTAGAGTACTCGCCGGATGAGAAAGCACGGCAGAAGAAGATCTACGACGCCGTCAAAGTATCGATTGTGGATCTGTACCTTGACCGTCCAGCTGCTGTACCAGAGATAGCAGAGGCGGTCAGTGCATTGCTGTGTAGCTATGGCAGCAGTGTAGATGCATTCTTGGACGTTGTGCTGGGTAAAGCGAAGCCTGAAGGTAAGCTACCCTTTGATTTGCCGAGGTCGATGGAAGCTGTGCGGCAGAGTAGGGAGGATGCACCATTCGATACAAAAAATCCTTTGTTCAGGTTCGGAGATGGACTGAGCTATAGGTAAAGAGACAAAATTTGCACTATCGAAAAGGTATCGAGCAGGTAATTTCGATGTACCACTGGCTATTCGCTTCTATGATGTCTCCCATCATCCTTGACAGGTTATGAAAAAGATACTAGTAGCTCTCATCATCTGCTGATTGCTAGCTCGTTCGTTGGTGATCTCGTGTGAATCATCAATCATGACTGCTAATCGTCTGAACGTGGGTGGTCTGGTTGCCCGAGGCAATATTGAAATGCGCTTTAGGTTCGAGCACTTCGATGTTGCCGACATTTTCACGTATCCTTCTTCGCCGTGTAATTTATTCTTCGGCTCCTTTGTCGACGTGTCGTTACAGTCATGAATCAAGAGCAGTTGATCGTTGGCGGACCGAGGAACGGCCGATTCCTAGTATCGCACAGCCACAAATTAAAGGACTGCGTGATTTCCAGTCTTTACAAGCCGAGGAGGAAGTACGCTGCAATGCGTAGCGACGTCACAAAGCCGCAAAGTCTCAATGCTTCGAAGGCATGAGAAGCTCTACCAAATGCCAAGTCAATCGAGAGGGGTGGAGACGGCTCCAGAGGACTGCCGGATGCTGGAACCACCTTTGTCTTGGAGATAGCTTCGCTCACAGACATATTTATGGTGTCTGCCGTCACGGTGACTTTGATGCTTGACACAACAATATTTGTGACATTGACAACATTTGTAATGTTCGAGGTCATGACATAGGTATCAGCCACAGTGTTCGTCAGGGTTGTTTCAGGTGGCGGCATGGTAACCGTCGACAGGACAGTGACGTTCAGCACGGACTTCCACCATGGTTCGAAAGTACTAGGTTCGCCTGTCATGCTCGATGTAAAATATGTGACTGATGGCGAAGCAGATTCCACGGCCGTGCTTGGGCCGGTGTTTGTTGTGATGGATACGATTGAAATAGATTTGCTCGCGGGGCTTGATGCAACAACGTTTGTTGCCCTTGTGGTCGGAATGGACTCAATCGTCATCCTTGGTGCAGAATCCGTGGCTGATGGTGCTGGCTCTGGATTCTTTCCGAGCTTAACGGTGTTGCTAGAAGCAGAGTCGAGGCTAGACACTGGATCAAAACCAGCATTAGTCGGAGTCGGAGGCAGTAAGATCGTGGTTGTTGAGGTCGTGGTCGTTGTCTCACTTAGCGTCATTGTTGGAACATCAGGATCCCCAGCCCAACGCTCTCCAGGAGGGAGCCTGGTAGTATGCGCTAGAGAGCTGTCAATAAGAGCCGGATAGTGATAGAACCGCTCGAGAGGATTTTGTGCTTGTGTCACAGTACTCAGCGTCAATAGTCGCAGTAAAAGCTTGAATAGCCCAGATGGTCTCTTTCTCCCTCCAGTCGAGCTTACAGTACTGCCGGCTGTAGCTGCTGCAGATCCATGAGTAGAGTGATCGTGGCTGTGGGAAGCCGCAAGAGCGGCAAAGCTTGTTGAGTTCTGAGCCAGAGATGGTACTCCCAAAGCTGTTTTATTGTTGATCTTCAAGTCGCGTTTATACCGGGTACTTGATATGGCGGTGCTGTATGTAGCAGAGAGATTACCGAAGCATGTTTCATTCGGCATTGCTCCCAGGCCTGGCGAGAAGCATGTACGAGAGACTGTCCAATAATGCTCGCCACCACAAGTTTGATCTGTAGCCCCTCCACAAGGCTTGTCGCAAAATTTGTCTCGTACCTGCAGACTTCGGTTGGGTGATGCATCGCCGCAGTAGCACGTGGTTCCATTGAACAGAGCCATGAGCTCACGATGTTTGCTGGCGCAATTACTTCGACAGAGCTCGATCGTCAAATGAGGGCGGGTCATATATGGTACAAGTGGATACGGCGAGGAATAACAACCGAGAGGCTGAGTGAGACCTGGGTCATGTGTCTGGCTAGCGGACTCGACTTTACTCCCGGATGACGAAGCTGGTAACGGTATGACGGTTTTGGTGATTATCCTGAGAGATGTCGGAGTAGAACTTTTCGTCGGCTCATTAGGCACGACTGAACTTGCTAGAACGATTGGGTCAGCTAAATACATTAGACCAAGTCAATTGCTTGACTTACAAGAGGCCGTTGACGTGGTGGCATGGTAGATGGTAGTAGTGACATTGGGAGGAGTGACAACTGCTCAGGGTCAGCTTCGGTAATTGGCACGATTCCCCATAGCTTACTTTCTGTCACAATGCTCGTGGTAGTGCTCGTCGAAGGTATTGTCTGGAGCGGCGCTGAGTTACTGCCCGACGAGAAGACCGAGGCTATTGAGTGTTCTTGTCAATATTGCCATTTGATCATGTCTTTCATTGAATCTCCCGCGCCCCTTACCTTGCGAAGGACAGTCAGAATGATCGCAGGTGGCGAACCTTGTGGCAGATCCAACCTTGGCAGTCACGTAGATTATGGTAGTGGCGGTCCTGGTTGAGACAGTCTCGATAACAGTGAAGGTAGATGCTTGTGCAAAGGTTCTAAAATCTGCGACAAAGGCAGGCACGACGGCCGCCAGATAGGGCAGGTGTTTCATTCCAGGCGAAGTCGGTCAGGATAAGATACTTCGCGTAGAAGGGTGAGGCTGAGAAAAAGCAAAGGCGTTGTGATGAAGGAAAAATGAAAAGTGGTCCGAAGAGTGGCTGAGAAATTTTGGAAGATAACGAAGTGAAAATGGTGACAGGGGAGTGAAGGTAATGCTCTTTGCGGACAAGCTCAAACATAAGTCGAGAGTGGAAGTACACGAGCAACCTCACAGCTTGCACGTGCCGCACAATAGAGGGGGACATTTCACGATGCCCAACATCAGTATACAGAGCAGGGCCACTGTCAGCAACAGGACTGTTCTCGTAGAATCACCAGTCCAAGAGAAAGTGCGCCTACAGGTGATATAGGAGGAAACAGACGCTGACCGCGACGCTTTTGCACGCCCACAATGAACTTCAAACTCACATGTTTGGCTGCTACCAGTTTCAAAGGTACGAACATACCGAGATGCGTCTTTGAAATAAGTCCAGTGACCTTTCGAGGTTGACAACGTATCGCAGACAACAGTAAACAGGAGAGCGGCTTTCCATAACACTGTAGCGCACAACGGTGAATCTGGTGTACCCTGATCCTTTGGAGGGAAACTAGCTTCATGTGGAACATGTGGGCAATGCGAGGCATCGAGAAACTCCAAATTGCGATTTACAGGATGCATTCAGAGCTGATATCTTGAACAAGTTTTTGCTCAATGCAACGAATCCCAGGGGGCGAAACGGTGGTTTTAAGTTTGTACAGTTTGCACGTTTGAAATTTCGCCTCTTCCGCAATGGCTAGTTAGCATGCAAGCGCCAACTTCCAGCTATCATTGATGCAGTACACGACTGCATCAAATCCCATCCTCTTTAGACATTGTAGTGCCGTATTGGGCTGTGCAAAGTCCAAAGTGGTATCCTACAGGGGCATCCCGCAGACTACGTAAGGCGAATTGCTCAAGTCACAGCATGTGAATGGTCGTCTGCTGTGACCGAGTTCGCGCTTTTTCTCAGATAACGAGCAAACGGTCTATCTCCCTGTGATGTCTTGCGAACACGAGCACCACGACCATGATCACGGGGGCCACGGCCATGGCAATGGTCATGACCACTCGCATGACCTCGAACCAGCTCTTCAGTCCAACTTGTATAAGCAGATCCAATTCGATCAAATTCGTACGTTGAACGAAGCAGAATCCCGGTCAGGTGCTGCCGTTGTCCAAAAAGAGTGGCAAAATCGACTCTCCGATACTCCAATTCTTGAGAGTGACGCCGATGAACAATTACTCATGCATGTCCCGTAAGTGTGATTCTGTGATCCTGCGATCCTGTCTCTGGCCGCTGATGGATGCGGTCAGGTTTGCTGGCTCTTGCAAACTCTACGCCATCCTCATCCGAACTTCAGACACACCATCAGCTCCTCGAAAATTGAAGCTCTTTCGCAACCGTGACGATCTTGATTTTGGTACGGCCGCAGATCTAAAGCCAACTCAAGTCATCGACCTACCAAGGACCAACGACTTAGCTGAGATTCCGCTGAATCGTGCTCATTGGAACACAACCACCTCCATAGATTTATTCTTTGAGGACAATCATTCAGATGGAGATGAGGACGTGACGCATGTGTTCTACCTCGGCTTCAAAGGCGACTTTATGGCGTTGAACCGGGAGCCGGTTAATGTATTGTACGAGGCTGCAGCAAATCCTACTGACCACAAAGTCATCCAAGGGTTGCAGAATACTACCCATCAATCGTTGGGACAGTGACGCTGCGGCTGTTGCTGCGGTAATCAACGATGACAGAATGTTCTTAGGCTGCTTCCAATTGTGCTCTTCGTTCTCTTGCTCTCTGCTTCCGCTTTCGCTCTTTGTCGATTTCAGTCTCGGGCGCGTTTGGCAGATCTCCATCTGTGATGACGGTCTTACTGGGCGCATCAGGCAGTTTGACTCCTTCGACCTCCCTTTCGAGAGCTTCAAGCTCATCTTCGACATCATCTTCTTCCTGGTTGCTCAATTGGCCGGCAAGCGCTTCGCTTATCTCTTCTTGTTCGCGTCTAGCCTCCGCAGAATCCTCCATCAACCTCTCCACCGCAGCCAGACCGCCCATCTCTCTATTTATCATCTTCAGAACTTCGGTACCTCTTTGTAGACCAAATACTACATCTTTCTGTACCTGGGCGAATTCGACATTTGCGGTCAATTTCTCGAGCTGCTCGAGCTGGGCATCGGTTTGCGAGAGTAAAGACTCTTGGTACTTCCTCCGCCGTAATGCTAGAAGAGCTTTGTCCTTTTCACCTCTTGCCAGACATTCCCTTGCAATCTCCTTTTCGCGATTTGTGATCACTGTAATCTTCTTCTGGTATTGCTTGAGTTTGTCTCGCTGGTTCTTCATATCCAGAATGGCCCTGATAGCACTCTAGTTAGAATATTGTCGACTGCTCACCGAACACTACTGACCTGTCCTGAGCGGAGATCTTGCTCCCCGAGTTTCCCATCTTAACAGCATGGCTCAATGGCGCATCCACTTACGCAGTAAAATTGACCTGCTGAGTTGAATTGCTACTCGAGAACTTTGAAGTTCGCCTATCTCCGCCTATCTGGGCGTTGACATCATTGCTATCAGACCACAGATGTGATTGTCCTACCATCTCCCGATCCTTTGTATCACGAGGAGAATGACAAACGCTCTTGCAAAAGCACAAGCACGCGACACAAGTTGTCAACTTCCCATCAACCAAGCTTGACAGTTCAAACGCGTCGCAAGCACCTGAGAAGCGCGTCATGAGCGAAGTTTCTGCGTCCTGCTGCAAAGAGCATATCCAACTAGGGGTTTCTACCAGATTTTCGGGGAACGCTTACAATGAAAAGGCGGTGAACTGGTTAAGAATGGCTGAACCTTTTGCGTTTGCCATAAGCTAAGTACACAATTCCAATTGTCTCAAGCCGAGTTCAGGGGATATGTTCTCACTGCACTGCATCACCAAAGCGTGCCCTCGACCTCAACGCACGTATCTGTCTCACCCGCATTTCCCACAGCGATGATCTTGCAACATTCAATGGGCTCCAATTTTTTATCATCCACAGGCCTTCTGCATGATTACTTGAACTTGTTTGTCTGGAGCCCGAATCAACCAGGTGACGCAAAATCCATCATTACCATGCTTGTCACGGTAAACTGCTCGCTCTTGAGGCCTGACCTGGACGGTGGCTTAAGCCATAGAATGCAGGGTCTGGATCAATGATGTTAGTGACGGATTAATGATCAGGAAAGATGAGCTTAGGCAATTCGTGGCGCTGATTCTGGAGACGATTCGACGTATTACACGGCCCAGAGCTGCGTAACGATTGCTCTGCTAGGAGTTTCTTGGTGAGCACTTGTCCGGTTGAAGGGCTTTGGCAGTAAAGGCACTCCAGGCGGTGCTACGGTGATTGGCACATTCTTGTACGCATCGAGGATCGTGGCAATTCCTGGTGCTTTGTCTGGCTGAAATAATGCGTTCAGCTTCTTCAGTAATATCAGACAAGAAGGCCACAAGATGAAAGCGGACTATGCTAATGCTTAAGCGGGTACGCTGTATCTATTCGTACATGCCAGAGATCGATTCTACAAAACATCGAGAGATAGAAACGATCTCAAGCAACATCAAACCGCATCTGTGGTATACTGGCAATCAATTCGCTGCGAGGAAATGGTCCGGATTGGCCTAATGGCACCATCTGCAGTCATTTATAGCCATGTTTGTGAATCTCAAGGCCCCAGCACCAAGCTATGTTAGCAGCGCTCTGATCGTGCGGGCAGAATTTGTGGTTGTCCAGCTACCTTTTGTGTCGAGAAAGAACAGCCAGCCTATATGGAGCCCCTTCCAGGTACGCCGTGACACGTTTCAATCACATTGCGCGAATTGAATATACTTTCCTGGGTTATCCCGGAACATGTGCGAGATCAGTTTTGACGTCTGTCGAATCGACCATTCCGGAGTGCCAGGCTCATACCAGTCGTCTCTCTCCTTGTCCACAAAACTGACCTTCGCCTGGTCGTCCAGATAATGTAGCATGAACAGGATCCTCTTCCGAGCAATGTCTTTCGACTGCCATTTTCTTCCAATGCCACGAACCTGGACCTCCTCCTCGGGCATAATGACCTCCAATTCTCGACTTTGCAGTTCCTGACTACAAAGTTAGCCATGAGCAAATGGAAACAGCGTATGAAGCGGTACTCACTTTCTTACCGCTCTGTATCTTCAATACTAGCTTCTCTCCCTGACACAGTTTCACCGTCTTCCAAAGGCCGCAATAGAGCTCGAACTCCGCCGTTAGACCCGAACCAGGTTTTATCATTTGTGGATCCCAAACTGCATTTCGCTGTTTAAAATAGTGCCCAAGCGCCTCTTCAGGCTGAGTTAGTGCGTACATGTATTTTGAGGCCCCAATGACCAGCATCTCGCGAAATGGCACGGTCTTAGACGCCGAACCATTGTTGCTGGTTTCAGCCCGAAGGAGCTTGCGCTTTCTATGAAGCAAGCCCGGAGCGTGGCCTATGGTACACCTAATTCGCTGGATAGGTCCAAGCAAAGCGTCCGGCACAATGAAGTGACATTGTTTGAATCTTGGCGTTGCGACGTCGAAAAGAGCATCTCTGTACATGACTTCTTCGACTTCCAGGTAAATCTGCTTGCACACAGTCAAGAGCTCGAGGCTGGGACCACATAGCTTTCTTGACCAGGTGGCATCGTACACAAGATGGAAAAAATGGCGGGATCTCGGAACACAAACACGGATTGTCTCTGATTGGAAGGCGAAAGCGAAGATTCGGAGTCTGATTTCAAATGGGATGGTGAGGAGTGTTGGCTTTAGAGTAGGCGCGTGAATCTCAACAAAGCATGTCTGAGCCATGCTTTAGTGGTCGTGACAGCTTCACCTTCGCTAGCATATTCTTTGTAATTGAAGTGTCATTTAGAAACCTTAGGTAAGAACAAGAGTCTGACCAACTAATATTCAACCGTGTTACAAGTCGCTCTTGCACCTCAGCTGCATGGCTGCCTAAACAGACAGTCTTGGCTCCTCCAACGCGTTTAAGTTGAGTTTACGTTATATCCACGAAGATACACGTCTGCTCCTGGAAAACGGACAGTAGGAAGTCTAGAAATCAGCGCTAGGTACCCAGAAGTGCCATTTACGCATTGTAGCTTGCTAGGAGTCCATCAGCGGGCTTGTCTGGTGGCAGGGACAAACAGAGCGGTGTTGGTACGGTTGACCTCTGAATGCAATACTTGCTTTTGGACTCTGCCGTATATGTGCTGCTCGATCATGCTCAGGAGGCACTCGAATCACGACTGCGCCTTCTCTAGTTCACAAGCACCACACGGCCGCCCTCCACAAGCCTTATAGTCTCTATCAGACTTCTGTGACGACCCTCGCAGGTGACACGATGCTACCCTAAAATGCGATTCCATTCTTTTATTGCTGGCGCCAGCAATGTGAGCCAGACCCATGGATCCCGAGGCTGGCGACGAGTCCTTGAACAACAGATATGGTGACATTCGTAAGATTGGAGGTCAAGCGCATGTACAATTAGGGAACAGTCAGATAACAAATAACAACAGCTTTCATGTTGGTGCGGTGTCTTTCTCAGTAAGTCCCGCCAAAGCATTGTCCAAAGGCGCGCAAGCGGGCGTTCGGGGCCCGCGCCATCACAGAAGTTCTCGGCATGGCGCACGACCAAATTTGAGGCTCAAAGCTGCGTCCAAAATCAGACAGAACGACACAAGTTGTCAGACGGACGTGCCAGGCGTAGTCGCTTTCGACGACCGTTTCCAGGTAGCGCCAAAATCCAAATCTGTTCAGATCAAGCGCCTGATGCGCGGCCTCTATGAGTGGCTGCTCAACTCCCAGGACATCCCAAAGTTGATACCTCCCGACTTCGTGTCATCGATTAATGGCCAGGATCATATTGCAGAAGCTTCTTATGATGCTAACCAAGGTTCTTTGTTGAAGGCCTCTACCAGCCAATTATCTCCTGCGGCTCGGGATCTCTTGTTGCTTTCCACGGCATTTTTCTCGGTCCTGTTCGGTCGAAATGTGTCGGTGTCAGATGTGCTCAATTTTCTTTCGAAGTGTCAACAAGATCAGATGCTGCCGTTACTGACTTTCCTGCTTGGTCTTGGCATGTACCGTTACGTTGCCATGTGTGCGATTGGGCCAGCACCGTCAAACCATTTTCTGACGCTCGAGGACGCTTATGGCAGGCCAAGACCTCTCACAATGGATGTCTGTATTGATTACAGCGTACTGCGACAGTTCCTCCAAGCACACTACCAGCAAACTGAGGGCAAGGCAGGAGAAGCATTAGTTCGAGCTGGTCACTTCCATCTTATGCTTGGCTCGAGACGTGGCAAGCTCATTACTGCTGATGAGTGGTCGACCCCTGGACGCATCAAAGCGGGATCTCGAATCGTCAATTCCGTTTATGTGACGCTGAATGATACAAAATGCCTGCACTGCCAAACTCAATTCACTATCACTGAGAATGGAGAATTTCATTGGTATGTCCGGGCTCGTTTCGACCAGGACAGATGACTGACCAGCGTAGTGGACCATGCCAGGTCTATCACCGCGACTACGATGCATTTCGAGCCCTCATCGATGCCAAAAATCCTGTTTCACCCCAGAGCCAATTCGGAGAACATCAACTCCAAGATCGGCGCCAATTTTCAGAAGTCTTTGAGGAGGCCGAGCCAAAGAAGAAGGACATAAATGGGGAGGAGACCAGAAACGATAGTGAGGACGAAATCCATTATTCAATTGATGGTTTGAAGAACGTTGACGTGCGAATCGTTGCGCAAGCTAAACATATGAAAAGACCGGCGAGGATGAATCCTTCGGCCTCGCAAATGACACTCTATGTGACCGGGTTCAGCTACGAAACGCGTGCCCGCGATCTCGCTCACGAGTTCGAAGCATGTGGCAGACTGGTGAGGCTCGAGATTTCCTCACAAGTTCCACCCTCGAGCGAGCTTTTTGCGATAGTTGAGTATGAATCCGGTTGGGATGCCTACGATGCTTACTACAAGATGCACAATAAGCGTGTTGGTAACACTGATGTGTTGAAGATTGCATGGGCAAGATTGCCACATTCTCAAGAGCTGCTGGATTTGGGAGCGACGAGTATTAACGACGAACGCTACCAGTCCTATTTGATGGTGACCGCAGAACGGGAACGCAAAACATCCCAGGAAGAAGAGGAAGATACGAGGGACCAGACAGCTGAAGCAGCGGTCCAACCCCTGCTGACTGGTAGTGCATCGACCATCACCAATGAGGACGACGATGCGTTCGATCATTATGTCACGGAGATGGGCCAGGGATGGGAGGAGGACAGATCCAAGACCGAGTATTCTCGGAGACCGCTGAAACACAAGGGAAGACGACCATCCGAAGAGGTGCCCATGGCCACAGAACCCAAGTTTAACGAATACTTCCAACCTGAGGATGGTATTAATCGTGAGGTTATTCAGTCTGAAATTTGCAGATATCTAGGACAGGACGCTACTGTGAGACCGGGAACGCACAATGACGTACGCTTCTCCCCTTTAGTACAGAATATCTATCATCTAACACCCTGCCAGGGGCGCCGTGGATACATAGTACGCGCTTATCGTGCTCTCACAACTGTAAGTCTGCGCCGGTTCAATCTGAGTGAGGCCGTCACTGATTCTGTCAGGAAATGATTCGGTCCCTGAAGGAGGACAGCCGCAAATTCGTTCAAGAGAAGAAAACGCTTGCGGGGAGAAATGGGCCGCGAGGTAGCATATCCACTTGTCGGTCCTAGATCGAGGCTGAATCTTTGCAGTTTCCTTCGTCAACGATATCCTCGATCAAAATCGTTACGGCACACATGAAGCAATTCCTGTAGATCTAATTATGGGTGACGATAAGTCAGGACCAGGTTTCGTCAGTGAGCTAGAGCAAGAGCTAGTCAAGTCAGACGTTCAGGAGGCTCAACCCGTGACAGCTACGGATCGGACGGAGAGAATGGCAATGGATTTGGACGTAGATTTGCCTAGGGAACCACAGCCTAGTCCCGCGCATCGTTACATGCCACAACCAGATCCAAATGGTTACGACAGACCTGACGCTCTAAGGCACAAACCAGACACGGCCATCGACCCGAATGTCGATATCATCCCCGTGCTTGAGGAAGAAATAGAGCAGCCTCAACGGAGTCCCTCCGCAACAGCCAGCGTCAAACTTCAACACGAATTCGGGCCATCAGAGGAAAGCTTCGAAAGCCAACCACTTTTGGTAGGAACAGTCAGGTGGTTCAATGATACTAAAGGGTTTGGTTTTATCACGCCGGATTCTGGTGGAGAAGAAATCTTCGTCCATTTTTCCTCCATTTGGAGTCATGGAAAGCCTACTTTGCGGAGTGGTCAGCGTGTACAATTTTTCAAATCAATTGGACCAAAGGGATTCGCTGCAGAGCAAGTCGTGGTGTTGTAGAAAGAGTAATAAGAGGTTTGGACGGCGTGGTTGACAAGATGATGAGGTAAGCAATACAAGAGGCACAATTCAGGAGATAAAAGATCAGGTAGCGACCAAAGCTCGGCTTTATTGAGCTACAACTAGTCGCGGGAAAGCTTGATATCCCTTGGCATATGAGAAGATGACAAGCGGATTTCGATATCTTTTGATCCTTCTTTCGTTCGTTCCTTTCTTCTTCCAGTGTCTGGCCGTATTCAAGCTATTTTTGACAGTTCATCCAATCGCACAAATTGTCTGGCTTGCGTTGGTTTTCTGCGTTGAACATGCATGAGCTAGCTGCGATACGCGACAAATTGCGATTGATGGGATGCACCTCAGCTCTGACAAGAGAACGACAGGTACGTTTACGTTTGACAGGCCATAGCAGGTCTAGTAACTGTGTCACATAGGTGGAGGCTTTTGAGTCTGGATTTGCATGAATGTAAATCAGTATAACGAGCGAGGCAACAGAGAGTTGCAAGTTTCCATCAACGCCGCAACATTCCATCTGCCCCAGGTAAAGAAATTTAACAATTAAAGGTATCTGACTGGCACGGCCCGACTTAACCTAGAGCTGCTGTAAAGAGATGCTCTGGACCGCACGGTTCTAGGAGCCATTGTGTGAACACAGCCATCATCCGATGCAGGAGATGCTTCAGTGTTGACCCGGGATCCATTCCAGGTCTGTTTTGGGTTCTAAACGAGTTCCAGGCACAATTTTGGAACTGATGAAGGCTGATGAGTTGAACGGCGCTCTAATTGTATCAGACGCCTACTGAACTGCGCTTCGTCCTCCAACATGAATTCGTTTACCCTAAATTAGGAAATTTCACTGTTTCAATGTCAACATCTTCATCTCAATCCTCCTAATTGACACACATACAATGGCGAGATTCAATACAATGCTCATAGATGCCACGCCGACGCTGATCGGAGTACTCGCAGAATGACCACAACCAACCTCCCATCTGTTCCTGGATGCTACAAGCCATGAGATTGAGTTGAGGAACAGCCATTCGCCCATAATAGACTTCAAGGAAGCTCCTATCCGCGCATCGCAGCGCAAACTACTTCCCAGCATCGCTGAACAAATTTATGCTGAAAGCAATCGAGTCCAAAGGTTCGCATCCGAATCACCATTTTTGCTCGTACGCAAGTCTTTCGACATCGAGCTAATGCGCAACCTGTCCAACTTCGTCAGAGGCTCATTTCTCGATAATTGCTTGACTTGAGTCGCTGCAGTAGTCTGAACCCAGGCACTGAACACAAAATGCTAAACCTCTACTGTGGCGCGGAATGTCTTATTCTTACTTAGACCGCTTGCGTGCAATGGCGCCAGTAGATATGAGAGGGGATAACCTTGAAAGGTTCGCAACGCACGAGGCACCGTGCGCGAAGAATCAGAGGCAGTATCAAACCTTGAAAGATCGTCTTCACATCAAAGTTCTGCCATCGACGTACGGCATTATCGTCTTACACGAACTTTTTAGATTAATCAGCCGTGCAATCCTCTCCATCTCTAATCTCTTGACTCCTGCGCCCGCGTGCGGCTGCTATCACCACCTCTCCACCTCCAGCCCACCCAACCAATTAACGACTCCCATGGCCTTGATCAAGTTCCCCTTCAGATCCAAGTGCACGCCATCCCACTTGTCCATCTGAATGCTCATGTTCCACGTACCCATGTGCTCGATCCCGCGCCCATAGAAGCGTTCGCCACGCCGCACGATCAAGTTGCGCATGCTCTTCTCGAACAGCTGAAGCGCTTTGTCGCCCTGAGACTGGATCCACTGATCTGGTTTGAGAGGACCGGCGGCCGAAGGTGGAACGAAAAGGATGTGCGCCAGAGGCTGGGTAGCTTCTGATTCCGCGGTATTTGAGGCGGAGGAGGAAACCAGCGGCTCGCGCGGGAGTTGCTCGGGTCGTAGGTAAGGCGCAGCTTCGTAGATTGCGTCGAGGATGCCGTTGAGCCAGTTTACTGTTGCTTGGAGGTCTAGGTCGTTCCAGAGGCCGTGGCCAAAGATGAAGGCTATGGGTTTCTCGGGCTTCTCTTTCGGTAGCAGGTGCTGGAAGCGCTTGATCTCGGACTGGGCGAGCGGGAACTTGAGCATCAGCTCGATGATGAGGTTGACGTCGCTTGTTACCACTTCTTTCACTTTGCCATCTTGAGTCTTCCATTTCTCGATCCTCGTAGGACACGCAAAACTCGCTGCCTCGTTCTTCAGCACATCTTCGGTGCGGTAGACGCCCTGCACGCTGCAAGCTTTGACATCCATCTGGTGCGTGCAGAAGCATTTCTCCATCTCCTCGTCCCCGAAGTTCCAATTAGTTACTCCGCCATACCCTAAGTCCTTCCTGAGCAACACATTCATCGCGCCAACGACATGCCGCATCATGCTGTCACCTACCACGATCACCTTGTCGAACCGGCTGAGGATACCGCAGACTTCCTCAGTCGTGTACCACCGCATGTCGCAGCCGCGGGGCATGAATGGGGTGTCGAAGCCGATGCGGCCCCCACCTGTGAATGCAGTCAAGAAGGAGCGGCGATCAGGGCATAGTGGGGAGAAAGGCATGTGCAGGTCGAGCGACGAGATTTGGCAGTGTGGATGATGGCGGTAGGTGTAGTTTGCGAAGGTATCGAGAGTGTCGGGGCGGCGGTATAGAGACAGGGGGTGGTCATCAAGTGCTACTGGTGGGAAGGCATGGTAGAGCGGTGCTGTGGTGGCGTTATCTGGGTTGGCTGGGTCAGCTGAGGAGTGTTGATTGGCGAATTCGAGGGTTTGACAGCGCGGCGGTTGGGGTGAGCGTTCTTTCGTCTGTGGATATGAGTGAGCACGTCCTGAAATGGGTCAAGAAGTGGCAACTTACCCACGAGAGCCAGGAACGTGCAAAAAAAAGCTTGAGAAGCGGTATGATAACACTGGCCAGCACAATCATTATGAGCATGGCAGTGATGGTGACATTTCGTAGTGTCCATTGTTTGGAAAGAGATCGCAGGTATCTATCGATCGCTCTGCGGGATCGTGAGCTTCGTCTTCGTGAGTGGAACTTTTTATCCATCATAGGCATTGAAACCACGGCAAGGTGATGCGGGACAATTTTGCATCATCCGCAGAGGATGCTCAAGATATTTCGATCAGAATGGGCATAGCTGTGTGCTTGATGGTGGTGAAATCGAAAGATGTATTTGCGCAATCAAGTCGATTTGTACATCAGAAAAGAACGACAATCATTGCCAAACATTTCTCGTGGAGGCAGGCTCACAAAGTAAGATATGGTTCGCCCAATCGTAAATTGATCGCAGCACGGTCTGATGAAACCAGGAGACAGCGTATACGTTCACCAGGCGTGCAAACGTCGCCCAGGGCTTGTACCATATTGCACCGTCTATTTTGTTACTCAGGGAGGGGTGCCTTGAACGAATTCATTCTGTGCTTCTTTCTCCTGTGCTTCTTTCTCCTGTGCTTCTTTCTCCTGTGCTTCTTTCTCACGTACTTCAGTCTTCTTCCTGTGCTGAAAGCTAGGAACGATGGTGCCGGGCTCCCATTTTCACGCACAGCATACCAGCTGTTTCATCTCGTGCTTGCACTTTTCACCACACAAATGCCCTTCGAGTTTTGCTCCCAGCACCAGGCAGAGCTTCGAGCAAACATTTTTCCCACGGCCGGTGTATACCTCACCAATAATCTTGTGACGACATCGCCCCTCCTCCAAATTTTTTCAACTACACCTTATAGCTCCTCAGCCGCTACCCAGTCATAATCTGCACTCCAGTGTCCTTCGCTCCGAACTAGAACTGCGTCAACGCCTGTGCAGGGTCAGAAGTAAAAGGAACATGATGAGATATGACTTTGATGTCCATGGCGGCAGCACTCCAGAACCCAGAGTCGAACTCATCCAGTGTTCGCTACGCATTTGAATCTCGAAGCGCAATGGAATAGTGAAACAAGGGATCGAAGGTACGACAGGCTTGGTCCCATTCCGTGTAAGGACCGATGTGAAGTCAGCAGATGCCAAGCCCGATTGCACTGCGAGAATTGAAGGTGTTGTGCGCTTGTCAGACAACTGATGGCAGATCCATAGTGGCGGTCTGCAACAGAAGTTTCAAAAGATGTGAGTGGCGCATGACTCGTACAAACATATCGCAAGACTCCGAAGATTGCACGACGTCGAAACAGACCATCCAGTCAACCATGAGAGGGCACCATACTCCCGGATGGAAATACTGTCACATTCATGCTTCGTCGGACATTGGTCGCTCCGCAAGTATCCGAAAGACAACCATCTGCATGTTCCTCAGTAAGGCTCATCACCTAAGGGGTTTCTGGAAGAGCTGTGCAAGAAGGCAGCGACAAAATGTGACTCCAACAACGGGTGGCCTTACGTTTAGCAAATGCAATTCCAGTCTTGAAAGGCGCAGGCAGAGTAAATTCACCTTGATTCAGACCCGGAGAAAGATTGATGCGAATTGCGATGAACGTAGGATCTCTTCTCCCCGAGCAAGCTCACACGGCATGCTTCTTACTTCTCTCGTGCAAATCGAAGCCTCAAATGCTCATATCGGTGTTCATGGCAAATGGATTTCCCTTCGGCTTCAGAACATCAACAAGACTAGCGGTCTTCTGCCGCCTCAGACGTACTTGCTCCTCCTCTTCTTCCCATTTCCTGGCCTCATCGATGGCCTTGTCAATTGCCGAACCTTGTCCAAGGCCCAGACCGAGCCAGCCTTTTGATTGCTGAGCATTCTCCAGCTTCTTCTTCGCTAGCTTAGCCATCTGCTTCGTCATCTGCTGCCAGTTCGAAAGACCCGTCTCCAGACACTCCTTGCACCGCTGTCGTCCTTCCTGATCTGGCCCAACACCCTGCTCGTCCATAAACCACAGCACTGCCTCTGCAGCTTCGACACTGTCGCGTGTCCAGCTCAGACCCTTTTGCTTTTCTTGCTCGCTGGTTGCGAAGAGGATCTCGCCAATATACGTCATTAGACCGACCTCTTCGCAGGCCTCTTTCAGGCTATGGAACGGTCGCTCGTCACCACTTGAAGGCAATAATGAATTATCCTTTTCTCTGAAAAAGTCGATGAAATGGCTAAACCAGCCAACGATCAGGTCAGTGCCTTTCTGTTCCTCTCTTTCTGCGGCGGTCATAGTCTTAGGACGGCTGCCTTGTAGCTGCATGTGCGGAGGCGCGGCAGGCAATGCTTTTCTTGCCCTCAATATACTTAGGAAAATCGGCAGCGCCTCTTTCACCTCGCCATGCCGCGCATGATATACTCCAAGTGCAGTCGTAGCCTTGAGTAAATTCTCAGTAACGAATGGCTCCTTTCCAGCGTTGATAACACCTGTCTGAATGTCGACCACATGGTCCGAGCCTTCGGGTAAGCCACCTGCAGCAATGTCCAGCGCCCAGTCGTACACGTGTGCAGACGTGTCCTTCAACCCCTTGAAGTCGCACCAATCAGCACAAGCCAGCGCGGCGTCCAACCTTTGTCTGTTGTTGAAACCTTTGCTGGTCAAGATGCGCAGGTAAAAGACCTCAGGCTCAGACATGGCAGCTTCGACTTCGTCAAAGTCAGGCACCTTCAAATGCCCACCGTCTTTATCCCATTCTGCAGGGACGGGCCTAGGATTATTTGGACCAGGTATGTTCTCCCACTTGTACAGTCTTGACTTCAAATCCGCACCTTTTTTCTTGCAGTATCCGTCCATGTGCTCAGCAACCTTCGCCAGACCCATCAAAACCTCCCAATAACCCTGTCTCCAGCGCTGGCTCTTGCCTGAAACGTCGTAGCCAAGCTTCCCGACTCCGTCCACAAGCAGCGTACCCTGTCCATCCTTGACCTCTTGCTCAGTGATGCCCTTCCCATCTCTCGTCGTTGGATCTTCCAGCCTCTTCACCAGCTTCTCGAGATAATCGCCGCAAATCCCCCACTCATACATACTGCCCCAACCCCTGGCGTCAATCCTCTTCAAAATACCCTTCGCCATGCGCCCCTCCCACCGCGCCCAAAAAGACCACTCTACTGGCGTCGGGTTCTGGTGTTCCCGCTCAATATGCCAGTAGCCGATGTACACCATGTACAGGCAGAAAAACATGGGCCAGAAGTAGCTGTGGAAACGCAGTTGCCAGCGTAGAGTATCTTTCCATTTCTTCTTCCGGGCTGTAGTCAAGTAGCGCTGTCTGACGAAGCGGGTGAGCGCGGCTTGGAGGGAGCGGTCTTTGTAAAGGTTGTGATAGAGAAAGGAAGCTTGGGGTCTACTATTGGAATGCAGAGAGCTCATGTTGCGGCGGAGGATGGGTAGGCGAAGAGAAGAGGTTTGTGGAGGTACATGATGAGGCCGATGTGAGCGAGTGAAGACAGATGCAAAGCGTCTGCTAAAGAGTGGTCTCGGAATGCTTTGAAGGAGGCTGAATCGAACCGAAGGCGACTGTATGTGTAGCGGAGACCGGTGTGTTGATCGAGCTGTAGGCGGACAGCGACGAGTCCGGATGGCGAAATTGAGTGCCTGTGATCGTGGCATCTTGAGGATACACCAGTCGGATGCACGATCTCAACCACTGTCAAAGTTTATATCAACGCAGCACTCAGATACAGATAGTCTGGCGAAACTGTACGGCTCGATGCGGAGATCGATGAGGTCTTGGATCAGTTGCGGTGACGTTGAAAGAGGCAAGTTTGCCGCCGGTTAGCTCTTCTTCATGTGTGGGAAAGGGCGCTACAAAGGAAGAGAAAGCGATAGCCAGCTATGAGAACTTCAGGTGTATCAGCAAGAATCAATTGCAGCACGGCATTGGATCGGCACATTCCGTGGATGCTGACACACTCCTTGCGGGCAAACTGAGCAGGGTTGGTTGATAAAATGCTCTCTGTTCACATCGAGCCGCTCGTGGAAAGCGAGCAATTATGAAAGTACCGCAAGCACGCCATCGCATGGTCAATGGACAAAATCTTGAAGACACTCAGATGACGTAGGGTCTAAAGCGAAGATCGCTTTGTTAAAGGTAGAGTTCTACTAACTAGTGGACGAAACCGAGTTCCTGCGATGATAGCGCCCATATAACATGCAGAACCAGGTGGTGAACTTGAATGCTGCTCGTGGCATCGTAGGCATAAGCATGCTGCCGTGTATTCATCGCTCGTCTTCCAATAAAAGCATTAGAAGCACTATCCGCCAAAACTCCCTCGCTGAATGCATTGCTATGCATATCCTGTCCATGTCTTTGTGCCCCAGGCACCCGTCCAGTGTCCAGTGTATTGATATGCACCTGCTCCTCCCATTATACAAACGCATCTAGCCGTCATCGTGATCAACCTGCTGTCCGTGGCGGATATACTTCAAGTTTATCGGCCAACCTATGCATCCGTTTGTCTCATCCTATGATCATTATGCATGTTCGCGTGCCTCCCCCTATTGTTTCGATCGCGTGAACCTGTATTTGGACTTGTATCCGAATTCGTGGTCATATTCGGAGTTTGAACACCAGGCGAATCCATTGGTGTTGCTGGAGACATAGTCCCCACAATGTGATGCTCAAGCTCAGGCGGCAACAAAGGTGCTTGCGGCCACCTTAACGACGAAGGCCCTCCATACAGCTCGTAGCGCAACTGCGCTTCAGCGTCTCTATCAGCCAGTGCCTGTGCTAATGCCTCGTCCGTCTCGCTTCGCTGCCTATCCAATTCGCTGCTGCGACTGTTTGACGATGCCCGTCCTCCTGGTACCTCAGTGTGCAAGTTAGATTCCGCACCTGCTTGCAACTGATTAAGTCGCGACCCGCTCTGCACCCTCAAAAAATGGGGGCTGCCTGATCGAGAGGAGTGTCTGCTTGGTCCTCGACTGGTCGGAATTGTTGATAAAATGGCATCGTGGTTGACTTCGAAACAGCTCACACCTGGGTCTGGTCGTAACCCCGAGTTCCTGTTTCTGCTCTGAGGCGGAGAGTTGATCGATAGCCCAGGATTTAGTGATTGTCCGGGGTTTTGAAGGCCAAGTTGAAGCGCTGTACCGCGTGGACGACTGTCCAAACCATTATCAGTGCGAAGAAAGCTCTCGAAGGTTGGAAGCACCATATGGTCCGAACTGAAGATCTCACCTCCCCGATATTGTGTTCTCGAAGACGACGCTTCATTGTAATGATCATGCGGTACCTGTCCGAAAAAGCTATCTGTGACGTCCATGGTATGTCTTCTAGACTGGCTTCTGGACCTTGATCGACCCTCCGGTACCAGAAGTGCTGGTGTCGGCAACGGGCTCGGCGTGCCCTGTGTGCGTATGAGCGTGCTCAGATCTCCCGGGTACCGTGCGAAAGAACCTGGTGGGGCCGGCTGGAAGTGATGCGGTGTTACCTGTCCTAATAAGTCTGGAGTCACGTGCCCGGGGGTCCACGGTCCAAGGCGCTGCATCTGATCGCTAGGCAGAAGCGGCATGTCGATGTGGAAGTTGGGATGTGGTAGGTCATGAAAACTTCGAGGTCGCGGCCGTGCTCGACTGTTGGACATTCGTGGTAGACCATGCCGTCCAGGGCCAAATACCATGTCAACGTGTTGCTGATGCTCGTTGCCGTCAATTGTACCGTCAGAAAGGCTATCAGCTTCTGGACTGTCTGGTCCCAGCACGGGCTCATCGATAGCACTCTGTTGTTCTTGATCTCGCTCCTGCTGTTCGAGCGCGAGTCTTGCCAAATAGTCTCTCAGTCGCGCAACGCCTTCACCAGAGAACACACAGAAAACATCTCGCTGTACATGAGTGAATTCGGTGGGAGCCTCGCGACAGAATCTGGTCAAGTCGTCTCTGAGGAAGGCTTGCACACCAGTCAAAGACAGGTGAGTCAGCCTCGGACAGTTGAGCAGAAGCTGAGTGATACCTTTCAATGTCAAGCTTGTGCAATAGCTTAGATGCACCCTTTCCAGCGAGACGAACTGAGTAGGCATGCCAGGCTTGCCAGCACCAGATCCGTAGGGTCCTCGAGCGAGAGCAATGATACTAGCATCTGTCAAATTCTGGCATTTGACCAGTCCGACTCTTCTCAGCTTCGGCAGCTTGGCCAAGTGCCTCACACTCGCGTCGGTCAGCCTCGAGCAGCATGCAAGATCGATGTAACGGATTCTATTACATTGTTGCACCAGTTCAATTACGGCATTGTCGGTTAGGAGCTGACAATGGCCAAGATGGATGTAATGCAGATTCTTCGTTAATGTGCATATTGCTCGTACAGCTTGGTCTGTGATATGTCGACACTTTGCGAGGACAAGGTTCCGCAATCGTGGGGCTGCGGGTATGATGCGAGATATCGCCTCGTCGCCGACACCGTCACATGCTGTCAGGTCCAATATCCTCAATGCATCGAACCTCAAGCCGGGTTTGAGATCGGTGAAGGCATGACTATCGATGCCTACACACTGAGCTAGACGCAACTCTCGCAAGTGCGGCAGGTTCGTCAAGAGCGCCGTGACGGACGCCGAAGTTATCGAATGACAGCCGGCAAGATCGATTTCGAGGATGGAGCGACAGTTTTCAGCCACGGCTATGACTGACTCGTCGGTCGCCCGGGCTACTCCATTGAGTTTGAGCTGGAATTCGTTAGCATGTAGACCGGACCAGGTGCGACAGGGCTTACTCGTTTCAGCTGGGTGCAATTGAGAGCTATCTGTAGCAGCGACTCATCGGTGATGTAGGAACAATTCGTGATGTTCAAACCTTGTAGCTTTGGACAATTCTGCGACACGCGTAACATTGTTCGATCGGTCAAGGCTTCGAGATCTGTCACATCCAGGGCCTGCAGTCGTTTGGACCCATCCACCAAACCCTCAACACCCAAATCTGTCAATTTGGTGCAGCTTGTCAAGGTGAGGCGCTCGATTGCTTTGCATTGTATGAAAGCTTGCACAGTTCCATCGTTGACCTTATCAGCTATTCCTGACAAATTCAGCCTCTTGACCATTTCGTGATAGGGGAAGGAGGGATGGGGTGCGGAGAGGGTTTTGGCGACATTCTGTAAGTTTGACCATTTGCTGCACAGTGGTCTATGCCACAGGATGTTGACCGTGTACAGTGCCCAATGATAACAGACCAGCATGCTGTTCCGCAGGTCGCCGGTGGTGGTCAGCTTGGAGAATATGTTGATAAGCAGTTCGGGTGGCAGCTTTTGTATGGGAGAAGTACGGTGTATGTGCTCCATGTCCACATCCATTTCGCAGTCGCGGATCGCCGTGAGGGCCCCTATGGTCGAGGAGGAATCGTTCATGTGCATCATGAAATCGGCATCGTCGTCGAGCGGACAGGGAGACGAGTCGGAGCTGTCTGATTCCACAGTAATCGTACTCGCATTTCTAGTGTGGTTTGTGTGGATTGGAGGTAATCTCGGACGTAAAAAGTCGGCCATGTTGGCGGAATGTGGTGTTTATTTACGTGAACGTTGGATGCGGCTCGAGCTTTGTGAACAGACCGGTGAATGAGGCCCAGTACTCCAGTGTCTGCGCCGTTTGTAATCCAACTCTTGCAGGGTCTGGAATAGAATGGATGGAGCGCGCAAGCTGTGAAATACTGGCGACGCGGTGGGTGGTAGGAGATGTGTAAGCCGCAGCTTTAAAAGAGTCCAGCCGAAGTGATACAATGGCTCGGTCGCAACAGCATGATCGCTCCTCCTTGACCTGTTCGTGCTAGACGATGGATGAGCGTGAAACTTTCGAGGGCGATGAACGTTCGTTCGAGAGGGTGTTGTCGTGGCTGCAAGCGAGAATGGTGAAATTGGGCGGAAAAAGGAGGACGGGGCGATCGTGTCAAGTGTCACACGATTTGGCCGGACGCACAATTTGCACCTGACCAGAATGGAATGCAACGCGATGCTCGGGTAGGAAGGCACTCGTCGGGTCGTACTTGACAAACCCAAGGTACTGTTGCTACAATGTTTCTAAATGTGTGTATTTGTCGATCGTCAACATGACAGGCGCAAAAGCATGGGCCCGGCTGAGGTTGACGAGTGACGGGTCCCACTGCATCTGCCTCGTCTGCGAGTCCTGCAAGTGGACGAGCCGAGCCTGAGCCTGAGCCTCAAGAAGCAAATGTTAGCCGCTAGACCCGATCTTTTGCCAAGGCCTCCCCTAAAACGTCACCACAGTGGCGCTTCAATCTTAGGCTGCTGTGTGGCTTGGTCTGGCCGAACTTCAAGCAATAGCGTGCCCAACACAAAACAATCATTTACAAATACTCGATTCGATCATCTATGTGCCAGCTTCGCGCTTTAGACAGAGTCTATGCAACAGGCATAATAGTGGATGCTTTGCCGACTAAGCCCGCTACAGGAGACTACCCCCTACGTGATTCCAAGCAGCACCCGCGACATTGTTCGCATCTATTGAGTGTGAAACGCATCCTGCCTACCAAGACAACTTGTGAGAGGTTTATAACGTGAATACCTGTGAGTTGCCAGCTAGCAGTAGAGTGGACGAGGCTTTGTTTTATGTTTCGCGAAGAGAAGACGACGAGAAGACCGGAGAGATGCAACCCCCAGAAAATACTGGGAACGTACCTGTTCAGGAAGGCTTCTGTGACTGCGACACGTCATGAATTGCTGCATCGTGAATGAGAAGTCAACGGAGAGTCGTTTCAGCAGCACGAGGAGGCTGCAATAAGGCACATGGAGGAGTGTAGGTCGGAAGTCGTCACAATAGCCGAATACTTAGACCACGAAAGGCGTACTATCTTGGTCGAACAAGAATCTCAGTTCTGGTTTGTCTAGCGGGTATACGCAAGGTAGTTGCAGGCTGATCAGTTTTTCATTGCCCCATGTTGAAGGACATATACACAAAGCGTATATGCGTCGTGTATTTCTAAGTTGTCATGCAGTAAGCGACGTGCCAGACTTCCATCTGTAAAACACGACATGGGAAATCCTACCGGCCACATACCCATTTCCAGCTTGAGAAAGACCGCATAAGCCCCTGCATGAGTAGAGCGTGTGAGAACAGTCCAGGAGTCCATATGCGGCATCATTCACACCATAGTAGTTCAACGAGGGAGAGTGTTACCTTCATTCAATGATAGTCAAGATAAGACGTAAACGACGACCTTACATCTTTGCAGTCACCTAGCTGTACCCTTCTGAACGAAAATCCAGCTAAGGCCACCGATATTCGGCGTCTCAAAGAAGTCCTGAACGCCGAGCCTCCTGCGCAAGAAACAATGCTTTGAGCCACAACACATCTAGTTAAGCTGAAGGGGAAATAGCTGAATGCGCCCATCAAATGTGATTAGCACGGGTTGTTGTGCATGGCCGCTAGGACTATTTTAACGAGTTCTTCCTTTGCCGACCTTGAAACGAAAACGGAGACGTTAATAGTTTGCGAGGCGCATGGATCGCCGGCCCAACATTCCCCGATAGGCTGATTTGCCGCCTAGCCCTTGGCTCCATCTGAGTGTTGCAACGGCCTTCGCGTTCGCCGTACAAAGCCAGAACCTGATGAAGCCGATGGAAACGTTTTTACATATTTTATCGGTAGTCACTATTAGCACAACGTTCCACCTTGCACGCCATTAATATCAGAGGCACAATGAATCTGGTAGCTGAAATACTGGTCACCGCACAGCTGTTTTGTCTGTTCCGGAGTAGAGGGGCGGTCCAATGAGATGTTAAGCGCTGGCTCGAGTTTTTGCTTTCCCATAAAAGCAAGTGCCAGGGATTGCAAAGCGGGCATAGGTCCACACGGAAGTCATTTGTCTCAGTCGATGCGTGCGGCACCACTGTGCCGTCTCACACGATGTGACACCCGAGGCGTGGCAGACTCTGAGGGGTCGCGCTGAGGTGGTAATGGGCCATCAAGTCACCTTCCCATGACAAAATCTGCGGTTGTGATATATCACGTCTTTTCCCCTCTTCGTTCTGGAGTCATAAACCAAAGACGCGACTTCTAAGTATGTCGTCCTCACCTCAGAGCGCGGAGACTTCATCTCAAGTGTCTCAACGACGCATCGCCCCGCTCCCAGTGAGGCTGAGGGGCAGTAATGGCCAGACCAGAAGGTCATCAAACTCTCCAAGTCCTCAGCATGTGTGTCCTCAGTCTTCAAAGGAGCCTTCCAATCGTCGACATTCCTACCAACACCCGGATGCTCGCCCTGACGTCCGTCACTTGTCGCCTCCCATAGCGAGCTCTCCTCGATCACCATTTCAGTTCGGTCAAACAGGGGCCCCACTGCAGCCTGACGAGCAGCACACCGCGTTCACATTTCGATCCCTCCACAATGTTACACCTCGACCGTCACCTGAACCAGAAGTGGTACGCCTTGCATCTTCTCAGACTTCCCCAGTCAGATCAAGCACTTCTTCATGCTCAAATCTATCAATAGCAGAGCGGGAGCTCCCTCAGCCTTTGCACACAATTTATTCGGACGAGAAAGTCGCGATCAATGAGGCGTATGATCTTCCTGAGCTAGTGGACTCTTTTAACGCCGCGTTTGCTCAAACTGCCGTGACGGATGCAAGGGTCGCTTCTACGTCACAATCAATACCATCTCTTTCATTCACCCAAACGTCAGAGCTGAGCCCTAGTCCAAGCTCGCATTCGCGAAGAGTCTCGGGTATTTCCACTGTCAGTGAGAACAACGACAAGCACGTCGCATATGATGTGAGAGATGAGAATACTCCTTCGGAACCTTTCTTTACTTCAGCTTTTCAGACAGCTCTTCAACACGGCCTCAATATTGCTAAGGGTACGGTTACGGCCATTGAGAGTTTTGGCAATTCTTCGCGGTTCCGTGGCGATCTGAAAAGACTACTCGAAGATTCCAAAGAGCTGAGTACATTCCATAGTTCTAATACAAGAACAATTGCTGTGTTAGGAGATTCGGGTGAAGGCAAGGATAAATGCTGTCAAACGAAGGGATCTGATGCTTACGGTTGCAGGGAAGAGCAGTCTCATAAATTCTCTGCTCCATTTTCCAGAAATTGCGAAAACTGTGAGCAACTCGTATTCTCTGGCCGCTATCAATTCTTACTTTTTGACCACAGGGAGACATCGGCGCTGCTTGCACCTCAGTTGTCACCGAGTACAGACACAAGACCAAGGACCAGACAGAACCCATTGCAATTGAAGTTGAATACTTGTCCAACCCGGAGATAGAAGAGCTGATAACAGAACTGTTGTGGAAATACCGCCAATTGTTTCTTCCTCAGACAGAACAAGATGAGGTAAGTGCCAAAGATTATGCGCGTTATCAGAGAGAATCAGAGCAAGCGTGGTCGGCTTTAGAAGCGGCATTCAAGCATCAAAATCTATTTAACGAAGATTTCATCAGAGATATGTCTGAAGGAGCTTTGGAGAGAATCACACAGCAGCTGATCCAGTGGACACGAGAGCTCGATTGGCCGGAAGGTGAAAATACTGGGATGTGGAAGTCTACAGCGAGTACTGCAGAAAAATGTTGTGAGAAAACGAGCGTCTTCATGAAGGACAAGTTTTGGCCCTTCACGAAAATCATTCGGTAAGGTTTCTCCTTTCCAAAAGCTCAGAGGTCAGCTGTGTAACTGGTAATCAAGTGTATACTTAGGCGCTCAAGTGTTGAAGACGGGTATCGTGCTTGCGGACTTACCTGGTAGGTGCACTTCTCGAACTCGTTTACCGCAAAGCAACTCACAGAGGTTCCTAGGGCTGCAAGACACTAACCTAGCAAGAGTGCGGGCTACACAAACATACCTCTTGAGATGTGACCACGTATTTATCGTTGCAAAGATCTCACGAGCGATCACAGACCAGTCATTGAAATCTTCTCTGTACGATGTTCTCGCTCGCCATGTCCCTTTGGAGTGGGAGGAGTCTGGAGGAAAGAGCCTCAAAGTGGCAGTAGTATGCACCAAGTCAGAGGTAATGAAGCCTCCTTCCACACTACAGAGATGCGTTACTGATTTGTTGCAGGATCTCAACCATAACACAGCTAGACGGGAGTTTTGTGGACCTAACAAAAGAATTCCAGAATCTGTGATGGAACAGCTTGACAAAGACATTGAACACGCGAAGGAGACTGGCGATAGAGTTCTCAAGAAAGAACTGAAACGGAGGTATATTGAATCCATCCTGAGGTCTGCCGCAATGACTAACATATTCACAGGCGAGAGATTCTTCTGGTGGACGCGCGAAATGACCACGTCAAAGAGGGTCTCCAAAATGCCTATGCCTCGAAAGTTCCTGGAGGAACGCTGGAAGTCTTCTGCGTGTCCAACACGTTGTATGAGAAGTTTTCAAAAAAGGGCAACAGTGCCATGGTTCGTGCGAGCGGTATTCCAGAACTTCGTCGGTTCTGTCATACCATCACTGCAGACGCACAGCTTCTCGAAGCCAAAAACTTCCTTCGATCGAAACTATCCAGCCTCCTCAGTTCTATTGAGCTTTGGGCCGGCAACTCGCACGGCAGTCTAAGAATCAGTGATGGGCGTACAGAGAAACTGACACTTCAGACTTGTCAAGAGGTCAAAGCAGAGGTTGAACCCTAACCCGATCTTTCATTCTATTCGGCTGATCGATGAAGGTTTACAAAGCTATTGATGAGTCAAGAAATTGCTTTACCGACGTCTTTCGAGACGTATTTCTACAGTTCTTGGGTAGGTGCAACACTAGGCTCATGTTGTGTTGTGAGAATTTTACGAACTGGACAGAAGAAAACCGAAACGAACATTGGGAGCAAGCCGCCAAAGTCAAGGGTTTGGATTGGTTTAGCGTACGTACAAATTCGTTCTCTCTCGCAAGAATTTCAATCTAACAAACAACAGTGGCATTGGAGTAAATATCCACAGTTCACTGCTCCGGCAAGGTTGCTAACGTTAATGTTCTACAGCACAGTACAATGCATGGTGTATAAATGACGGCGCTCATTCAACCCCGCGACGTAATTTTGTGAATTGGAATGCAGAGTTGATCTGGAAAATGAGAATGGAGCTAGCTTTCCAATGGGACTTAGTGGAAGACGAGATTCCAGTTGTCTTTCGGAAGCTCTTGCCAGCTGTCAATGCCCAGCTGCTGCGCTTGAAGTCACTAATTCAAGGTCAGTCTACCAAGTTCCCACGACAACTTGAGGCTAGCACTAATTCTGGTCAGAGAAAGGGCTCTCTCACACGTTATCTGAAGGAATGGATTTTAGGATTCAAGACATCGAGTACAAATCCAGGCTAATCCAGCAGGGTTTGGCACGCGAAGTAAAGTATGGCGCTTTGCTTCAACCGAACCTTTCCTGCCCTTGTTTGTCATATCATCCTCTTCGCGAACTCTCCCGCCACTTTCCTTTCTTCCTGATCCAAATGTTTCACCGAAACTGGCATATTCGCTAATCGTGCACAGGCTCATCCGCCATCATACATCCGAACCAAATGGAAGCTCCTACATCCTTTCCGAGATGGTCTCAGCATATCGCTCGGCAGCTCAGCAAAGTGGTCAGTCATGATGTTTCTCACTTCATCCCTACAAAATATGTAGAAGTCTGCAATCTGTTCTTTGACTAAATTCTTGTTTGCAAACAGGCACTGGCAAAGCTTATTGCCAACGCACTATCGTGCAAGGCCGAATCACGAACGGCACGCTGTTCCCCAATATCTCGGCCAGGATATTGGAGAACATGCAGAAACAGATCCGTACTGGTTTCTGTGCCTTGCGTGAGGAAATGAGAACGATTTTCGACCTCATCGAGAACGATTTGGGCATGGCGTTTGCTTCCAGTCGGAGGGATGAGAGAAACGGTGTGGACCGGGACTATCAAATAATGGAGGATAGGTTAAGGAAGACGCTGGCAGGTGAGGTTAAAGAGTTGAAGAAGAGGCACGAGGAACTGCTCGGCAGTATCGCAGCTTATTGATCGAGGGATATAGAAGACTTTGAGGAGATCACCTGTACGGAGATCTCAAGGTCACAGATGGTAGGGGAGGGAGCGTGAATGTGAGGGAAAGACTGCATGCTATTCGTAGAATCAATTCATCGCGAAACATCTTATGTTTGAAAGTTCTTCTCAGTAGAAGCAGCTTCTCTTCTCGCGGTCGACCTATATCACCATAATATTGCCCGACAACGTGCGCTAAGCACGACCCCATCAGTACTCCCTTGAGTACCTGTAGTGAAGGAAGTGACAAACTGATCTCGAGGCCACTTAGCCAAGGTCTCTCTTGCCAAAGGTAGAGCCTACGCCGCTGAAATGCTCACCCGAGATGCTTTGTACACAAGTGACGAGCAAAAGAAGCCGAGTGGGTCAAAGCATTAGCAAGAGTGGCAGGCTAACATGGACCGGAGATTCAGACAACCGTGGAAGTTACGAGCACTGGATCCTGGCTAGGACGGCAGGATTTCCCTTCTTTTGGATGATTCTCAAGGGATTGTGGGCCTTAGCATCGCAAGGGAGGCCTAAAGATGTAGAGTCTCAAAAATAACAGGTTCGAAGATTTCTCTTACTCAAAAGCACTTTACTTTAGAGGATCTATATATATTGTACTAAGATAGTTTAGGAGAGCAGCGGGGCTGCATTGCTTAGATTCAAGATGATCTTTATCTCTCAGCCGACCTCAACCCTAGCCCCAATTCCGTTCTCCAAGTTCGTTGAGTTCAGGTCCCAACCTGCCTCCTCCAGCCTAATGCGAACTTGTTCCCATCGGTCTTCTACCAAGCTTAACGACTCAGTCAAGAGCTCGGTCATCGAACGTCTCTGCTTTCGGACCTCCAGATCAGTCCATAGCCTTTGCAGTAAAGAACTATGGTACCACGCTTTGCTTTGATCGACAGGTTGGGCCCTCCTCTTTAAAGCAATCATCAATCTTGTACGGCGTTGGTCAATGCACAGAAGGTAATTCTCATCTCTGAATATCGCCAATATCTCCTCAAGAAGACTGAAAAGCTCTGCTCCTATATTGGTCTCAGACTCAGCCACCCTAACCGCCTGGCCCTGCGTCACAGCAACAACAAACTCCTCAACGGACACGCCAATCCTCCACCGCGACCAATGCAACGTTTCAGCTCTCGTCCTCGTCATCCCGAACAAACGTCCTAATCCAAACACGCTCTCACTCTTCCCAATGCCTTCAACGCTCACATCTCCTCCACTTCCGATCCTCTCAATCACCAATCCAGCCCGCTCCCGATTCAGCGCCCTCAATCTGACGCTGGCTACAGCCCTCCAATTTGCCCAGAGGTGGACAGCCAACAACACCAGCATCCAGCACCACGTCGCAGCCACACTCTCAACCTTACTCACAACGTAGCCCCCAACCCACATACCCAACAATCCTACCACCGTCTCCTGACTCCCATCCTTAGCATTCAAATCACCGACGCTCTCAGGATTATTGCGCGCGAAGTGCGTGCTCAGCACAGCCTTGCTACTCCCACCCGCAACTCCACATACAGCTCTCAGCATCGCACTGAGACACAGCACCACCACCCTCGGCGACGGCACCATCGGCGCAAGTATCTCCAGCCTCATCAAACCCCACAGCGAGGAGATAGATGCGTCACTCACCGCGCCTCCAGCAAACGCAAACAACGCAGTCCACGCGGATGGCAAACTCGGCGCCAATAGATCCAGGACAAACGCGCCATCATTCACCACATCCGCCAGAAACCGGTAGAATTTCACATCGCTGCTGATTCTCGGCGCCGCGTAGCTCGCGAACAATATCGTGGTCAAGTTGCTCAGCGTGCTCTGGACGATGCTCAGCAACGTTGCAGCCGTGGCGGCCGAGGCTGAGTCAGGAGGAAGCGCGTCGCTGGCACTGTCGCTGGTGGAGGAAGAGACGACGTTCAGAGACTGCAGCACGGCGCGGCTGGAGAGCAGCCCCGCAATGGTCGAGGCGAAGGCTTGGATACTGTCGTATATTTGGTAGGGGGTGTAATCGGGGGTTACGGTGTGCGGGTAACCGGTTGGGAGGAACAGCGTTGCGAGGTAGCTTCGGAGGGTGTTGTAGTGCAGCAAGACAGAAGAGTAAATGGCACCTGAGCTGGTGATGGCCGGACTCAGAGGCGTCTGTAAGGGCACCTCGTCTATCGATGTAGTCGTGAGTTTGTCGTTCCGGTCAATAGTGGCGCTGGTCGCGTGAAGAACATAGCTTCTTGTGACTTGGCCCGATGTTGGGTCTATCTCTCGCAACGTCAGGTTCCGTCCTGTCCCGGCTTTATGGAAGCGTGCAGACTTCTGCTTGTCGTCGCGGCCGTAGCTTGGCTGGGGTGCTGAACTTGAAAGGTGCGAATAACCCGTCGAGGGTCCCCTAGCTTCGTCGCCAGGACCGTCTGAGCCATTTGGGTCCCTGAAGTGACTTTGTAGATTTCTGCGCCGTGCACTTTGATCCATACCTTTGACGACAATGCGTGCTTGGGGCTAGTAGCTCTGTTTTCTGTGCTGGTCGACTGTGATGAGATCGCCCGGTTTGGACCATTACGCGCGTCGCGAATGGACGGATTCATTGACAAAGTATTCTCGACGCCCACACAAATCAACGGCAGAACGCAGCTGGCTTAAATCTATGTTGCTTAACGCAAGGAACAGAGGGCTTGCAACGTCATGAAGAACTACATCGCGAAATATGGTGATGATGAGTTCCGATGCGTACAGAATGTCTGGGTCTAGCATTGATCTGAGGTCTACAGCATGCGAACATATCATGCTCCTAAGCAGAGCACATTCACCTTTCCCAAATTCACATGTAGGTCACGTGCTACATCGCAAAGCTCCGCGGTTCGTCAAACTTGTGTCTGACGAGGCATATCCTGAGGGAGCTTCTCAGCCACTGGAATGAAACGTCAAATAGATCACAATGGATGTCGAGGATGGCCCTGAAGTTGACTAATAGAGAGCATAAAGATCCCAGCTTGAAGTGAAATTGTCGGATCCATGCTAAACCGATCTCCGTAGGGCATATTTTGGTTCGGATGATGACTGACCGGCTGCATCATAGAATTTGAGACGGCCTTTTCAGCGAGGCTTTTCCAATCCACGCTTTTCACATCAGCATTATCAGATTCAGAGGCTGAATGGGAGCATCATTTCATTGTGATATGATGATTGCGGTTCGAGAGTTAGCTCTGTTCTGAACAAACACAATCGTGCCATGCCCTTTGCTCCAGGCAATGTGCGATGAGCCGTGTTAAAGCCCTACCACATGCTAGCGCCCCCACTTATGACAGCATCCATTTCTTCATCAGTATACGGCCTTCGTTGAAACCGCTTGGGGAGCTCTGAGACATCGAAGTATTCACCTTCTTTTGGCTTGATCGGGCCCAAGTCTTTGCCGGCTCTACCTCCGATCGCTCCGTATGTCATCGGACTTCTCATAGAAGCTGCTGATGGCCGTGGCGGCGAGCCTGAGGACCCATTCTGCTGACCTCCTCCTAGAGGACCATGTTGCTGCGCCTTTTGTCTGTAGCTGGCAAAAGACTCTGGTAGCTGATGTGTTGGTGACGCTGGGTGTGGTTGTGGTGTGTGATCTACTTGCTCTGTCGATGTGTTAGTGGATCTGCTGTTGAGCGATCAACATGGCTGTCATACCTGGATGCGTTCTCTTGCCCAAGAACTTAATCATAGGTGTCCGGGCGTGCGCTGCCCGCAGGATCAGCGATGGTCGCATTGCAGAGTGCGAGATTTGCTATCTGGGAAGGAATTGAGAGGAGTGCAAGGAAGCTGAGCTTCTTGACGATGTTGGTGCTCTGGCCTCAAATGACTGTTGGTCGTCAAGTATAGTGTGTCTTCGTGTCGTCAAAGCCTTGGGTGACTTCGGGCCTCGTAGAGGAGGCAAATTGAAAGCTTGAGTTCAGTCTGGAGGATGGAGGAGGTCGCTTGAGTCGGACGGAGGCCGAAGAGCTTGCTCGGATAGATGTCAGTGGGAGCCTGGGATCTGCGTATGCAAGAACATTGGCGATCTGTACTGCTGTCGCGATTTCTTTATTCTAGTTGGCAAAGAATAAATGAGGTACAAGCATATCACGCCGAAAATGAGCGCAGGTGCTCCCGACCACGCTTTCCCAAAGCTCCAAACTGCAACTCCGAGCTCATGCCGCGGGAGGAAATCTTTCGCCGACCAATAACGACGCGATAACGCGATAACGGCACAAATAACGGCGCTGTCCGCCTCATCGGACCATTAAGATAGCAATTCAATCAAATGCTCCGTATCACACCACGAAGGAGTGGAATCCTGAGTTTGCATTCGTGCAATGTTCATTTGCAGTATTTTGCTTGAACGCAACAGTCTCATGTCATAAGAACGGATTTAGAACTACTTTGCTCCATCTTCTCACAAGCTTTGGCTGCTACTGGCGCCAGGACTCTGTAGGTTAAAAATGGATGGCCGAGCTCAGGCCACATTCTCCTATACCCACCATTTCTTCCTCCCCAGTTCTGTCGAGTCCAACCATTCACAAGATTTCGATATTCTTTCCGGTTGCGACAGGAAATGCTCAGCTTTAGGCCTTGGCTAACTCCCTGAGTCGATCCCTCCACCGCTTTGACTTTCGGACATGCACGAACTATCTTTGTACGGTTCTGTGCCTGCGGAACGCCATGAACGCATAGTGAAGCAGTTGGCAGGCGTGACCTGCATGCAGCCACAACATTTCGAGGAGATCCATCTCCTTTTCAAAGCCCGGACACCGGAGGGTCTTGACAAAGTGCAGGGTTCTGGCTCGAACCAGGCGATCCAGCAGCAACAGCAAGAAGTCCAAAAGGTCAGGACTATGCTACAGTCCGGAATCTACTATGTGCAATTAATTGGCACCTTCATGGACAGTGAAGCTCCAGGAGCACGGCAGAATGGCTCGGATGTTGACATGGTCGTCGATGAGGCTAAAAGACCTTTGGCTGACCGCAAGACGGAATGGACTTTCGAATTCAAGGATACACCCGAGGCTGCTTCACAGTCAACGAATACGAGGCTCGTTTCGAGGACCAGGTTCGAAGATGGAGACACGCTCAAATTTCTGGATCTTTTCGGCTACGAGTATGTCCCTCTGAGCTCTCAGCAGACTATACTAACATACTTCAGATACGTACATCGATACTATCTTGAAGGCCAGAGATTTTACACGCAAGATACAACTCTGTCTCTGCATCGTGTGCGCCAAGTACCGGCTGTTGCACCAGGCGAAAGCCCCATCAATATCTCGAGTTTACCACCCCGCCAGGAGCTCCAGCTTCTTGATAGTTCTGGTGGGTACGTGATGGAAGCAGCAATAGACATCATCGACGGAAGGATACAGGAATTGAGAGACAGAGCTACGAGGCAGCTCATGTCAATGCGAGAGACACTGAAACAGGCGGTCAAGCTAGAGAAGCCAGATCGGCTGGCTTTGGATACAAGGATACCGATCCGCGTAAGGCCGACTTAGAATGTTTCCGCAGTGCCATCGCGGCCATGGGACACTTCTATTAGATTGTGATGCAAATCTGATACTGATATCCCACAAGTCTCGATATCATCTTTACAACGGCCGCCTGAACTGTATTCTGTGGAACAACTAGTCACGTGACCAAAAGCAGTATTTGTAGCTTCGGACGCGCCTGGCACGCGTCTCAATCTTGTGCTTCCAGTTCACATCTCCGTTGCCAAGCAGATGCACAATGCTGCCTGTCTTTCACAACGTTTAGCACCTGCAAAACTGCTGGTGCATTCTATACCGAAAATGGTCAGCAGTCCTACTTCTCCTTTTTCTGGTATCGCCCGACAGAACATGAAAAGATCTGCTTCTTCTGACAGAAAGCCGCTGTCGCCGCCGCCGGTCAAGCGCAAGATAGAATCGACTACCACAAGTTGGTGGCAGCTTTAATAAAGCCGAAGCAATGATACTGACTCAAGTATGTAGGTAAGGCTGTTGCAAGCTTCTTTCAGCCGACATCTCAAAAGGAGTCAGAGCGGCTGGTTTGGAAAGTTCTTGATCAATCTTTGATTGTGGGCCGCTACCATGATCCTTCCATGCCACCTCGTGAGCTTTCACGACCTGTCAAAATCGCAGCGTTTGATCTTGATGATACTATAATCAAGCCAAAGCAAGGTGGAGCACGCTTTGCCAGAAATGTTGCAAGCCATGTCTGGTGGGATCCTGTTGTTCCTGGTCGTCTCAAGCAATTATACAACGACAGCTATCTGGTAGCAATTTTTACCAATCAGGGCGCTATCAGCCTGAAAGACAACCCAAAGGTTCTTCAGAAAGACACTTTAAGCTTGAAGAACTTTAAAGACCAAATGACTACTTTCGTGAGACAGCTGGATTTTCCTGTTTCGATCTATGCAGCGACCGGCAACGACAAATACCGCAAGCCGCGCATAGGAATGTGGGAAGAGCTCAAACATGAGCACGGTCTCCAAGATGAGGGTGCTATCGACCTGGAGCATTCATTCTACGTCGGAGACGCTGCGGGCCGAGAGAAGACCGACAAGAGGCAGAAGGACCACGCAACTTCAGATCGAGATCTCGCAGTGAACATCGGCATCAAATTCCAGACACCCGAAGAGTTCTTTTTGGGCCTTGAAACTGAGCCATATAGCCATCTTTTCGAGCCAAAGCAGTTCTTAGAGTCAGCGCTGTCGTCCTCGGAGCCGGGTCCATCTTTCACCAGACAGAGTGCCCAGGAGCTGGTCGTATTTTGTGGATCACCCGGAGCTGGCAAGAGTTCGTACTATTGGAAAGTATTGCAACATCAGGGCTACGAGAGAGTCAACCAGGATATACTAAAGACTGTTAGTTTTCCCGTGCTTGGCGGTGATGATGGGCTAACAAGATGAGTAGCGAGACAAATGCATCAGAGCTGCACGCCAGTTTCTCGAAGCTGGTCTGTCAGTAGCCGTGGGTATGTTACTCAAGTGGACGAGACTTGCATGGCGACCACTGACCAGGTCGCCCGCCAGACAACACCAACAGAGACAAAGAAGCGCGTGCTCATTGGATTCGACTCGCTCAAGACTTTAAAATACCAGTACGCTGCATACTGTTCACAGCAGCGGCCAGATTGTGCGAGCATAATGACGTTGTGCGTGCGCACAACAGCAGCGTAAGTAAAAGCAATTGAGTTGCACGACAGTTCAAGACCCGTATTGCTTACTGCTGTCGCAGGTCAATCCTGAAGGCCGAATGATTCTGCCACCGATCGCTTTTCGGAGTTTTACTCAGAGCTATGTCCAGCCGACTCTTGACGAGGGCTTCCAAGATATCACCACAGTCCATTTTGAAGTAAGCGAGTTCAAAAGCTGTCAATCTTGCTACTGACATTTAGCGCCTCAGTTTGAAGGGACCGACGCGGAACGTGAAGTATGGTCCAAATACTGGGTTTCAAAGTTCTCGACATGAAGAGTAGAGGTTGCAAACAGCGACGCAATCCTCCGAATAATTTCACCAAATATGTTGAATGCTGTCACAACTAATTGAGCCTCACGTGGAGCCAAAGTGATCGCTTGATACTGTCAATTTCAGCGACAGTGGCGACACTGAATCAAGCTCGCATGATAACCGAGAAGGAGGACTTGATCGGCAAAATAACAGCTTACTTTGGAGTGATCAAACGATGACACTCAAGCAACAAGAAAGTTCTCAACATATTCGGACAAATGCAGAATAAAACTCTGCTATGCTCCCTTGCTCGGAGTTCAAATTGACCCCGGTCAAGCTTCCAGGGAGCGCACAATGCCCCAGCTTTTCGTAAAGGGCCGTGAGGTACTTCTTTCTATGATTACCGCGTCCTTGATCGACCGTCAAACATATCACGACGCCTCGGAGTGCAACACGTTCGGAACTTAGTAGGATTGAGCAATGTTCGGTCTTGCCCCATGTTGCGTTCGACTCGCTGCAGAGCACGAAACCAACAACTCGAGAAGCAACATCCTTGCCCAGCCGGAAAGGTTTTTTCGAACGGTTCAGGAACACCAATCACGGATCAAGCGCTTATTGGATTTGAATCTTCAACTTATGCCAATTTATCTTCTGATGTTTCTGCGCCTTACAGGGAGGAAAGCGAAAGAAAGACACTACAGCACGGCCGACATTCCGGCTTTCCATAGCAACACTGCAGAAAACAGTGCACAAGTCGGACTCGTTTGCTGTAATCCCTATCTTTACTGTTTTGAATTGAAGGCGAGATGATTCACCAGGATATCTTTCATTCCACATGTGTCTGCCCTTCTGTGCAAGCCTCGTGACAGTCTCTTATCTGCTCCAACCGAGAGTATTGAAATGTCCATGCGTCTGACTTTGACACTTTTGATATGTTAGGTAGATCTCAGGAACGGTTACCAGTCAGAATGGGTGCAATTTTGGGCAAGGAGGGGCCTCTCAAAGCGTCTGCTTGGAAAGATATCCAATGACAAGTATCGTGCCGAAAGCAACGCCTGGAAGCATTGTTACGAGGGACTCATGCGCCGAGTCCCCTGGACCAAGAGTAGTTGGTAGAATAGGCAATGATGCAGCTGGTCCCGGAGCCAATATTTTGACCTGCAGGGAAAAGAAGGACGCCGCCTCAAGTGGCTGCAATACACAGCGCTATAACGGCGACTGGTGCATCATACTTTTGTACCGGCAGTCAAGCCGGAACCCCGTTGCAAGGATCACCTTTTCGCTTCAAAGCTAGTTCAACCTGCAAGGATTTTGTTGACAGATAGACGGGAAGGCGCATCTCGGATATACGACAGCGAGCAGCGATGACTAGAGATATTACCCTCTCGTTGCGATGTAGAAGTACCTTGAGCTCTAGAGCAAGCTCAACCAGGGACATGTTCGGTAAAAAGCAGCTCGGGCTATTAGCGCAATTACTTGCAGATTGGCGAAACGGGAATGCGACGTGCAGGAGTGTGAAAGTAGCCGGTCATTTCTGCTGCAGCCACATCCAGCGATTTGCATGTTTTACCTGACCTCTAAGATTTGAGCCAGTCTCTAACACAATTCAAGGAACAAAGTCCAACGTCCAAGGTCGGTAATACACATTGTATGGTCAGCGTTGCAGGTTACAGAAATAGCTACTGGTCGTCGCAAACGCGGCCGGTTTTCCCCAGATATCACAGCCCACTGGCGTCCCCTTCGCAACTCAAATGTTTCTCAAGTCACAGAAAAAATGAGTTGTCCAAACTGGGGAGGACAATGAAACAGCTTTGTTGGCAAGTTTGGCCGTTGAACAACGGCTTGAATGCAGCGGCGCCTTTTCCTGTTGAGTGATAGCGAATCCGTGCGTGGCGGACGGAAGTCTCTTGGACTGAACAGGGAATTTTGCGAAGTGGCTTCGCGTTTTAGGCTTTCGGCGGCTTAGCAGCAGTTCTTCGTCGGAAATGCTGCCCATCCACCTGCGTTGTCTGCGCGATCTCACCAACCAGAGCAGGACCTCGGGCATGTTTACTCTCCACCTTAGAACGTCTTCTGCACGCCCAAAGCTTGAGGTTAGGCTTCATTAGCGTCATTCTGGCCCGCCAAAATTAAAAAACCCACCACACACAGTGGTCAATTAGTAGAGCTCAGCGTCCACAAACGGTTTTTGCTACCAAGTCTAACGCCGTTTGCCGTACACAAAACTTTTGCGGTTCGCTACTCAAAGAAACAACAACACCCCAATCGTGACTCTCCCGTCATGTGTGTCTGACTGATCACGCTGGCACTCTCGAGGTTGTTTGCGTGATACTCTCTGACCCAATAAGCGCGAAGAGCCATGAGTTGACGACAGAGGACACTACCGACAAACCTCTTCCAATCGTGGCCAACTAAGCGTTGCATCTTCCAACACAACAACTGACAGCCTTGATTTGGGTACCAGTCTGCCAGCTTATACTTCTATACTGCCTTGCTATTCGCCCTCAGTCTCGAACAGATAATCTCGCTTTCGGGCCTGTCTCTCATAGCGAAGAACTTCACCACCCTGGACGCAAACGGTCGCGATGCGAAGACCACGACAATAACCACTGCAACTGACCTGAATACAATCACTCTCGCTTTTTGACATTCGTTAGAACTGTTTTTTCTCTTTTCTACGATCGCTACAGCCACCACAAAATACCGAATATGGCAGAATCCAAACACACCCCAACATCCTCAGTCTCCTCTACTACATCTCCTGGACTTGCCTTGTGGTCGCATGGACACTCGTCCAAATCCTCAACTTCCTCAACGTCTGTTCCATCTTCTCCGGTCCAAGTGCGGGAGTCTCTCGATCTGTTCGGGTCTCAAAAGAGACTGGAGGATGTGCGCGAAGAGGAAGATTTTCCATCCGGACAACTGTGCTCATGTAAGCCACAGAATCCCTTTTCCATTGTTACAGAGTATTGACATGCGCTTCAGTCGACGATCACAAGCGTGGTGAATTGTCTAACCTTTCGAACCTGGCGCTTCCTGTCTCACCTTCCTACCCTGACTATTCCCTGGCCGACCAGGATACCTTGTCTACCGACGCTTGCGAAGCTTGGTCTACAACATCATCCGGACACCACCATGCAAAGCGACAGAGACCTCTCGACCAGCCACGGCATAGCATAACCAAAGGTTTCGCGTCGCGCTTTAGTTCCTTATCAAGGCGATGGAGGAATCGATCTAACTTTGGGCCGCCTCTGTCGATCAATACCAACATCACTCCTATTGCGTCGCCAAGGACTAGTCTCGATACATCGGCCAACTTCCACTGCCGGTCAGCTAGTATAACTTCTAACTCTCGCGGAGTATACTCGCCGGCTTCGATGCAATCCTTCGCCGACGAACCCATTCTAGAGTCTGAAGTGGTTCCGATCTACATTGATACACGCTTGCAAGCAAACGAAAACGAGGGAGATCAGTGCCAAGCAACTACTCCTCTACTTCCGCCTACCATGCCCAATCTTCAGAAGGACGACAATCCAGTACAATCACCATTGCAATCACCATCTATCGCGCCGACCTCGTGCGGATACACAACTTGGCAATCGTTCGATCAGCAGCCGTTTCCATGCCTTCCGTCTCCGCCGCTTTCGACCCGGCCTTCCATGGCATCCATGCCAAGATCTCGAGCAAATACTGCAACACAGGACATCCCCACATTGCAACAATTAAGTGAAAGACTCGATCCGTGGACTATTAAGCTTGGCCATGCCGACTTTGACATTTATCCCGAGCCGTATCAGCCAAACATCATCGATCTTGATAGTTACAAAGAATTTAGAGACAATTGGGCGCAAGCCAGAAAGCAGTACGCGCAACACCTCGCTCGAACAATTGAACACTACGGAGAAACTTCCAAGGTCTACAAGCTGACCGAAGAGAAGTGGAACTCGATTGACCAGCAATGGAAGCAATTCGACAATCAGTTGAACAAGGCGCTGTCACCTCAGCTGCAGCGCTTGAGCAATGGCCCTGCAACCCCAGATTCTCCAGTCTCTCTTCTCGACAAGCCTGTCACGCGTGTGGTGGTGCCTCAGCTGGACAAGACCGGCAAGTTTCCAGAGATCGGTGACACTGACATTGTGGGCCCTCTGAGCGTTGGAGTTGCAAAGGTGCCTGAGTTGCAACGAGGCGCCATTACACCACCTATCTCACCCAGGAAGCGCAACTTCATTAAAGCGCTCGGCGACATTTTCACACGACACTAAAATAAAGCCTTTACAGATGCACTTTTCATGTATAAGTTTATGCATTCATCTTTCGGTGTCATGGCGCATCACGGGAGCTATTAGGCTCCGAAAAGTTGATAACGCTGTAACATCACGAAGCTACCACCTGGAGTCAAGGCCGGAGGCTCGGGGTCTGCACACCACAACATCGATTTCAGATCACGCACAGACGAGATCGATATCACTCTCCTAACAGCGAGATACGATTTAATGACTTGCCACATCTTTAGCACATCGAAGATGACGATCCTTACGAGAACGAGATCTGTACGACACTGCTACCATTTTCAACGATGCCAGATGCAACCCTTTTTATGGGCACTTTGACACTGCAATCCCTCCTGCTGTACATATTTACATGGGTGTTTTCAAATCCATTCTTACACTTAGTGGCGGCTGGCTTACTGTACTACCACAGTATGAGCTGGCGCAGTCGAGGATCTACAAAGCTGTGGATGACAAATCTATGAACCGGACAGAGTCATCATAGAAGTTAGACGGAGGATACATTAGACACATCTTCGCAGATACTGTCACCCACCCAGGCTAGAATTAAAAGTCTTCATCAATTATAGTTCCTTCCTCGTCTAAGTTCCGAAGCAGCTTCTGCAATCGATTGACACCACCCTAGTGGTGGCCTGCTCATCCCACCGTAAAAATGTATCCCTGACCCTTGATCCACGATAGATACATGAATCCACAGTCGTATACGAAAGCGTGGCCATCATTGCACCAAACACCAATACTAGCGCGACCTTTCATCTACATGAGACAGGTAGCAGACACTGCCTAAGGTGGGCACGAGCAACTCGGCTTGCAGCTGGGACAACCACACATTCTTGTGAATTGCACGACATCCGCTCACCGTCCCGATCTTGCATAAATATGCAGGCAGGTGGAGGTGGCACCAAGCCGCTGATCCGCAAACCACCATCATCTGGTACCAGTGTTCACGTCATCTCGCCCTCTAACATTGACATGCTTCAGGTCTTCTGCAATGCGTGCTGGTTCAAGACTGAATGTGACGGCTCAGACATTCCAGCTGAATCTGGCAAGGAATGTCTCCAGCTGGGATTATCCTTCTGTTTCAAGTCGCTCAGCTCAACCGGGATACTGCCGCTGCAGCCCTGTGCTTGACCCCAACATGCATGAACCCGCATCCACGTGCCACAGCCCACCCACTTTGCCACTCTCGCGGATTTGGTATTCCAACGAGCCTTGTAACTCGCCGCCTGACGCTGTAACACGATCATTGCAGGCCCTAGATGGACTTTCCGCAGAGCGGTCAAGGGTCGTGTTCTGGACTTGATGAAAATTGGACGTGGTGGCCTCACTCTCCAACAACTTGCATTAACACCCAGAGCCACAACATCCGAAAGCCAATCTGATATGGGAAGCGAGGCTGAGAGAAGGGTACGGGAGACATGTGGAACGGAGAGGACCGGCGCGAGCTCGCTTGGCTGGTACGTCAGAATGTCATAGAGCTTGCATTGCAGAGATCTGCTACGGATACCTCATGGGAGGATGACATGTGACCCATACCCATGTCACTAGATAAGTGGAATGCATACGGGGGTGTTCCAGAGACGAAAATCCTACTCATCGTGCGTAGCCTGACCAGTTCGTAAGTCAACACTCTCCTTGTGTACTATGACGGCGGTCAGAAAGTTCGTTGGGCTGAATGTCAATGACTGTCATTGCACACATTGCTAATACTCTGACGCGACAGGTAGTTCCAGCTTCAATTGCAGCATCCTCTACACAGACTTGCGAGTGCCGGCAGTTGCGTATCCGCGAGGTCGATCTTGTGCGTTATGAGGGTAGGAGGGGGCTTCGAGCTATTTCGCGACTTCGTCTGGGGCACAAAAAGACTCCTTTATCGTTTCTCGCCCGCAATCTTTGTTGCTTGCACATCTTGGAGAGCAATGGTTGCACGCTGAGAAAAGAAGGTTCTTCAACCAGAAACCTGTGCTGATCGCCAATAGCCAGTCGAATGGAGAGGAGCGTCTGCGACTCACTATTGTCGACCTCCGCTGTCAGTACGCTATCATGCCCACTGCAACGCCACTTGCGGCTCGTGGCTATGCAAATGGCCGATTCAGGTCGTTTCCATTCTGCAAAGAGGCAGCCCACGCATTTGGTTCATCATTTATTCGGACTATATGCTAACGGAGAGCGTGATTCCTCCTAGCGTAGCAGTGGCAGATGTTTGTTGCTCTTGACCCTTGAAAATGCCTCTTTACCTCATTAGAGGCTTGAAATTGGCCCAAACGTGTCTTGTAGGCCCATCCATCGATGAGCTTCGTACAGAGTTTCCGTTGTCTAGCGACAAGTAGGCAAACAGTATTCATCATTCCTTTCCCAGTTAGCTTCAACCTAATTAGCTGATCGAAACGACAAGCCCCATCCCTTGCCCCGAATCTCCAGCTTCAGCCACAACGTATCTCGTTGGCGAACACCTCGGCTAAGGCCTCTGTCATCATCGAAACACGAAAACGTCCTGCAGGATCCAAGATGCGACTTTCTTGGAGCGGACTGTAAGCCGCTGTCTATTGGGATTTCCAGCGCTGACCTTCCCGACGCCTTTTTCATTCCAATGGCCATGAAATAGCTGGCTGTCGCTGTAATTTGAGCTGCTGAGCATTCGAGCTCCATCGTCCTCGCACGTTACCTCCCCTTACGGCAGGAAACACAGTAGCAGGACCACCGCAACCATGACCTCCTCAGCTAAAGACCGCCTCAAAACACTAGCCTCCCACTTCATACCATCTTCCTCCTCTTCCACAGTCGCTGATTCTTCATCCCCCCAGCTGACAATTGATGGCTGCACACGAGGAACTACAAACTGGTTCAACTACCACACCCTCTCCCCAACCTTCTTCCTCCCTCGCGCCGCCCAGATCGAGCCTGCTGCACCAGCAATCTACCACCGCACCGCAAACAATGTTGTTATCCGGCGGACATACGGTGACTTTGCGGACCGCGCAAGCAGCTTTGCCTATTACCTCAAGAAAAAGGGCTACAAACGAGTCGGACTCCTCCTAACAAACACCCCCGCCTTCCTCTACGCAACATACGCAGCCGGCGCCGCAGGCGCGGTGCTCATCGCCATAAACTACAGACTCAAAAAAGACGACATAGGCTACATCTTCAACCACAGCGATGCAGATTTCGTCATTGTGGACCGCGAGTTCGTGGATCTGCTGGAAGATTTCAGGGCCGCGAAACCAAACGTGCCAATCATGGTCGACGACGACACCGTCGATCCCAACACGGGCGACGAAACCGGCTCGTTCGGCGATGCGCTTCGTGAGGGAGCGGCATACGATAAGCAGCTGGGCGCTCTGGGCTGGGACAGACTTGCCGCACAGGCACCGGACGAGTTGAGTGTCAATGCGCTGGCGTACACCAGTGGGACGACGGCACGCCCGAAGGGCGTAGAGTACACGCACCGGGGCTGCTACCTGGGTGCGCTGGGGAATGTCATTGAGTCAGGTCTGTCCTACCACGGGACACAGCGATGCAGGTACCTGTGGACACTCCCGATGTTCCACGCCATGGGCTGGACGTTCCCTTGGGCGGTCACCGCGGCCCGGGGGACGCACTATTGTCTCCGCAAGATTGATTACCCCTACATATGGAAGCTTCTCAAAGAAGAGAGCATCACGCATTTCTGCGCGGCCCCGACCGTCAACACGCTCCTCTGCGCGGATAGCAACGCGGTCAAACTGGAGCAGCCGGTGCGTGTGACTGTTGCCGCGTCGCCGCCGACGGCGCACTTGTTTGAGACGATGACGAATCTGAATCTGCATCCCGTGCATGTGTATGGGTTGACGGAGACGTATGGGCCGATTACCAAGGGGTATCAAATGGGCGCTTGGGATGAGCTTCCGGAGAAGGAGCGGTACGCGAAGATGGCGAGACAGGGACACGGGTTTGTGACGAGTTTGCCGGTTCGCGTCATCAAAACGGGCGACGATGTGCCCGAAGGCAAATTGGAGGATGTCAAGAAGGATGGGCAGGAGATTGGCGAGATCATTTTCACGGGCAATATCTGTGTGAGAGGGTATTACAAAGATGAGGGCGCGACGAGGAAACTGTTCGCTGGTGGCGCGCTGCATAGTGGTGATTTGGCCGTTTGGCATCCTGACGGGGCTATTCAGATTCTGGATCGGGCGAAGGACATCATTATTTCAGGTATGTATCTTTCTTCCCCCACTCTCTTCCGGTCCGCTATCAGTGCTTCTTGGCCAATGCTGACGCGTTCCCGCTCCCTAGGCGGCGAAAATATCTCGTCTGTAGCCCTGGAGTCTGTCATCGTGACCCACCCAGACATCCTCGAGTGCGGTGTCGCAGCCGTGTCTGACGAACATTGGGGTGAGCGGCCCAAGGCCTTCATCACGGTGAAAGCGGGGAAGAAGATGAGCAATGACGAATTCATTGCGTGGTGCAAAGAGCATCCTGCGATGAGCAGGTTCATGGTGCCGAGGGAATGTGAGGTTGTAGAGGAGCTGCCGAAGACGAGTACGGGGAAGATCAGGAAGAACGTGTTGAGGGAGTGGGCTAAGGGGAGCGGGAAGAGGAGTGTGGGCGGGGATTAGTTAGTTAGATAGATAGATAGATGGGTAGGTAGGAGAATGGGAGTTGAGAGCCTTTGCAGATTGATGCAGAGGTGCAGGGTGAGTATGTGAGGGATTTCGAAATAAGAGTCCTAGATAGACATGTCGATGAGGGGGTTCTGTGTTGTCCAGGACGTCCAGACACGGTTGGTCCTGCTCGTGGACATGATCAGCGGAACGGCTTTGTGCGCCTGCCAAATGTGAGCATAGAGAAGATTGATATCAGCGCGATGATTGCGTAGTAAAACGCAACAAACCAATCCCTTCGGTTGCAATCGAGGTCATCGTGGCCCGGTTTAAGACCTGAGTAGCCCCGGACAAGCAGTGCTCGGGAATAAACCACAGTTGCCGACGTGAACTTCTCCAAACTTGCTCTGCGCAGACCGGCATGCGTGATTCTCCGCCGCAAGATGTAGAGTCACGTTGGTCCTATCCACGCTCAAAGCCCGCTCGTCGCGCACCTACAGGCTGCCAAGCCACGAGCAAAGCACAAAGCACGTGCGCCCTCGATCTTTTTTTCAATCCCTGAGCCCGCTTGTCAGGATGTTCTTGTCGCGGAGTTGCACGCTTGGCGTGGTAAGCTAGATGAGTGATGATCAGTCGCAGATAAATTACGTCGACGCAGATATTATCACATGCAATGTGGAGTTTCTCGTTCACTTCCGTCCCGGGAATTGGGGTCGGCCTCGCTTTTCGCCTGCGTGCGAAAATCATGTGTCGTGCTGTCGAGGACGGAGAGGTCTGCGTCGGTCAGATGGGCTTTTCTGCGTTGGTGTGAAATAATCGCTCGGATCTGCGTAGGTTCCTCCCGTGTGGCATTTCTCGAAGAAAATCTCGCGCGTCGGTCATCTGTGACGGTGCAGAGGGCTGGCGATCAGCATGGGGAAAGGTTGATTGTGTGCAGTCGGAGGGTGTGTTGACGCGCAAACGATGTCCTGTGTTCGTCGCATAGGGCTTTGTCAGTGCAGGCCAGGCAGTTTAGCTCCAGGATTGCCTGGCATTGTGCCTCATCTTGGGCACTATGTGACTTGTGCGATGCGATCATTGATTCGCCTTAGCGAGGAGGAGGACGCTTGACGTTCCAAAGCAGAGTCTGCACAAATCAGAGCCTCGATCAATAGCGAGCTTCAGCAAAGACGACATCTGCAATTGAAGTTTTCGTCGCGCCCGCAATTTTCACCGGAATCACGACTGATCGGAATCTCTATGTCATGGGGCCTTGATCTTTAAGCCTGTATCTATGATCTTTCTGATTCGACATGGATGCTGAGTTTGGGCCTTCCTGGAGCCTATCTGCACATCGATCACCTCATTAGCGTCCAGTGTAAGCCGATCTGTTTGAGTAGAGTAGCCCTGTCGTTTCATCAACACAAGGCTCTAGCATTGTGCGAAGACGAAAGTTCCAAGGCTCTAATTATTCGTTGCCCCCACATGGTTCGATAGACACGAATGAGTCAAACGTCGAGCGGATTCGAAACGAACCATGAGCTATACCCTTTCGCCACGTTTCGCTTCCGCAGCAGAAGGGAAATGTATCCGTTCAATGTTGCATTGCAAAATTGGAGCAAGCTTAAAGTCGCCCTCTGATCTGGGTAGTGCGCACAAGTTTTTGTCGATGATTGACATGACACGCTGATACCGCAAGCTTAGTAGGCTTAGGACGCTTAGTGTCCTGACGGGCTTGTCGTTGTTCTGTTTTGCTGGGCCTTCCAAAATGAGCAATCTTCTGGAACCATTCAAAAATCGTTCCATTTTCCATCTACCGAATTTGAGCCGGTTTAAAAGAACGTCATGGGCGCGGAAGGCCGAAGGTTGGTTGCACGGGAGTACTAGTAGGTGGATTCTAACGACGAAAAACTTCGACACAATCGAAACGACTCCTCTTTTCGGTTATGCGCAAAAAGCTTTCGGCGATTGTTGATGCCTGGTGAAACTTCGGCTGTTGACTGAGCAAATTCTTCTTGATGCTCCAGATGTGAAAACTTCGCAAGTTTAGGAACGAAGTTGCGAAGGGGCAGTGTGCAATACGAAATAAGCACGCGACAAGCGCTTGGGGCCGTGGCGACAGCGAGATGACCTGCAGGCTGCTGAATCACGCGAATGCCGTAGCTTCAAGGTTAGAACTATTATCGTAACTATTGGGCTGAGTGTACTGGCGCTCCAGTAACGGTAAAACTCCGAACACTACGAAGCGCCGTTGCAGAGTTATACTAGTGGTCCTGCTGTCGCCGGTGCAGCAGATTAACAGCACAATTAGCTCTTGGGCACAATTGAGAACATCAAGCAGAAGCAGGCCGTGTGCTACAGAAGATATGCCTGAAATGCTCTATGTTGAAGTGTATCTAATTAGTGAAGGAAGCCGACTCAAGCTCTACTTTGCGAGGGGTGCAAGGATCTGCGGTCGGACACTTTAACCGGAGCGTCATGACGCAGATCGTGTCCGCAGACGAAGGGCAGTCAGGGAATGATCAGCAAGATGACAATAAGACCAATCTTCCAGAAAAATGATCGAGGAGCCTCCCTCTAACGATTCCGAGATTCGGTACGGCAATGAAGCCTAGAAAGCAGTCTTCCAAACGACTGTGGTTATCATGTACTGTAGCTCACGCATAGAGTCTCTCAGCAGCGGTAGGAGCAGGTCACGGTGACATAAGCTCGACTCAGCTTTCTTAAGCGATGTGACAAAGCTGAAGCAGCTTGCCACGCAATCCTTCTTGGAATGTAGTCATGCTGCCTGGAGACACGCTCAATCCACATGTCGTTTAGACAGCATTCCCAGCGTCGATCATGCAACCAAGCAAATCTTAGCCGGTGTAAGAATCCTTTTTAGAGCCTACGAACGGGCCTCGTCAATGCCGGCGGTGCAAAAGCTTGATGGTGAATTGGTCGCAATTTGATCGTCATTCTGGCAGGACAGAACGAAGGCATTTTTGTTCGGTTGGAGTGGAGGGCACCCCATGATCTGTGCAACCTATGAATTGGGCAAACCATTGTCCGTCGCCAATGTTTGCCTAAGATACGCCAGGTCAAGGTTTGTCCATCAGCCACCAAGGGCCAGCCTGGGTGTGAAAGAAAGGAAAAAGGGCTTCTAGAAGATTGTTGCTCGCCACTCAAGTGCGCCCTGTTGCAGTAGCAGATGCAGCTTACCGTCACTGGATGATCCAATCCACAGCGTCTCCGGCAGAAGTGGCACCTCAATAGTAATCGATCCATCCTTACCTCAACTCGTACTGATTCCATGTGCACTGCAAAATGACTCCTTACAGCTGATCAATTTGGCAAATCAGGCATGAATCAATTCGCCCTGCTGTTCCCGGATTAGCTCAGCTTCTTACCCGCCCGCGCTGCTGTCGGCGGGCGCCTTTCTCACTTTGTTGCCTGCACCCGCTGACTTTTCCACTTCGAACTCAGTTTCAGAACCGACTGCTTGATCATAGTCTGAGGCACACCCCCGCTACCATTGGCCTTGCCGTCACCTTGCCAGTAGTGTGCTCCCTTTGATCATCCGATCGTCGCTCGCATACTACTCTACCTCTGGACTCCGCTACACGATGCGTGAGTCAATGCTTTCTGAATACGTCGTTTAATCATATTCTGCTTCCCTCTTTGACACCACCGATTAGCACCGCGCTAGACGACCTCGTGGACAGCAGCGACGACGACAAAACGACAACAACAACAATATCACCTACAAAGATCTCACGAAAAAGAGTATAACAGCTGAGGTTGTATTCAAAGGCTTGCAGCCTTAGTCCCAACCTTGACCGCCTGACCGAGTAACGACTCTCTCTCTTCCCCCCATCTCAGATTGTCCATCTTCACATACGATAATTCCTGTGCTCTCCCGTCACTGAGACACTGTTATTAAGAAAGGCTCCTACGCAACTTGAACTCCATCGTGGTGCAAGAGTGGGACCAAGCAAACACTTTCCTTGTCCAAATTCAGTCGCAGCTTCCACGGCATATCTGTGTGCGACAGGAAGCGAAGTGCGTTCTCGTGTCAGAGCTCGGGAACAACAACCAGCGGCATTTTTGAGCTGCACTGTGGGAGCAGGCTTCAGATATTGTGCTCCTCTTATGATCATTTTGCCTCAGTCGTCTGTACGGACTTCGAATAACAGCCTTACTTTGGTGCACGGCGAAGACGATCGAATATCTGTTGGCTCAGCAAGTGACGCGATACTTCCAGACAGGCTTCACGCTTCGGGGTGAACAAAGCGAAATGATAACGAGGAAAACCAAAACCCGACCAACTACGCGAATTTGGCCTTATACGCCCGAGCCCTCTCCTCCTCTCGAAGCGACCGAAATACAGATAACACTCGACAAGGAATTCAAGATGCCTTCCGAACACGCACAATCCCGACCCATAAGTGTGGTCTCGAAAAAGGATCCTGGAATAATGTCGCCCAACTGGAGGCCGACTTTGGACGATGTCCTGAATGAGCGAGCACCCCCTCCGTACACTTTAGCCGCGTATACAGCTTTTCTCTCACAGCAGCATTGCCTCGAGACACTGGAGTTCGTCACCGAGGCCAAAAAGTATGCTACAAAATACGACGAATCATCGGCAAGTTTCCATGGCATGCCGATGACGACAGACAGCTCAGAAGGATACGAACTGCAACAAGACTGGATACGCATCATGGATGTTTATGTCAAGCCAGGCGCTCCAAGAGAAATCAATCTACCGGCGGAAGAACGAGATGACTTAATCTACGAGCCGTACGAGCCGAAGCCTCCAAAACCTGAAGCACTTGACCCTGCCGTGCAGCGGATGCGGGACCTCATGTCAGACTCGATATTCATCCCGTTCTGTAACAGCGTCAAGACTGTATCGCACGCAGCCACTTATAATGCTCTATCTGACATCTCCCGACCTCCCAACTTATCGGACCCATCCGCAATGACCTACGATGAGCGCGGCATCGGCCATCGTAGACAGCAGTCCACCCGACGCAGGTCACCACCAAGCTCAGCATTCCAGCCATCACGATCGCCTCCGCAAACAACCAACAGATCCTCGGCTTTGACGTCAGGTTTAAACAAAAACAGTGGTTCGAAGTTGTCGCAGCACCCATCTAGTACATCCGGAACGTCGGAAGGCACTACGACTGATGATACTGGAGGTAGTGGAGGCCCCAATCATGGAGAGCTCGAGTCGACCATCGTTCCACCATTAACACCTCCACAATCGGACATGGCACAATCGCAGTCCTCGTACGCCTCGCACGCTCATGGTCCCAAAACATCACGCAGCGAAAGTGGTGGTTGGAAGAGAATGGGCATGAAGATATTTGGGGCTAAAAAGAAAGGATCTTTTCATTCTGATGACTAAGAAGATTATGCTGCATCTCTTAGAATATTGAATGTCAAGGACATTTGACGGACGTTACATGATTGCTTAGGAGTTTGGGAAGGTCATGCAAGCGTGCGAGGAACCCGAGTAAGGCCTACTACGCAGCGACGAGTTACGAGGATATGAAATACGGTATTGCAAGTTAAGCTTTCGAGGCAGAGTTTTGAGAATTGTCACGACGCGGTCGGTACGTGGGAAAGGCTAGAAAGCTTTCACTTCGGAAAGAGCTGGGTCAAGATGTGAAGTGGTAAGGGGCAGCTAAGACGTGCCCGATGCGGTACTGAGAATATATAGTAGGAGCAAGCAACGCAAGTCCTTTTTACTTCGCGGTGATATCATGATGTCCATTGTCACGAGCTGCACAACTTCGCCAAGAAACAATTGCTCTAACGTTTTGCAGACTACTCATTCTGTTCAACGAGAATGATAAGTTTTCTTTGGTTGTAGGCTGTAAACACCTTGTCGACGATGGATCATAGCCACGAGAAACAAACACCAATTCTTGAAACTCGTCGAAAGGACATTATTTTCAGCTCGTAGAAACGTGGTCTGCTAGCCGAACACAAGTGTTTTAGCTTGACAAAACCAGTCTAGTCTCACGTCAGATTTGTCAAATCAGACTCAATCCTTCAAATCTGAACTCGCTGGTACGCAATGCGTTGTATAGACGCCATGAAGCCAGATCGTAGTTGTAATGCCGTGGTCTTTAAAGAGAACTGAGAAGGTATGTGTTTCTTGACCAAGTCAGAATATTTAGGACTCGAAAACGACCTGTTTAAGAGATGCAGCGGAACTTCAGCTATTCCTGTAGTTTAACGATTCTACTTAAGGAAGCCAGAAACAATAGTCATCAAGAGTCCTCTCACCTCGACAACTTGATGACGCTCACGCTGTGCATGAGCTACGGCTAAATGTTACAGCCAACCACGGTATCAGGAAAGGGCAAGCCATCACGGCTCGGAAGGAGAACTGTGGTACCTGAATCTTCTCCACGTTCTGGATATAGCACCTTCTTACTGGAGGCATTGAGCAGGGGTCTGGACGAACGATACTCACTAAGCGAAATCAGAACCGCGTACACCTTTCGGAACTATTCTCTATACCATGCTCCTGAGCATGAATTAAAGGTTCATTACCGTAAGTGCCCCGAGACTATTCACGAGCTAAGACACGACTATGCCAAATTGGCTGACGCGACCGTGATAATGGGCTCGGCTAGGGCGCCGAATGATGCACATCAACGGCTGTAACGAATTCTGATTGGTTTTTACACTTCTCGCTAATCGATAAAATTAATCCATCGAGGGTTGAACTTGGGTACAAACACCCTTTTGTGTGCGTCGCGGGATGGGCTGCTGCTTCCACGACGTCTGCATGGACTTTCCAGGAAAGATACGTATGCTTGCATGCATGGCAAACGATTACAGCTGCGGCTTGTACAACGATAGCTAAGTGTTTTCTTGCAGCCTAAGGTTCAAACAGGAGGTAGAGCAGACGGAAATAGGGTTTGAGATTGACTTTTTAGCGGCACAGCCAGGATATGCATTCGTGCCGACCAGGGTTTCGCGTGTTTGTCTAGCACAACTCCTTCAAAGGCCGTCGACCATCTTTCGTGACGTCGCTGTCGTCGCACGTTGATGAATTGATGACAATTCAACGATGAATCTGGTCTGCTTTGACTTGTAATGTGTGGGGTACCGTTCATTCACCGACGATAGCGCGATACACACGGAGAAATCGATGGCGCGTGGCATTTCACTTCGACTTCAAAGACAAGTCCCGAGCAGATTTGATCCATAACATCAGTTTTACAACCCATATTCATGGTCTAAGAAGAGTTAGACGTGGCGAATAACATACCAAATTCGCAAATATGCCGGGCAAGTACTCTCACAGCGTGGTGTTGGCGGATTTCTCGTCCCGAGGTGTCATTTTTCTGCCACCTGAGCAACACGCCAAATACCTCGATTCGTACCCACAACCACGGAAAACGTCAGCGTCGCGGCTACGGTTTGCTAGCACAAAATCGGCCCAAGCGTCGTGCAGACCGTCCTCTACTTCACGCGATAGCTGGGAAGCTTTGGTAATTCATCAACCGCATCCGGGCTTGAGCACTAGTGCAAGCCCGGCTCGTCCTCGAGTCAATGGAGCAATCGATGGGGATCAAACTGAATCTCAGCGGAAACGGAGTTCTCGGCTTCACGACCGGATGCCGCGTAGCACACCGGCAATAGACATTACGCACACCGCGGAACTCAAAACAGCTTACGAGCGCCAGCAGCAGCTCAATCATGTTCCAAGTGGTCGCTTGGTAGCCACGTCGGAATCGTCGCCAGCATCGCCCAATGTAAAGACGAAGCCAAATTTACTGAGCCTAGAGAAACAGCTCCCAAGTCCAGCTAATCGCAATACGAAGCTAAAAACAGGCCTCGTGAAGGAGCCCATAATCTCGAAACAGCCTCACCTATCACCTCTGGCCAGAACCGTTGGCGGCAACAGCACCAGACTACCAGCACATTCTCCAGTTGCGTCCCCAGGAGCGTCACGCAAATCATCGCGAGCAGAAGCCGAGCGGAATGGCAGACCGGCCACTGCCACAACCAGTGTCAAGCACATTGCTGATACTGGGTCTCGAAATGGGCCAAATGGCAAACTAACGCCTGAGATCTGGCGGCGTTCTTCGGCGTCGGACCTCAATGGACCAAAGACACAGCCAAATGCCGTTGCAAAGGGAGATGGCCATCATCAGCAGCAAAGGGACATTTCCAGCAATATCGGCAGACCAGGGTCAAAGGCGTCCAAAAATTCTAGGCACACTCAAATTTGGGATCCTAAGCCTCCTGTGGACGACGAACCTAATTTTGACGGCTTTTCTGACACAGATGAACCCGAGGCAGGCTATTTCGACACGCCAAAGAGACGAGAAACCCACAGCAGAAATTCTAGTTTAAATTCAACTCTCCCAATCCAACGGCCGGAGACCCGAGATAAACTGGGAAGTCTAAGCCATGAGAATAGTGTGAGTCCGGTGGCAACACAAGAGCCCGCCCCCGGCTTGATCTCACACCACAACACGCCTTCCAGGACCAATGCATCACGCAGTATTGATTCGTCCAGGGGTCATTGGTCGAATAGTTCTGTTTCAAGCGTAAGCGTGCCAAATGGCCATTCACACGCAAACACCAAGAAGAAGCTTGAAGTGTCCAGTTTTGTCGACCCAAGCACTATCACAAGTTATACATGGCGACTGCCGGAGATACAGGAAGATCACGGCTTTTCGCCATCCATTTTCGAAGATCACGAAGGAGATAGTGATAAGTTCAAACTCGACGAATTCGGCATGGGAACATCAATTGGACAGATAAGTAGTGGTAAGGATGTCTCGATGGATGATGGTGCAAGTGAGCTCAGCGCAGCTTTACCGCCGCCCATCACAAGATTTAGAGACGAAGAAGACGAGTTCAACGCAAACATGGCCAAATTGTTTGGTGAAGGTGGTGATTACGCCATCGACAAGAAACGCAGTCATACCATGGGTCGCTCATCGACTAACAAGGCTAAAGGCTTCTTCTCGAGATTGAGGTCAAGGAGTCAACCTCCTGGCAAATGAGTTTGTCTCATATGCGAAGAACCGAAAGCCCTTGAGAATCCGATATTATGAAAGTTTCAATCTCGATTTTGAGAACCTGAAGTCGTACCTCCCATCAATTTTGGACTGGGTAGTGGTTGGCTCGAGTCATTTATTGAATGAGCAGCTCGCACCTACCACAGCATGCAATTAAAACGCCAACACACGTCATGAATCAGATGCACGCCATCTGCAACTTACCAATTCTCTCCCGAGTGCATTTCACACAGCCAACTGCTTATTCTTGCGACTAACGTCCGTGACTTGGCTGTCTCGGCGTTTCACAAGTTTCATTGCTTTCAACGACATATCTATTCAGCAACATGTCACCCTTCAGCAGACTTCTGCCGCATACTTTGTGCTGCTTTTACATACCACAGCATAATGACGGGCCACGACAACAGTCTCCAGCCAGGCCACTCCCAGCAACTGTGCCTCGAAAGCCCTCACCGTATGCTATGGTCAACGTTCCTCATGAGCCTGGGATGGCAGATGTTAATGCTTTTCGTCGCACCTTCACGGAGTCACCTGCTTGTCCTCATGGAGGAGGTACACCAGTAGGCGAGAGGGCTCAGGCGAGCCAGAAACGGCTTGAGCCGAAAGGTTCTCTAGATTTGGACTACAAATTCCACACAGGCAGTCCTGTGCCTCCTCCGAAGAAATCGACTTCGATTCAGAAGCTTTCCAACCACATCAAGCAGAAAATATCTGAGACAAGATTAAGCAGGAGTAGTTCAGTCACCGAGAAGCGAGACCACAGACAAAAGGAGGCCAAAGAAAATCTTGACCCACTTGCGGGTGGTGACACTATTATGCTCGGAGTCAGCACACAGTCTACGGGACTCAGCGAGCTTCTGAGGTCGCGGAATGGTAGTGGCGAAGCTTACGACAGTGATGCAAAAAGTATCAAGACACCGGTGCTGATGAGCGCAGCTACTACCCTGCGAGGCGTCCGCAGGCACGCACAAAGGTCTGAGGACAAGCCAGAGCTACGACCAGATGGCTCTTCGAGCATTGTTCTCCAACCCTTGAGTGCCGAGACAGCTGTTGAAACCAGCAAACCTGCCACTGAGAACGAACTTGGTACCCTAAAGAGCTCACAAGGCGAAGACATAGAGATCGCCGTCAAGCAACCTGATCAAGTGTCTTTTGACATATCCGGCTCAAGCATAGACATCCCTTGGACGATCATCAAAACGCTAAGTGAGTGTGTTAAGAACGAAAAAAGAGCGAGTGGGCTGACGAGCCCCTCTGATGTCGAAGGCCACTCCCTCCTCGATCAACTTGATCCTGCCTTGTTGGAGTATCTATTGAGATTCTTTCCAAGGCAGTCGATTGAATCAGCGTGTAACTCAACTTTGCCGCAGACTTTAACAAGGGACACTGCAGCGACACCAACTCGAAACGATCAGGATGACCAGGGTGACGGTTCCCGACCCATTTCTCTTAAGGAGTCTCGGACCGATGTTGCCTCCATGAGCTCCAATGCACTATCGGGACAGCGGTCTTTGCACTTGTTCGATATGCACATATCACAACGTCTTGCAAGCAAATCTACAGCCACTATGTTGTCTCCTTCTGGGTCTGTTAATGCGTCACGAAAGTCACTTGACGTCTTCCCACCAATGCCACCCCATTCAAGTGTCGTTGCTGTCACAAAGCAGTACCCCGTACAGATCCGGGCTGAGCATAATCGAAGACCTTCAGATCCACGCACGAAACTGCTGTTTGAGCAGCCGAACCGAAGAACGACGTCATCCAAGAAGAGGAAAAATGAAACTGTAGATAGGGAATACTTCCCTTCTCAAGAAGATGCTAGCTCTTTCTATACTTTCGAGCACCGACCACCCTCGAGTGCTGGCAGCCTGACGGCCAGTGGATCGGCTGTATCTTCTGTAAGGAATCTAAACAGCATTGCAATTGGAGGTAGATCGGCTTCAACAGAGATTCCAGACAGAAGGTCGAGCAAGAATTATCGTGGCATTTGTACTTCGAAGATACCATTGAGAAGTCTTTCCAGCTCCACAGCAGAACAATCTGGCCAACTTGCAGTAGCTTCAAGCGTCATCAACATGTACACTGACGGACAAGCTGAAACCAGAAACGATAAGCTCGACCGGGAGCACGTGGACCAGAAAGCATTCCCATCAGAAGAGCTGACTGTCGGGGCGCACCAACATAGCCTTAAAGCACCGAATAAGGAAGTCCCCTCGGAAAGCACTAAGTCTTTTGTGCGTTCGACCGCCGACAGTTGTGTCAGTGCTGGTTGGCTTACATCAGCTCAGCGATCCGGCTGCAATTCTGAATTCGCGAATGAGAGCGCCACGCCAAAGCTAAAAAGAAAGAGCGTTAATGCTGGATCTGAACCTACAGCTACACCTTCACCTCCAGCAGAGTCCGCTACCGACATGTGGAATCGTGCTTGTCGAGATGCTCGTTTAGAGAATGGTGGCAGAGATCTCCTCACAACCCCCACAATGGAAATAGACCATCTTCGACGAAGGTCATCTATAAGCACTGTTCGATTGCGACACCAGGCGAGAGCTACATCACAAACACCAGAGACAGCATCAAGAAGGTCCCAAAGTGCTGGCCCGCATGCGAAACGACCTCTGCGTAAAGACAACGGCATTACCAATACAGTGGGCCGACGGTCCCAAACGATGAGGAGGCTGAGCTTCCTGCATCTACGCGGCTGTCGACCCCAAGTCATTCCTAATTCAGGTCCCAGAAAATTACAGAAACGGACCTCGCCTGAACTGGCCAAAACATCCTTGTTCACAACCTCAAAAAGCGTAAAAGTCCGTTCACAACATGCAGGTATTACTCCGCCGTTTCAAGAGCTGTTGGGGATCTGGGCTTCCTTCCCAAGTCATGAACGTGAAAAGCGGAATGGCCCAGCTGGAGAGAGCGACGACGTTCACATTCACGATTTCGGCCGCCAGCAAAGCAGACTTGAGGTTGAAGGATCACCACAAACACCACTTCGGACACGCTCGTCGATCGGTGGCGTCTCAGCCATGCACAGCACATGGAGAATGGTCACGATGCGGCCAAAACTATTAGATAAAAAGAAAACGAAAAGCATGTCATTCTCTACGACCCCAAGAGATCAAGTACAAAAGCATCGCAAAGCTCTCTTCCTCAGCCGATGGAGACGCGTTCACCGAACAAGGAGCTCAGAATGGCCAGGGTACATGATCACTGGTGGTCATGAAAGCAGTATGTCTGCAGGTCAGTGTTCAGAGTACCCTGAGCTGGAATTGCTGCCTGGGCAGGGAATGTTGCCTTCTGCAAGATGGCAGGCGGCTAAACCGTTTGATGCTGATTGCAGCTCTTCATACTCCCTCGGTGTGGTCAGCGACAAGAGCAGTGCATGCAAGGAACCATCATACAGGACGCCAACGAACTCTAGAGCATCACAAGCTAGACTCGGGGATAGAGCCAAGCTAATCAGTGGGTCAAGTCAGTGGGAACCCATCACATGTCAAAATATGCATGAAAGCGACGCGAGAAGAAGCTTCACTGAGCTTGGAACAGCAAAGACAAATAGCAAAAATGTGCAGATAGTATGAAGTCATCAAGCGGCGGTGCTTGCACAGCTACACCCCAAGATGAATTCAATGTCAGACTATCTGCAGTCTCGAGAAAGAGCAGAGATATTAAGCTTCCAGGAAGCTTCGAAATATTTGCCTGAATGGCAAACGTCTCCTTTGTGAACAGCAACGTCACGCCCAACATGTACAACCATTATGTCTACGGTTGGAGTCATATTTTAGGGGCTTGTGGGGCACATAGGTATAGTAAAACAATCCAGCGCGAACATCAATGGCTACGGTATGAGCATGTATAACGAGTATGAGTATGAGTATGGTTATGGTACATATCCAATGTTGTAGTATCAATCTGCAGTAATGATGAGGGTCTGGTTCAGTTAGAGATCAGCAACTCGTCCGGATTTTCGATCCTGATGAGAGTAACAATGCACCCTTTGGCAAGTCCTTTTATCCCAGTGCCTGTCTGATCCCACGTCAATCATCCTCCCTCCAAATTCGGACCGCGTTTTGACCTGTACACCTCAAATTCCTAGCTGATCTTCCCAGCGACAAGCACCTTCATGCAATACCACATGATCTGGCTGTCGTCCATCGGCCGTTGGCAATCCCAGCAAGATAGTCTCGTCCTTCCCAGGGAACGTGGTGTAATGTCCGAAAGCGACGTCGGCGACATCATCTGCAAAGACAAGGCCGTACTTGCCGCCTACGATCCATGCTTCATCTGTGCTGTTCAGGAGGGTTATGTGACCCAAGCCAGCTATGAACCAAGACCATCTGTTCAAATAATTTAGCCGAGTGAGTTAGTATTGGTCGTGGAGGACGCCCGCTGATCTGTCTGGTCGTCGTGGACGGCAAATGCAGCGGGCCGTCGACGTGATCTGGGGCGTCGAGGCAATAGGGATGGCGCACGATGGGCTAGACTTACTGCGGCGCAGGTGCGTTCTTGTACCCTCCCACACTCCCTGGGGGCTGGATTATGAAGGAGGCGGTGCCGGCCACGGCGCCCAAGCTGGCGATTGAGGCGCCGATGGGTCCGTCAGTGGTGGGTACGCGGAACGGTGGTTCGAGCGTCCAGCATTGGAGGATTGAGATGCCGTTTCGGTATGTCAGGGCCGTGATGTTCAGGTTTCGGGCGCTGGTGAGGTGAGTTGTGGGGAGGAGGAGGAGGGGCAGGAGGAGGATTAGTAGTTGCGAAAGCATGGTGCGAAGGCAGATTTGTGGAGGTTGTGCGAACTACTGGTTGCCTTTAGTCACGGTAGAGGGTTTGGAAGGCCGAGGCTACGACGGTGGTAGAGGTGTGTTGAGCACGGAGACGAGACATGGGCCAGTTCGGTGTAGGACGAACTTGTGAGGTGCATGGCTTGGCGTAGGGCGGGCAACGCTGGGCGTGACTGAATTATTATCTGTGGTAGAAGATATAGCGTATGTGGGCTTCTTGTGTGAGTCGAGTTCAAAAGTCCGAAGCAGCCATTCTAGCCTAGACAAACAGCGCAGTGATTCCATGTAGCAGAGACACTTTAAGCTGGCATGACATGTTTCCAATCGCGTTCAGCAAAACCAAATGTAGGCATGTACAAGTACAAAAGACGGCTCGGCTCGTCTTTAGCTTACTTTGCTTCAGAGAACTTTTCAACTATCCTCACTCTCTAAACATCGATGAACAGCCTGGAAAGTGAAAGATGACATAGCGAGTGAACGAAGAAAGGAAGCTGAATGCAAACATCGAAGCCATTCCATGGCATGTAGATGCCATTTCATACAGAACAATCAGATGAGGACTTCATTGCGAACTAGGTGTACTGCTTTCGGCAGGCTCATCAACGACGTTCGTTGGAGGGAATATAACTCAGGCATTGTTGTCATTGGTATTAGCAAAAGCTGTCGCAGTCATCTTACTAGCTCAAATTCGTCTTCCAGCTTTTAGGCTTCGTTATTGTTCCCATCCTAGCATTTCACAGATGTATGTTTCAAAGCTTCATGAACGCAAAAGCAGGGCATGGGGGCATTTCTCGCTCTTCAGCCCTTCGCTCCCACATAAGTTCGAGGGTGCGTGGGTAGATCCAAGTAAGGCAATCGTCGTGTTACGTGTTTACCTTGGGAATAGGTTACAAACTACTTGAAGACGATGCTGATGCCTTATCAAAAGCCCTACTGGGTGATTCTCGAGATTCCTTGTCATCCTTCTCGCCGCAGTCCGTTTCGACTTTGTGCCATCCCAGCTTCTCAGCTTCGAACCCGAAGCGAGCTAATGCATTCGCTTTGCATGAACCTAGATATTTGCCATTGACGAAGTATATGGATCTGCCTCCGCAATCGTCGACTCGAGAGACGCCGTCACCCAAGTCATAGCACCCACGTATCCGGGACTTGCGAGATTGACCTGTGACATAAGCCAGCTTGTGAGAGGCACATGCACCCGGGTCGGAAGATTTCACGTGTTTAGCGCATTTAAGGGCTGTGGCGGTTTTGGGTTGTGAGCTTGAGGTTATGTTTCGAGAGCGTCCTGATTTGAAGGTCCCCGTGCGGTACCCCTGATCGACTGTGTCTCCCTTGTACCACCCAAATTTTTGGGCTTCGCACCGACGACAAGCTGCTGGATTTGAATGGCTTGGGTCCAGGTAAGAGCTTTTTACCTGGTCCCCCGGTTTATCCCTGGCATCGTCAAACGGTGTGACACCAGTATTGCGTTCCAACCCCTGGTGAATTACATGTGAACGGAAGGGAAGGGGCTGGGCTAGACGCAAAGCATGGTCAAGTTCGGAGGGACGAACGTTGGTAGCGCCTCGAACTTTGTTTGCGGTTCGTAGTGGCAACCTTAACAATCTGGCCCAGTGTTCTGATACTGCTGCTGTGCTGTCATCACCGCCCTCGGGGTGCGTACCTTTTTGAGCCCTTGTATTTGGAGAAATGACTGTGGGCTTCATACTTTGCGCAAAGAGCGTTGGTGAGATCAGTTTGAGATCCATGTGCTTATGTGATATGCGGGCGCCAGTAGAATTGACTGGATATGTATTTGCACGCTTCGCAGGCTTTGCCGCTTGAGTTGAGGGTCGGCTTTCAGGAGCATCTACTTCAGCTCTTTTGATGGTATGACCCGAAGCTTTATGGTTCTGCGTCTTCACATGCGCACTCGCACCTTGTTCCAGGTCGTTGAGGCTTTTTGGAAGCTTGAGTAGTCCAGGTAACCTTGACCGGTCGTCAGCGCACCCTTCCGAAATATAATTCCGTGCGTCGTCATTATCGTTGTGGCTTAGAAGGTCAACTGCAACGCCAACATCGCAAGCCAACTCGTACAAGTACCGAGTGATGACGGCCAGTGTAGTGTTTGTTTCGCCTAACCAGCCCCTGTCCCGAGCAGGCGCAGTGTCAACCTTAGACGCTTCCTCCTCAAGATATTTCTCGATATCGACGAGTTCGTCCATTGAAATAGCACGACTGAGCAACGCATCTGTGCATACCCAAGACTTGGTTGGAGATTTAGAGGAGCAGGTCCATAGGCAATGAAGGAGGTATCCCAAATTCATGGCGGCCCGCTGCAACAAATACCCTGCTTCCAATTGATTCAGCGCCGAATGGTTATTGTGGCCTTCGCGTCGCTCAGGCAAGTTATTGAGAAGCAGACACAATCTGCCGGAGAGCTCGAGAACGACGCGTTCTGCGTCCCTAATGTTTAGATACAAGGCTTGCTCATCCTGCCTTATCTCAGCCCATGAGTCGTGTATAGCATTCAACGTCACCAATAGATTATTCAGAGTTTGTTTTCGGAGATCAAGATTGTCCATGACATGGGATGGCGGTTTTGAAGAATAAATCTGTGCTCTAAAAAGGCTGTTCCGTTCAAAATTGGTACTGGTATGCCGAAATGATGTGAGTATTGACGAACATGAGAGACTTGGAAAGACTTTTTATATAAGATGGGTGACGACGTCGATCTGTGATGTGACATGTTCACCAGCCTTTTCACCCAGCATAGGATGATGTGCATTTGTTTAGCAGCACTGGCGCAGCTCTTCACGTTTTACAAGCTTGTTCGTTTACACCCATCGCAAGTCTTGTCACGACGCTTCTGATGTAGCCTTGAACGTAAGTGAAGTATCGCCACAACCTCAAAGTTTGCCTTGGGTGCGTACTGTAGTTGTATCCTCAACAACCTTGTCACAATATCTGTTGTACGGCGGCACACGCCTTCCGCAAGGTGGAGATACGTCCAAGGCCTCAATCCGTGATGGCTTGCAGTCAGATTTGTTCATCACAAAGATAGGTGTTTCGTTTACAGCAGTCAGACCCTGAGTCCCCAAACAATGTCAGAGGTATATTCCCACTTGTTCGCGAATGCCTCCTAATTGCTCCAGAACGTGAACTTAACAAGCAACGGATAGATGCAATGCGATGTCAGGAGTGAATATTACTTCGCAGGCTCAAAAACGAGCAAAACGACTGACGCACTTCGGCGACTCGCTGGGAGGATTGCAAAAGGAGCAAGCAACGGGCTTGTCCAGGGGTATTGTTATTCACTTCGACGATACGAGATGCAGCTACGCAAAGAACTGCGTCCAGCCTGACCACGTGGACGGAGCCAATCAATAGGATGGTCTAGAAGACGGCACCGGTAATGCCAATGATCCTGAATTCGAACGGGCATTTTTGTTCTGTGACGCTCTCGTGGAGACAACTGATGCCTTGCAAAGATTCCGAATCGCAACGTCTTCAATGCGCCGTGAAACGCAACGCAATCGGTATTCCCCAGAGATGACTCGAAACCGGAGGATTAGTTGATTAAACTGACTGATTGAATAGCCGCTAAGCGACATGACGAAAACATACGGTTATCAAAGGGTGAAAACAGACACGAGCTCATTGTCGGACAATGGGTTGCTTGATACCATCACCACTATTGTCACCATTGCACCTCGCCGATGCTGATTTCACTCTACCGCTCGAAATGACAGTGAACTTGATCTTCATCATCACACACCAATTGGTCTTACACCGAGATGCTTGATATTGAGTGAAAGTGATTACTTGTTGTGTGGCTCCACTGGATAGAAAACAGCTTGCTCGCATTGCACAGAGGCTTGAGCACACTTGAGAGCAGGAGAGCAAGGTGTAGCCAGTAAGGGTCTTGGACCAGGATGTCCACGTGACAGTGGATGTCAAAGTCAGCTAGACTATCTCCATCTTCTTGGCTGTCAAGTTTACCTAATTGCTCATCGGTCGAACCTCCTCCCACTGCGGCTTACCAATGCGATATCTCAACCGAGGTCAGCATGCGATCGTCTTGGTTAATATCACCTTCCGAAACTGGTTCCAGGCTCCATGTTGAGGGGTTGAAAATGTTACCGGCTCTGCGGGGTTTCTGTGTTAGCCCGAAGCAGAATGACTGTAGCTGGCAGGCGTATCGGAGACTGATATTCGACAAGGGCTGAAACGCTGCTAGGGTTTGGTGTCAAGTACTGTAGTCTCAGTGCTTGATGCAGAGCTGTCAGTTACAACAACTGAAGATCAAACGAAAAATTCTCAAACCCGAGACTCATCAATACGTGCAGCATGGCATCCGGACTCCCACCTTGTAAGCGCCACATCGCGACTCATAATGCAGATGGCAGATCAGTGTATGCAGAATCGCCGGACATGCCCTTTAACGCTCTCGGGGCATTAGGTTTCATGGCTCGGTCTTGGTCTATTGCAAATGTTCCGGCTAAGCTGGACAATGATGAGGACATGAAGGCTTATTTTGCCGGTGCCGAGAGTGTGACAAGTTTCCAACGAAAAGAGATTGTGGTGCCATCTGAAGGAGGGAAAAATAACGGTGCTAATCTGGTAGTGGTCGATCTCAACCCTGGAGGATGCAGCGTTATGCATCAGACTGTGAGCATCGACTTCAGCATTTGCACAATTGGGACCATAATACATGAGCTGGATAGTGGTGAGAAAGTTACTTTGAAACCTGGCGTGAGTGGCTACTGGCTGAGAAGGGATGTAATGCTGACTTTGGTGTAGGACCACATTGTGCAACGAGGAACCAATCATCGGTGGATTAATGCTTCCAAGACAGAGCCTGCACGGTTTGTTGCTGTGACGTTGCCATGCGTGCCGTTCGATATTGCGGGAAAGGAGCTGAAAGAGGTACATCTTCCCGAGGCACAAGATTATCAGCCGAAACTGTAACAGGAAGGAACGTGCGAGACTATTCAGCTGGCAGTAACGGATGGAAGCCAATTTGTTGCCTCTACTTCGAAGGACTAAACACACTGACATGATATCTTAACTGCGAAGTCGTCCAGATCGTCGTCTACCAGTAGCAGCCTCCTGTTTCGGCGCTTCCAGCTCTGCCGCAATCTCCTCGCTTCGCTTCGATACTGACTTCTTTGACTGAGCCTTCGCGTCTCCTTGCCTCTTGCTACTTCCATTTTGGGTCCTTGTACTACTCTTTTTGCCGCTATTGGGCAGCTTATCTGCGTGCTCATTTATCTTAGGGGCTGCATTAGCGACGTCGACGGCCTCCTTTCCCCCGGCTTTCCGCTTAAGGGCAGGTTGCTCATCATCTTCAGCAATTTCATCGGATTTCCGTTTTACTCTTTTCTTGGTGTTTGCAGTTTTTGCTTCTGCTTCTTCGTCTTCTGTTTGGTCGGCCTTTTTGCTCTTTGCCTTTGATCTCTTGGGCTTCTCTTCCTCTTCGGCGTCGCTGATCTCCTTGGCAACAGGACCAGTCTTCTTCTGTACAGAGGGAATGACGGCGCTTGTTCTGCCGCCCACGGTCAGAAAGACGATTTTTTCGCCATTTGGCAGAGACCTCGCAGCGTCCTTCTTGCCTTTGCCCCATCTATGTTTGAAGAGCCATGAGTCCGGAAACTGATCGCTATCAGCGAGCAGATCGACTGAGGTGCTGCAGATATAATGTATGCTCTTATGCAACTGCTTGATTTGAGCTTCGGACAGGGTATTAGCATACTGCTCCGGGTGTATCTTCGCATTGTACATAATCTCATCTCCTACCCAGTTACCGATGCCACTGATATTTGCCTGATCAAGTAGCATAGCTTTGATCGGCACTTTCTTCTTCTCACACATGTCTGTTAACCACTCGACAGTAACTTTGTCCTTGTCTTGCACCGGATCAGGACCATTCTCGAGTAGAGGAGAATGGTGCCGGATGTCCTTACCAGGACAGTCGACCAATCTGACACGGCCGAATCTTCTTAAATCAACATAGGCAGCCTCGATCTTCTCGTCTCCCTTGCCCTCTGTTTCGAATAACACCTTCCAATACTTCGGCGGCCACTCTTCCTCCTCCTCGTCCTTCTTTCTGTAATAGTAGGTGTGCTCTGATTTGAACTTGAGCCATCCTGCCATACCGAAGTGTATCACTGGATGCGGTGGGCTCGACATGATCATCCAGAAGTATTTTCCCTGCTGGCCAGCATCCACAATTTTCTTGCCTGTAAGCTTCTTCATAACCTCAGTGTGGCTTGTGCCAACTTTGCCAAAAACATTGTTGTCCTCCACCGCTGTCACCTTCTGCAAAGTCTTGCCAACCAGGTGCTTCCTTATGTAGTGCACTGCTCGTGCAACCTCGGCGATTTCAGGCATGCTGGAATCGTCCTGTACGAGCGCTGGCTGATCCGGGTTCTGAGACTCCCCTTCACGAAGAAATATCCTTGAACTCTATAACAACTGTCGTCAAAGTGATTGACGTGACGGTCACCAATCCAACAGCCAGCACAAGTGAGATCAGAGTCTTCGATGGACATTCAGAGCCATAAAATCAGGAGCGACGCGTCTCGTATTCGTTCTGACCCGACGCGTCGACTTCAATGACTTCATGTGGCGTCGGAGATTTGTGGAGGCGATCTTCGGCGTCTAGCATCTTCACTATGGTACTACCAATTCATTGGCATCGACACTTTGGCTCTGTCATTGTAAGCCTTGTCGAAATCCACAAAACAGACTGACTGCTCACATAGCCGCTGCCAACAGTCAGCTCGCCGTTAATGTCAGTTCACTCTATATGAAATATTGATAACGACCCACCGTTCAAGCTGGCTTCCTGGCTGTGGAAATCGCCTTCTCCCTCCGACCCCCGTCCTCGCCATCCGCCGGCATCCTCCTTGGAATCTCAGACAAGTATCTCAAGGCTTTCAACCAACCATAAGATGTCAGCAAAGCATATAGCTTCACCGACACCAGAGTTGACACCGTCATTATGTTTCAACACGAGCTACCTGCGGGACTTTCTGCGCATATCACGCTCACAACTCGATGATACCATCAGCACAAATCTCAACAGTCTCCTAACGCCCTCACTCTCAAGGCCGTTCGATCCCTCCTCCACCTCAGATCCTAGCACGAATCGAAGAGGCAGACAGCCTATCCCTCAAGAAACATGTACCGAATTCACGCAGCAAACAGTATTTCCGATTTGGTCGTCTCGGTCGCAAGTGCTGTCCTACTGCAGTATAGTGGCAACTTCTCCAGATCCTGATGACCCAGACAAATCACGGATAGAAGCTCAGAACATGGCACAAGCTCATAGAGTGGTAGATGAAAGGCTAGATCCTTACTCCGGTCGATTTTTCCCGCAGGAGCCCCGGACCGAGATTTTGGCTTCTTTGCTGCGCAACGAGAATGCGGTCGAGAACATTGTAAGAGAAAGGACGTGGAGAATATTAAACGAAAGGTGCAATGGCCTTGATCCGTCGCAGAAAGGTTGGCAAGATGCATTCAAGAAGTGGGAGGATGAGAGAAAGCGAAGTTGACATTTAATATATACTCGCAAGATAAAATATGCTGTGTGCATTCCGACCACAATTCCGGCTTAATATGTTCTATTGAATCACATTAAGCACCCAAAAGCTTCCAAAGTACGCTCCGGCACTGAGTGCAGTGATAATCAAGGTGATCCAGACGAACAACCAACACTCAAAAGGTTCTTTCAGGTCAATCATCAGTTCTGCGACCCCCTAATAACGACCTCCAAACCATTTTGTAGTTCTGGGCATTTGCGCATCCTCAGGAGCTGGAATTCCCGACCTCAAATCCAGCTCAACGTCCTCGGGGGGCTTCTCATGACCCTCCCCGTGTGCCTCGTCAATTTCCTGCCTGAAAGAAGGAACAATATTGCAGAGAAAGGTGTAAGAAAACACCAGTCCAAAAAGAGCAGTAGCCAGACCCCAAGACTTGGACACGCCGAATTGGTCAGAGAGCATCCCGTTGAGGAACGGGACGAGACCACCACCAGAAATGGACACAATGATCATGCTCTCGGCTGTAGGTGTCCACTCGCCAAGACCAGCAGAGGCAGCCTCGAAAATCATTGGAAACGAAGGCGCCTCAAAGAACATGATCAAGCAAGCAGCAGCCAATGCCAACTTGCCTGATGCCGTGATGCCAACGCCCGTGGCAACCGCTGCCATTCCCATGAAGAGAGTCAGAACAACACGAGGTCTGAAGATACTCTGAATTGCATTTGACCTCTTCAGGCCTGGAGTATTTGGCACCTCGATTCCCAACGCGGCCACAAGCCGTCCGCATAAGAACAGGATTTGCGCCACCATCATGAAGTACGCGGCCTTTGTGTCGCTCTGGCACGCATTGACCCTCACATGCTCAATGAAGAACTGCGCCGCCGTAACCTGGCAGCCCAAATTCCAGAAGTTGGCGCCCACACCCAGCCACAACCGTAAGTACTTTGTGCTGAGCAGGGGGTGCATCCAGATCTTCCACTTCGCATGCTCGAGTTTCGGACTCTGTGGAACAGCCGGCTCAACAACCCATATCGTCCGGAAAAACACCAAACCCAAGACCGTCGCGAGCCCACAGATGCCAAAGCCCAGATATTGATAAAAAGACACCACAGTACGTAGATCGGCCGCATCGTCTTTATTCGGTGGTGGTGGCATCAGGCATCGACCCGGTGCAGAGGGGTTGGCCAGTGGCACTTCGGCGCTCTTACTCGGATCAAAGATCGCCGCCTGAGCCAACAACGGCGCAATCACCGTGCCAAAAGCAGCACAACTCTGGGCAAGCAAGATTCGAAACGCGGCGCGGGACCGTGGCCCGTTCTCAACCACATACGCGTTGGCTGTGCGCTCAAGCACAGACACGCCGACACCGACAACGAAGTGGGAGAAACACATGAACTGCAAATTAAGCCTCTTCGCCCCAATAGACATGAGTTCATCGCCCGCGGCCAGCACGTACAACCCAAGGACGGCGGCAAGACGATACCCTGCCATTTTGATAACTGGTCCACCGATCAGCAGCGCGCCAAACGGGTACGCGAAATAATACGCCATGGCGAGCAGAGAAGCCTGGATCCGCGTGATGCCCATTGCCACCTTAATGTGGTAGTTCATTATGTCCAGGAGGCCGTAGGCGAGACCCCACATCATGAAGAGGAGGGAAAAGATCCCTACTCCAAGCCACTCCTGACGACATGATATCGTGTCATGGGCAAGAGTACGGCCCTTCTGGATGTCGAGGCCGCGGATGACACTGCCAGCTTTGCTGAGGAGGTGACGGATGGAAGACATGAGATCGCCGTGCCGGTCGGTGATGCGGGAGGCTATTGTAAGGTAAGGTGTGAGTGAGGCTGGACGGTAGAGAAGGTACAGGCCAGGTGACTTTGACCCGGGCTGAGTGATGAGTGTAAGTGAGGAAAGACTGAAGTTGACGGCACGTAGAGTCGTTTGGAAAAAAAGAAGTCTGTTACTGAATTTAAGTTGGCCCAAAGTTAGAGATATGTAAAGGTTGAAGAAGTGCCGAGTATCTCTGAAGAGATTATGACACTTGTTTGGAAGAATTATCAAACTCTTTCAACTTTGATATGGGTGCGTGCTGCTTGAAAATTGTGGTGACATCGAGTTTGGGATGTAAATATTGGAGGGAATGGGCAAGCTCTTAAATGCTGTATGGAGAGCGAGGAACAGAGAGTCTGCCACAGCAACTTCAAGGCAAATTTGCGGGTGAGGACCGTCATGATACGCAAAAGTCTTGCGCAACTCAAAACCGAGCCTTAGTCGGCGAACTGGAAAGCATGAGCAGGTTTGGACTCTACTTTGGAAGGGAAAGCGCGCCTGCTCCCAGAGCATGACTGATGCTTAAGTCTGGAACCATCTCTTTCATCTGAAGAGTCTGGTGAAGAACCATGGCTGCGAAGGGGTGGTTCTCAAATTTGAACAAGACGAGGACTGCACGCGTCAAGGCCTTGCAAGCTGCTCGCTGGGGCTGCGAGCTCATTCTGTGAAATCGACCATGGCTCTGGCAGAGTACATAATCTGTCGTGAGCATTAAGCAATATCACGTGAGGGCATTATTCCCCCAGCCACGAGATGAGGACGGCATTGTATTATCCGATATTGGCCCCCTTGCGCTCATTCTCAAGTGAAGCTAAGTAATCTCTCCGTTCAGTGGTGTCAGCTGCCGAGATTGAAGTATGCAGACGGTTCCAGAGTCAAGGAACACCATTAGCAGACCAATGTCGAGGTCCTAAATGACATTGCTGGTCACTGAGAGCAGGTCCTCGCTAGCACGACCAGATTATACCGCCAAGACTTTTGGTGCTTAAAACTGTATTGAGCAATCTTCAGCGACCTTTCAGACTACCTTTACGTAGCTGTGCTGCTAGTGGAGCCAAAATGTGTGCTAGCTTTGAGAGAATGGCAAGTGCTTTACCTAGCTCGATTGAACAGATGGTTAAAGCGCAGAAAAGACGGCACGAATAGGGTGAACGATAAGGTGTTGATGCCTTAATGCCTTCTATTCCGGCATGAAATACTCCGATGGACTTTCCATAGGCCATAATTTTCTTCCGGACTCCTTCGTTCACTTTGTAGCGATCATCAGATTTGGCAGTCATGTCTACTGTGAATGGGGTATCCAAAACGCTAAAAGTGCTGATGCTGCACGGCTACACCCAAAGCGGGCCATTATTCAACGCGAAGACAAAAGCACTTGAGAAGGTCTTGAGAAAAGCATTCCCAGACATCGCATTAAGCTATCCTACAGGACCACTCAAGTTGAGAGCAAGCGATGTCCCCGGCTTTGACACATCGCAGGTGGACGATGAAAGCAATGAAATAGAAGCCTACGGCTGGTGGAGGAGATCGAATACCTCTGAACCTCCAGAATACATTGGCATCGATGAAGGTCTGTCAGTGGTGGCTGAGACGATGAAGACTGAGGGGCCATTCGACGGAGTCATGGGTTTCTCCCAAGGCGCAGCAATGGCAGCCATGATCTCCTCTTTACTTGAGGGTGACTCACGGAAAGAAGCATTCAGATTAGCGCAAACCAAATCAAAACTGGCTGTGCCGTATCCACCCTCATTCGCCAGTCTCGATCACCCACCACTGAAGTTCTGCATATCTTATGCGGGCTTCGTTGCGCCAGGCGAAAGATATACAGCTTTCTACGATCCACCAATACGAACACCATTGTGTCATTTCATTGGCAGTCTAGATACCGTGGTAGAAGAAGGAAGGACAAACCTACTAATTGATGCCGCAGGCGGACCTGAAAACACAACCGTCATAGTGCATCCAGGAGGGCATTTTGTGCCGAACAATAGACAATACATAGATGCCGCTGTTGCGTTCATCAAGGCTAAGACATCGGAGTCCGGCGGTCGACGCAAGAAGGAAGAAAGTGTCGAAGACATGGATGTGCCATTCTAAGCACTGAGGGCAAAGTGCAGCATGTACCATTCCTAGATCGAGGTAGATAGATTTAAAACACTGGGATTACACCGCCCGAAACCGTGATGACTCGGAGCATGAGTCGACAATACCCTCAGTGAGTCGAGAACCTTCATGTGAATGCAAGATCTTCGGGCACGTGCTATGTTTTGGCCTATAAAGGATTAGCGTGGCCAAGATTGCTTTCCGGCGGCCGCCCACGAAGAACTCGAACCTCTTCTCCTCTCCCATCTGTCTTTGCAACATCGTCTTGCAACTACATCACCCTCTAGCCTTCTCAAAAACCTACTCGCAAACCTCGAATAACACTTCAACTCTATCACAGTCCTACTACTTCGTCAAAATGGTACGCAATCAACTCTTTGCGATGCATTACAATCGATGACGCTCGAAATTGTCCCGCCTGCGGCAACCGAGCACACGATCACCAATGCCATCAATATCGTATCACAATGTCAATTCAATATACTAATACTTGACAAACAGGTTCTCGCAGTTGATCTTCTCAACCCAGCACCTCAGGCTGAGGCCAGGAAGCACAAATTGAAGGTATGGTTGCCACTGCTGAGAGCTCCACCGTCGGACACTAATTCTTTCTTCCTTCAGACCTTGGTCCCAGCTCCCCGATCCTTCTTCATGGACGTCAAGTGTCCAGGCTGTTTCACAATCACCACAGTCTTCTCGCATGCACAGACGGTCGTCATCTGCGCCGGCTGCTCGACCGTCCTCTGCCAGCCAACTGGTGGCAAGGCCAGACTTACAGAGGGCTGTTCTTTCCGAAGGAAGTAGATGATATGACGACGATAAGACATACGAGGTGGTGATTTTGCTTGATAGAAGATGGACTTCCGACCTCGACACGAATTGATTTGACTGATACCCAAAAGCGGATACGGTACAGCTTTGCAGAATAACGGAGTTCCGGATATCGAGCACGAACAACAGCATCTTTCTTGCGCTAGATGTGATGGAGAATTGCATGGCGGATATATTGTCGGTCGCGAAATGATGGAACTCACGATTTCTTCCAAGAAATGTCGCAAATGTCCAGTGGGTTGCAAAAAGTCTTCTCTTGCATGGTATGACGAGGAGAGACAGGCGAGTGAATTGTGGTTGCTGCAAGAATGCTCGTCGAGGTGGATCGACGAGCGTGAGGAGGGCAGGCTTCTTTTCCTTCCTGTTCGACGAGACCTTTGACCTTGCAAGCACAAAAGACTAAGATGGTGCTTTATGTGCTTGCTTATTTGTACTCTAGTCAGATACAAAATCCAAAAATGACAAAAGCTCAGACTGTTCTATCAATATAGATCGTGCATAACCCTGCCGTCTCAAGTGCACCATTCCCGTTCTCCCTTAGACATAGTCACCTCATGCAATTTTTCAACATGAGGCTCACCAGCTGAGCTGCCCTACTGGTGCTGAGCGTTACCGCCTCCCCTCCATGACCATGCGCCCCTGGACTGAATGAAATCTTCGCGCGCGCTGTGCACCGGACAGATACCCATATCTCCACCCACGTTTGAGACCGTGTACGACTAGCTCTATGGATGTATCGTACAGATCTAGCCGAGACGTGCATTCGCGCTTCAGTACCAAATACTTCCTCGCTGTTTGCAGTCTGGCTTTCGGTTGGCCCCTTGCGGGCAGTGGCATTCTTAGCTGTGCTAGGCTTTGAAGGATGGCTGCCAAACTACTCCATAGGGAATTCGTCACCGCACCTTTCACAACTAGGCACCCGATAGCCACGAGTCGGAGCTGCCTCCTGCAGAATCGCGCAATATCCGAAACCTCATGTTGTGACAGCTGCCGTACCAGTGATTTCAGCTATGCTCCTTGCCCCTCAAGTGTGCCAGAAATTCCTTTGCGGCTTCCGCTGGCACGAGGCCTGAGATTTTCATGTTTGTTTTCAATACTCTATATTTGCATCGTCGTCGATTCAGCCCAGCCCCATGTCCTTGATGGTTCGGTTCACTAGTTTCCTCTGCTCCTTCTCTTGCAGCCCATCTTCGTCAGCCTTCTGGAGGACGCGACCAACAGCGAGTATGCCCCTCACTCCGGCATCAGCACAATCCACCCAGACCTTCCCATTCTTGCCGACCACGATCTCAAAGCCACCAGGAAGCTTGTTTCCAAGTTCCTCCATCGTAGTTGCCAATTGCTTCTTCAGCAACCTGTCTGCCATCTCGAGACTGACATCAAATACCATGCCCTCATTCAGTGGTCCCAATCCGTCGGCCTTGCCAGTGCTGGGATTTACACATGTAAGCTCAATATCCATATTCTTCTGAGCGGACGCAATCTTTGCATAGACGACATCTCCAGTCTTTAACTGTGGTCGGGTCTTCTTGCTCGCGCCCTCGAAAGCATAATGTGATAGAATGGCCGGAGGCGAGTAAGGGCTGATATGGAGATGGAATGTCTCAAATGAGGCACCTCGGACTTGACAGACAACAGAGTCTCCTACTTTGGCGACATAGCGTGCACGAGGCGTCGATATATTCGCCGTCTTCTTCCGATGGTCGACTTCGACTCTGCCGGCTATTGTGCTCGTGAAATCATTTGAGTTGAATTCTTGTCTGATGCCCAGACCTATTTTACGTTTTTGCGCAGTGGGAAGGTAAGAGGCGTCAATTATGTCACCTGGGAGAACCACGACCGCATCTGCCATACTGCTGGCCATTCAATGTCCCCTGTCTCGGCATATAGTAGACTGAATTTCTTTGAACGCTTTCGTGAAGGAATCCTTATGCGTAAAGCAGACCAATCAGAACCATTGGTCGCTTCACCTGCCCCGTCGGATTTGTGACATGTGAGGCTGGAAAAAAAGTTGGCTTGCGAACATTTTGTCGAACATTTTCTGTGCTGAGAACCTCAGACCGCCCGCAGTGAAGCTAGAGACGAGACCACAGGGCCATTCTTTGAAACATCTGAACTACGGTATCGGATTTTGAACCACCCTGATGAGCGACGAGATCAATGGGGCAGCGGCCCCAGAACAGTATGCCATTGGCATCTCCTTCGGCAACTCTTACAGTTCGATAGCCCACATATCTCTGGAAGGAAAGGTTGAGGTGATTGCGAATGAAGAGGGTGACCGACAGATTCCTTCGATATTGTCATATGTGGACGGCGAGGAGTATCACGGCACGCAAGCGAAAGCACAGCTGGTCCGGAATGCGAGGAACACTGTTGCATTCTTCAAGGACTATATTGGCAAGTCCTATGACAAGATCGACCCTACACCGTGCCACAATTCAGCGCACCCTATCGAAGCACATGGACAGGTCGTCTTCAGCGTGCACGACACTCCAGGAGACAGCCCCAACAACGTCAGCGTTTCAGAAATTACGACACGGCACCTGCGCAGGCTGAAGAACTCGGCTGCAGATTATACGGGCAAGAACGTCACATCCGCAGTTGTCACAGTGCCAACCGACACCACCGCCGAGCAAAAGAATGCCCTGTCCAAAGCAGCAAGGGAAGCCAATATTGAAATCCTACAATTTATCAACGAGCCGGTTGCGGCAGTCCTCGCCTACGACTCAAGAACACCCAACTCAGTCCAAGACCGCGTAATAGTCGTTGCAGACTTTGGTGGCACACGCTCAGACGCAGCAGTCATTTCATGCACAGGAGGCGGTCTTTACAGCATACTGGCAACAATCCACGATTACGAGCTCGGTGGATCACAACTCGATCAGGTCTTAATAGACCACTTTGCGAAAGAGTTCGAGAAGAAGCACAAGACAGACCCCAGGAAGAACGACCGCAGTCTGGCCAAGCTGAAATTGGAGTCTGAAGCCGTGAAGAAGGCACTCAGTCAGAGTGCGACGGCTACCTTCTCCGTTGAGTCGCTGGCTGACGGTATAGATTTCAGGTCGACTGTCAACAGGACGCGATTCCAGCTGTTGAGTGTCAAGGTCTTCCAGAAATTCACTCGTTTGATCGAAGAGGTCATTAGCAAGGCTGACTTGGATGTCCTAGACATTAATGAAGTGATACTGTCAGGTGGTACATCGCGCGTGCCCAAGATTGCCGAGAATGTGCAAGCACTCTTCCCTGAGTCTACCAAGATCTTAGCACCTTTGACGAGCGCGACGTCATTGAACCCATCCGAGTTGAGCGTCAGGGGTGCGGCCATTCAAGCATCTATGATCCAAGAATTCGACAAGGAGGATATCGAGCAGAGCACTCACGAAATGGTTACGGTAACACCACATACGCAGAAGCCAATCGGTGTGCAAGTCACAGGCCAGCCATCGGACGCTTTTACTGTCATCGTCCCTGCAACCACGGCTGTGCCCGCACGGAAAACAACGGTTGTTGATGCACCAGCAGGCGATGTCTTACTGGTCATCTCAGAAGCTGAGCGGGAGATCAAGGTCACCAAACCAGAGCCAAAGCCTAAGACAAACGGCACCAAAGACGACGAAGACGAAGAGGATGAGGACAGCGATGAGGAAGAGGAGGAAGAAGATATCAGAGAGAAGGTGTACAAGGTCAGCAAGCAGCTTGCTGAATTCCAGTTCAAGGATTTAAAAAAGGGTACGAAACTTGAGGTCACGGTCAACATTGATTCGGACCTTGGTGTGCAGGTTACGGCAAGGGAGGCGAAGGGGAAGGGTGGTGTTAGAGGCACGCTTGCTGCTCCCAAGCCGACTGAAAATGGGTCAGCGTAGACGGAAATGGTTACAACGTGTCTTGCTATGGAACAGTGAATGCATTTGCGGCCGGATACTTAGAATAGCGGAATGAGTGTCGTGTATCATTGGCAGCCAGAGGACGCGCAGGAGTCATGTTATAGGTAAAGACTAGATTATAAACGAAGTTTACAGTTTCGCGTGCAGACCTTCCTCAGGAGTGCTTTCCTCATGTCGCGTCACACACCCCTCAGAACCTACCAATATCGGTAATTACTCATTATCTTTGTGACTCGACTGGATCGGGAGCTGCTTTGCAGCTGGATCTACGATCGAGACAACGACCACGATGCTGGGAACGTCGAGGCCACTCAACCGTCGCGTAGTGAAATGCGCGATTGCAAGCCGTTGTGGTGATCAACCCTACACACTCTTAGTTGCGCAGGTCTCAGCCGTTGAGTCGTAGAACGACCACCTGGGTTTGGTCTAAGAGCAGTTGTCTCTTCCAATCAACGATTGTGCCGACTGCTACACCCTCTGATGTGCTCGACGTCCGCAGGGATTCCTGGCAGGGCTTACCAGCAATACTCGAAAGGGTTAGCTCTGGATAATGGCAGTAACGGTTTCGGACTGCTTCTAGGTTCACGGCCACTATTGGTATACGACAAGGCATCCTTTCCAGATCACAAAGCATGCATCAAAGACGCACTGAATAGTGGGAATTTGGACGAAGGTCAGTGAGGGCTGGGGCATTTGCGAGAACCTCGAGGCTATTCGAGTTTGCCCGACAATGGGTTCAGTCCGGGAAGGCTATCATTGTAGGTTTGCAAGCATTCACCTCGTTGTCATACAAAAGCAGCATCGTAATCCTGTTTGATTCTGAATGTCTCTCCGGGAGATTGCTGCGCTGTGCCCATGGTTGGGCTTTGACGTCTTGCCCTCGTAAAAGAACGAAAGTAGCGAAAAGCCGCACCGTAGCGGCCTGGAAGGATAAAGTGAAAACGTCAGCCCGAAAAATCTGGCACACCCCATTTCTGCCCCTCCTTAGTAGAGATCTGATCGATCTACTAGGCACCGAACCAAGCAAGAGATGACCACAAAAAACCAAAAAAGGGAAGCATGCTTGATAATCTCTCTTGCGGGGAACTGACGTTCCGTTAGTTGTCTGTTAACAGACGTTGCAAGATGATATGCACTCACTCGAACCCCGAGCTGCCGGGTACAACAGATAGTTGTGATGTACAGTAGTTTTCTGAATGAAAACCGGCGATGTTAACTGGTTGATGTCAGAATTTAACTCAAGGTTTAACACCAGCGGATTACACGGACCCGTTACACCACAAGAGATTATGTGCGATGATTGTGATCGTGTAATGCGATCATAAAATATATATAGCAATGTGATAAACCTAGCTGCGATACCTGCGCTCAGCGCCAATGACCCACACGTTTCGGGGACATTCGAACCCGTAGCGAGCGTTGACTGGGGCGAGGGATCCGCTACGGCAGCGCATTCAGGCGCCCAACCGCACCGAGAACTGGACATATCTCGCGGTGAGGACGAGGACTCGGCAGCCTCAGCGGTTGAACATATATTGGTACAATCTCGTGAAAAGCCAAGGCCTCGGCTATGTTGGCATCCTGTCCGACTGGCGAGCAAGTCGACGCATCAGTAGGGTTTGGCCACATGGTGACACTTGCCTTTTAAAAATCCCTAATGATACAATTTAACCAATTATCTCCGCGGGCATCTAGTCAGGACGATGTTTGTTTCGTTAAACAGCGCCATCTATAGACCATACTTCTGAAAGCAGAAAGGATCTCTGTATAGCGTATGAGATCAACAAAGATATGTAATACCTTTTGACATCTCAATTCTATGGATGAATGCTCTTAGCCAATATGTTCAAGGCACTCTGTCGACCTTGTTCACTTGTGGGAATACTGCAACTCGTACTGCTGCTCGCCGTACATGCAGGCCTATTACTACCAATTGAAGTAAGGAGGTGAAGAGTTACTACTAGATATTCGAGTGTTCTTGTTACCGAGGGCCCTATTGAGCGTGCCACTGACTACGATGAAATCTTAGCTCAGCTCTGATGGAACAGTGACAAGAGCGATCTTCAGGGCACACCTAGTGATCGCTACGTGCCACTTTGATTGTACGCAACTAACTTGATGGTGTTCGAATACAAGTCCTGGGTGATCCTGCGAGGGTACCGGATGACTGTCCTCGGGCACACACGTGAGACGATATGTACCTTCTGCATCTCTGGACGCTTAACACTTTCGGTGCTTTCGAGGTATAAGTGTGCTCCTGAAGTATAGATCACCAACAGTAGGTTGCGTCACTTCGTTCGTATATTCGGCACACTAGCGCAACTACTGGTGAGGAACGTGAAGCAACACGAAGACAGTGGTTACTCGCTCCGTGTAACGGGTGGCACACTGAAATTGCAAAGGTTTGCGGCATGTTTGGAAAAGAAATATCTCATTCACGTAGGATGCTCAAAGCACCTGTGATGCAAATTCAAGCTCTTCATTGACATTTGGACGCTTGCGATGTACCCTAAAATGCCTCGACTATTCAAATGCTGCACTTCAACAGTAAAAGAGAAAAGAACCGTTCATACCGATCTTCTTTCCATAGCTCGCCATCAAAACGCTAGATGGCCGTCATATAAACAAACATTACATGTTGAACGCCGTCATATATGCAGGAGCGCTGAACGCGAGGTATCACTCTCCGATTCTCCTGAACCATCATTGCTCACTCGGAGCTGTCCTCGCCGCCTATAGTTGTTCCATTGGCGAATTTGATTTGGAAACTGTCGAAATCAGCTTCCATCCTCTCCTCGCCGTTAATGATTTCGACCGTGCTGTTCCCGGTTTCGAGAGACGTAAAATGTGCTACGATGGCTTGGTTCGCGGCCACAGCAACACTGATTTCGGAGTTTGATTGAAGGACATAGAGCACGACAGTCGCCCCAAAATTGAGTTCATCTTCCGTTGCTTCAGTGGTTCTTGTTGTTGAGGGCGCAACCGAAGATGAAGTCGCGGTAGACTGATTGGAAATTGTGGTTTCTGCGGTGGCTGTAGTCTCAGCCGATGGACTTGCTGCGGCGCTTGAGCTTGCGAACACGATGCCATTTGCGCTTTGTGTACCTTCTTGACGAGGCAGGATTGTGCGGCTCGGCATGTGCTGAACTCGTCCAACAGCAGGTTCTAGCCCTCCGGCGATCGCAAATCTTTTGTGCTCTTTTGGCTTGGAGCGTGGTAGATTCGATGCTGCTAAACGAACATGAGTGCTCATCATTCCAGGCACCATCACGAACCGTTTTGACTTTGTCGACCCGGTGCCCGCTCCGAAGTCGACTAGCGAGTTCTCGCTGGCGCATGACAGATTGTTATAGCTGAACATGGAGAGAATCTTAGTGACGTTGAGTGGGATGCTGAAGGTCTTCTGAGAGTCTTCAAGCAATGGGAGGACAGAGCTGCCTACGGTGGCGTTATTGTAGGTTCGCGTACCATCAGCAAGAGATCCTGCATCACATTCAGGGTCTTGGCTGGTTGAACAGTCACTTCCACTGAAGCCGTTAATGCAGATGCAAGAGCACACATTGTTCGCAAACACGCTCACACCACCATGCTGGCAGGAATGCGTGGAAGAACAATCGACTGGAGTATCGCTGTTGTACGTCTTTGGCAAGACAATTAGGAATACCGGCACCAAAACTGCTGCAGCGATAAGTATGATCACAACCAGTAAGACCAGCACAAAGATTGGAGGAGACATGCCGCAGCATTTCCGCTCCGGCTTGTCCTCTGTTGTTTCCACAAAGTGACCGATCGACGATTTCGATGTCATGAATTGCTTCTCGCCGTTCGGCCACATGGTGTGAGGTCGGTTCCCACCTGGTGTGCCCGCGCCATCGGCAGGCGGTGGGAAAGCGGCTAGTACATCTGAGTAAGTGGAATTTCGCACTTTGTTACTGCCGAGCTTCTCATTGCTTCCGAACATATCGAGATGCCCAAGACGGCTGGCGGTCCTCCCTCTATCCAGATTTGAGGCTAGCCGTGTTGCCCGCCTGATCAAGTCCGTGAGACTGGTCATGCTCCCTCTCGCTTCGGCTTCTCGTACTACGCCAATGTCAAGCTTCGGGGGACGCTTAGATACAGGTATTTTAGCACTCATTCCAGGCTGTTCGTTCGGCACAATCGGGTGCGACGACATATGTGACCTTGGGGTCGGTAAGTCGTCGGCGAAGTTCGACTTCTCATGGTCTCTCTCGTAGTCGTCGACTTGCTGTTCAGCTATCGTTGATGGCTTTGATTCTTGGGGGTCGTAACATTGATATGAGGATAGCGGGACAGAGTTCCGTCCATCCCTACCAACTACTTCGGTGTAGACCGATGTTGGGGAGCCAATATTCTCCTGAAACGGCATTCGTACAACTCCAGAATCTCCCAAGGCCTTAGGCGTACTGGAACGAGAAGTGGCGGTACCAGGGCCCAAGCCTTGTCTGATGGCAGCGGTCAAAGCCTCCATAGTTGCTAGCTGATCGTCGGATTGTGAAGTTTCGGAGTCTCTCAACGGAGCGCTGTTTTTCCTGTCGTTGCTCTTCAGTGTAGTCATGGTTGGCCTTGCTTTTTTGCCGATGCTTGCTTGGCGCACCACTGATGGCTCTACCCTACGATACTCGTCGTCTGGTTCGCTTGTTGAAGCAGCATCGTCATCCAAATCAAAGGCCGGCCCAGCGACGTGGTCTGGCTCGATTTCGGAAATTGGTCTTGAGTACATGCTAGGCTGCGAAGACGACATTGCAGATATGTGAGATAGATGACGACCCGGTGGTCGTCTAGACGAAGCAGGAGGCAGTTGAAGGTCGGGGTTTTGTCTATATAGATACGCAGGGTCTGGACGTGTAGGATCTTGATGATGCTCGCTTTGATCTATTTGTTGTTCGAAATGTCGAGCTGTAGGCCTCCTTAGCTGTCGGCCATATCCATGGTCAGGCCCCGATCCTGGCCCTGGCCGGTGCTGGTAAGGCCGAGGAGGCGCTTGTAGCTGTACGGGCGGCCTCGGTATTTGTCCGTTGTATACTCTGGGTATCCTACTTGATTGTGGATGCTGGTATCGATCATCTAGTCTCACGCGCCTCTGCTGGCCATGTCTTTGCTCCATCAATTATGCCGCTAGCGGAAAGATTGCTCAATCTAGAACGCAGAAGTTCTGGTATTGCTGTGCTCAAAGTTATATAGACGTGATCTGCCGTTATCTTCTCTGTACATTCAATCGAGGCGCAGATCACTACGACTAGTCGACCAGCGTACTTGATAATAATCGGAAATGTATGCGTGTAAGTTTGGATGGGCTGTGCGTTGATCGTCGCTCTAGTGGACGGCAATGCTGGGGGAGGCAATCTGACACTCTATCTAAGCGGCCAGCGCAGGGTGTGGAGCGAGTGACTGCTTTGGCAACAGCTGAACAACTCGGGGCCAAGTCGCAGGACTAATTCGTGTTCGGGAAGCCCTTCGAAAGGTCGGCAATCGTGGCTGACTGGGACGAGCTGGTTCGAGAGTGAGAGATACCACCTGTTGGGCTTTTCGCAAGGTAAACGAATGGACGTACACCAGATGTGTACAGCGAGTGTCGACGAGATCTAGATCGTTTCAAACGATCAGGAAAGTGCCTATGGCAGACAGAATAATTGACTGAATCGAAGAGAAAGAGAAGAAGCACCAAGAGCGTACGGTTGACACACAGTGGCCGGTTGCGAGTGGCAGAAATCTGGAACAGACTGCATGTGGACAACGGAATGGCGATGGAACCGAAGGTATCAAGCCTCCAATCGATTCAGGAGTGTCGCTCGACGTTTGGAATTGGTGGGCCCAAGGCATGAAGCCCTAGGAAAGTTGCTGAAGAGGGACGGAAAAGGATCAGGAACCGAGCTAAGCTTACGCCGAACCTTGCCTAGACTGACCCTGTAATGGTCGTCTTTTGGGGTGACTCAAGAACCCTCCCACATCTGAAACACGAGTCATCGCACAATCTGGGCTTGTCCCTGCTGCCTTTTGCCCTCACTTGTGCTCGTACCCTCCGTGATTGGCAGACCTTGTCTGCCAGACTGGATTTCGTCACCACTGTTGAGGCATTCAAACGTCGCACATGGAGGTAATACTTCTGGTCGGTTCTCGCATGTCTTGACCTTCGTTCTCTGTCTGTTACAATCGTGCCGTTCATTCAATTCTCAACACGAGCCGCTACGCTAAAGCCAGAATAGTGAAGTAGTTGGTCCGCCTGCCAAGTGCCATTTGTCGCGTGGCCGCAAGGTATCTTTGCTGATCGTGGCTTTAGCTTGGTGGCCCACAGGCCCCCGAAAGCCGACCATGCCAGGCCTGAAACACGACGATCTCGCATCAGGCCCCTCAAAATGTTGCCCGCTATCCCAATTCTGCCCTTAGCTTCATGTTCGTGAGCCGCAGAATACTGTAACTTCCGATCAATCCACTTTGACATCATTAAGACTACCCAACAATCCTCCATCTCTTCGAACCAAGCCGACCGAGCAGGCTGCCCAGCTCTGAAGGGCGCGGGCGGGCATGAGCACATTCACCACTGCTTCATGAACCGGCAACGATCTGCAATTTATCGCTTCCCCTAAATTTATGTTGAAATATGCAAGCTCCTAACGATGGAATGGCCTCAATCCTAAGCGATGTCGGGAAAAGACTGTTTCTGGGTCGATCTGCGGTTCTGTAGTAGTCACCTTAATGTTAACACGCATAATGGCCATTTCAAGATGCCCGAATGTCGGTGCAGCAATCTACCTATGCAAACGGATAGAGAACTGAATTGCAGTAAATATGATAGGATGATTGATGCGCAGAACACCATCGCGTCTACGGGCTTGACCTCAAGGTTATATGCGGAAGATCAGGATGCTGGCACCCACCTCAGCCATGCTTCGTGTCCAACTTGTTCCTATGAGACGGACAATATCGCTTACTCACGAGGATGATGGCAGCTTTGATCGAATCTGAAGGCCTTAAGAAGTTGCTGGAAGGTCTCTGGCAGTTCCCGAAGACACTCAACAGGGAAGGCAAGCACGTTTGATTATGGAGTTGCCGCAGCTTACTGATGCACAGCGCCTGCTCGACCTTCTCGGCCCAGGACTGGCAGCAGTTGCATGCGGCTTTCCAGTATGCCCCCTCCCGGCACATCCCTGACCTGACGCAGTACCGTCAACAACAGCGATGACGGCCCAGAACCCCAATTGAGCCTCAAAATCATCTTTTGAGTACCACGATGACAGACTCGTCGTCCGCTGTGTCGTCAACGGCGGCGGCGCCCGCATTGCCGCGAACACCACAGCGTAAGTGATGGAAGAGGCTTCTCAGATCAACCACAATCAGGACTGACCCATTTGCCAAGCACCATTCAGTCTCCCAAGACGAAGCTCCTCCCTAGCCTTCAGCGGGAACAGAAGTACGGCCATTAGTCCTCTGAACCAGTAAGACGCTTCTTTCACGCAAAATGCAACATCCTCAAGTTCTTTTAGATTGACTGTCAGCAGAAGAAGGGTCACTGGTTCACCGGTTCCCCACGATACTTCTTCACCTAGACATGTCGCCCAGATGCAAAAGATCTTTCGATCCGCCAAAGCCACCCTCCATCGAGATTTATTCACACCATCGTCTCCAGCAAGCTCGATCGAGTCCCGTATGAGTTTGGACCTGGCTAGTCCTGTCATTGGTCACGCTAGCCAAGATTTTGCTATGGAAGAGAATGCCAAAACGGGGGACACGAAGGCTTGGAGATACTCTACGGCCCCTCAGACGCTCGCTGTGGCCTCAGTGGATGTGCGAGAGCCTCTCCCGTCACCTACCCTTCCAGATCTCACTGTACAAATGCTGAGTTGTGGGACCGAGGGTGTTGAGCCAGTCAGCAGCGGCTTCACCTCGCCTAGTGTCTTGCAGCCGGCCTACGATGTGCACGGAGCAACGCCCACAACCCTCTCTACATCCCATGTGGTCGCAAAAAATGCATCATTCATTCTGAATCAACCTACCGATTCTGAGTTTACCGGCGGCGTTCAGGAGACCGACTCGGGCAGACCACTTACTCGGCTCCACGTGTCGACCAATGAGTCTGACGAGGAGCCCAATCAGGAGCCTCCAAATGTGATGCATCTCGAAAAAGGATCCTGTAGCGCTTCGAGAAAGATTGACTCAACCCCAGCTATGGAGTTGTATTCTCCTGAGCGGAACATTTACCTTTCGCCCTCAGCTGAAGCGGCTGCAAACTCAGCAAAAGCTAAACGCAAGCTGCTTAAAGGAGGACCGAATGTATCACCGGAATACGAGGCTTTTGCAGAGCCACTAAGTGACGTGGGTTCTACTGTCAGGTGTCCCGCTCCGATGGTGCATGGGTTCAATGCAAGCACTCCCTGTCCCGATCATGGTTTGTACGATTGTACGCCCTCGATAATGCAGAGGCCCACTTCAGCGATGGATTCAGACATGGTTATGCTTGATGGAGACGATTGCTTGGGGCACCCAGCTCCATCCTTTGGTGGTTCTCGAGCCACTTCGACAGGTAGCCCAATGCCGTTCATCCGTAATAAGCCACGACCAGGAAAGGCTACAAGAGAGACACTGCCTAAGCGTATGGCAGCTAGTCCCTACTCGTGGGAGGTACGCATGAACACCTTAAATGAACACTTCAGGCCAGGATGGTATTACGCTGCGGGGCCAATTCATCCCTCGTTAGGGACAGTATATTCCTTCTCAACAGCTGCTTCGAAGGCAGTTGGGGCTGATCCGGCTCCTGATTCTCGCATGCGCGATTCATACAAGACAGACACCTTGACGGCGCTGCCCAAACCATCAAATAGATACCGGAAAAATGGTATTGGCGCAGAGGTGACACCGAGAGGCATCAACAGGTACTATCAAAGGCAGTCATTCTCAACCAGACCTCCAAGCGCAAGGAGCAGGCCAGACAGTCGACGGACCTACACGAGTGGAGGTGACATCCACTTTCGAAGCAGTCCGCCCCGCGCACCACAGCAATACATGTCCGTCAAGCGTGCAAGTGCAATGGATGATTCTTTTGTAATTGCTGAAGATGTGCAGGCACGAGACGTGGACCCTAGGGTGATTCTGGAGGCAAGGGGCAGTACAATAGAGGTAGACGAGGAAACGAAAGCGGCCGTCCGTAAGAGTATCTTTGGTGTCAACACGCCAGAAGCACTCCGTAAAGCGCGGCAAGGCATCACAGAGTTGAGCCCGAACGTGCAAGTCTTCAGGAAAGGTATGCAAGATGATGCCCGTCTGCGCAAGAAACGGCGACCAAGTTACTGGGACAACGATCTAAAGGAAGTTCGGGAGTCCCCCGCCGGTCGTGGTGGTGTCAACTCGCCGGTTTCGGCTCAGGAGAGCATGCGTGCTGAGTTTGAGATTGCTTCTTTGCGCGACGCTGAAATGGATGTTGAGGAGGATTTGGCTGGGGAGGTGGCAAGAGCTGGGATGGACCTGGAGAGGAGACTCAGTGAATTCAGGACCGACACAACAGCGCTTTCAGAGAGTATCGATTAAGGCAAAGATCTGGTCTGCCGTTGCGCTAAATGTTACGAGACTAATCAGTGTCGGGTCTTATCTGGATTTCCCAGTGGTTTTCCTTCCAACAACATGTATCATTGTGGACTTCGAAGCCAAACCAGTCTTTCGGCGGGAGTTCGCGGATAGTAAACGTCCAGATCTCATTAAGTGTCTAGACTTTCATTAAAAAGCATATTGATGGAGCAATAGGATATAAAATGTGTATCGACATGATCTCAAGTCGGGCAGTCAATACCAATTTGCAGTAGCGGATTAATTGGCTGCGTGGGGATCGCTTCAAGTGACCCCAGCATCGCGTGTTTAGCCACCATGACCTGCCTTGAGTTAGGCGATTTAAGCTTCGCTTCGGGCCTGCGCAGGACGATCCTCTAGCATCATCAGATCGTCCTGATCGCTGTGGGCGTCATCAATACAGGAAGCTTCAACCTGCATACGAGTACGAAGATATCCCTGCACATGGTAAGTGAGACGCTTTCCGAATTTCTTTTGTACATGCAATCGCGATCGCTTCTCAAGATGTAGTGACTATTTTGAACACTTCATGAGCTCCTCACTGACCGTCTTGGGGTCGCAGCACCCTCGTCCATCAAGAGCAGGCAACTGCACTAGAGTATGAACTGTCATAGCTACGTTCCACCCGTAGAAAGCAGATACTCAAATCCGACGCCGCACGAACGATGGCGCAAACGCGAGTCCTAGACCCCTACTACCTCTCTCTCACCCTCCTCTTAAGTCTCGCCTACCAGGTCGTCGGCTTCTCCATCGCATTCACCTTCAAATTCGACAAACTCACCGACTTCATGGGCGGCTCCAACTTCGTGATCCTCTCCATCCTCACTCTGTCCCTTGCCTCGACTGCGCCGCAGGGTCTCGACGCAAGACAGATACTGGCCAGTCTTTTCATGGTTATTTGGGGAATCCGCCTGAGCGGGTTTCTGTTGTTCCGGATACTGAAGACTGGGAAAGACGACAGGTTCGACGACAAACGCGACAGCTTTGTGAAGTTCGGCGGGTTCTGGACGTTCCAGATGATTTGGGTGTGGACTGTGAGTTTGCCGGTGACGGTGCTCAATTCGCCCGCGGTGCAGAGATACGAGCCGCAGCACCGGGCGTTGGGGGCTTGTGAGGGCGTGGGCATCGTGATGTGGGTTGTGGGCATCGTGTGCGAGAGCGTCAGCGACGTGCAGAAGTATCGGTTTCGGAGCAACCCGGCGAATAAAGGACGGACGTGTAATGTCGGGTTGTTTGCGTGGAGTAGGCATCCGAATTATTTTGGGGAGATGCTTTTGCAGTTTGGGATTTATCTTGTTGCGTTGGCGCCGACTGCGTATGGTGTTGTGCCGAGCGGGAGTGGTGCGGCGGCAGCGCAGATTGCGAGCATTGTGGGTCCGTGCTTGTTATGTACGTTGCTGCTTTTTGTTAGCGGGTTGACGTTGCAGGAACGGCCGGGCGCGAAGAAGAAGTATGAAGGAGATGGACCGGATGGGGAGGCGTGGTTGGAGTACAAGAGATGGACCGAACAGACGAGCATATTGATACCCATGCCGCCGCCCGTTTGGATTAGGTTGCCGGATTGGGTGAAGAGGACGGTGGGGTTTGAATGGCCGTTGTATGTGTTCGTACCGGAAAAGCATGCTGATATGGATAAGGTAAAAGGGAGGCAGCAGGGAGAGGGGACAAGCGAGAGAAGTGAGAGTGAGCAGAGGTTGGTCGATGTTGGTGAGAGGACGTGATATTGGCCATCTGGGTGCATCGTAGTGGGTAGCAATAACTGGATATGTATATACCTCCGCGGTGTATTCGCAGTACCATAAGCTCTTGTGCAATATCTTTTCATGCCACGCTGCTCATTCGCAAAGATGTAGGATGCTTCAGTAATCAAACAGTCACCTTTATTAATAGAATTAGGTCTATCTTTCTGTCACATTGAATAGCGACCTGCCTCTCGTTATAAGTATGTCGTACAATCGTCTAGATCGTGAGATATCCACGCAAGTTTGCACGAATTTCGTGCGTATCCATATCGCGTTTTTGCCTTCCATTTTCAGCCCCCTAAGCGCCATCGCTAAGCAGTAAAAACAAAACCAACCAAAATCAATGCTACCTCATTATAACCCAGAATCTATCTGATCAACGCCTCGCGCCTTGGTAAATGCACTCCAACTTTCACACAACCCGTTCACAGCGTCGCTCGACTTAACCGCTTGTCCTATCTCCTCCCTCTGCGTCAGCAGATTCAAATACAGCCCACCACTCACATGCCACGCAATGTGGCAGTGGAACGGCCAAACGCCAGGATTGGTGCTGTCGATCTGCATGACCATGTACCCGTTCGGCTGCAGCAGGTAGGTATCTCGTCGCACCGGGTTCTCCCGTCTCACCACTTTGCCGTCCCAGGGTACAAATGTTCCATTCGGCGAAGATCCGCCGGCTGACAGGACGTACATATCGTAGCCGTGAAGGTGCATCGGATGCGCGACGGGAGAGCGGTTGTTAATTATTATCTGGACGGATTTCGCGGACGCGAAGTCGAAGAGATTCCATTCCGCGGGCATGGTTTTTGGGTCTTGGCCTTTCTGGAGAAGGGGGAGGGTTGGATTGTTGTAGTCGGTGCGGAAAGTAGAGTTGTTAACGCTCCAGAGGAAGTTGCCGGATGAGTTTCGGCCGATTGTAATGTCGACTTCGATCGTGCGTTCGGGTTGGGCTGGCGGTGTAGATTTGAAGAAGGGGACCACGCTGGAGAGGGCGTCCTCAGCGCAGGGGTCCGTAGTGTCGGCGTGTGGGGTGCTATCGGGCGTCTTGGATTTGTCCGCTCGCAAGTAGCACACGAGGGCCAGTGCATTAGCTTGTTTATATCGGCTGCATTGTGAGATGGTGCTCCGCATGTAGACACTGTCGGTTGCTTTACCGCCTGCTTGGACAAGGACGTCCATTCGTTGGCCGATCGCAAGGGTGACCACATTGGTTTGGTAAGGAACGATTGCGGTAAAATCAACTGCCATGACTGTGAGAATATGGTTGTCTATGCTAAATTTTTGGATGGCTTCGACGCCGGCGTTAATGAGGCGCAGACGGTGGGTTTTGCCTTGTGTGAATTGGAAGGTGGCGAGGCCGGCATTGGCGGTGCAGTTGCTGTTTCTGGGGAGGGCATCGCAGTTAGTGATACCTTTGCCGTTTATGAGGTTGTTGTCCGAGGCCGGAGAAACTTTGGATACGTCAGTGCCCATGACGTCTTTCACAGTGCTGTAGTAGTCTTGGTAGTAGTAGTCAGCTAGGAGGAGGGGACCGAGGTCGATATCGTACGGTGCGTTGTCTGTCGGCCCGTGAATGACCATTGCTCCGTAGAGGCCGGCTGTGTACTGGGCCGAGTAGTGTGCGTGATACCAGGTCGTACCGTACATGCTTGCTTTGAAGGAGTAAGTATAGCTTTGACCTGGTGCGATAGGGCACTGAGTCACTCCCGGCACGCCATCCTGAAAGTTGTTGTTGGTCTGGAGCATCCCGTGCCAATGCATCGACGTTCCTTCATCGTCAAGATCGTTCTGCACTGTCACAGAAATAGTGTCGCCCCAATTAGCCTCGATCGTGGGTCCTGGAAATTGGCCGTTGATGAGCATGACTGGCCGTTGAACTCCATCAGGCGCGAGGGTGGACCTCGAGATCCTGAAGCTATAGGATCGTACCACACCCGTATCGGGCGCGTCTTGTGGGTTGGTATTCAAGGCGGTCCTCGAACCCCACGGAGCCGTTGTCTGCCGCCGCCGATCAGGAATAAATTTATCGTATGTTGGTGCATCTAGCGATCCCAGTGGGGAATCGCCATTGGTATCAGATTGCTTCAAGTTCCAGTCCACGTTTGTGAGGTCCTCCGCGTTTAATGTCCAATAGTCATCTGAGATCGGACTCTTGACAAGGTCAAGATATTCCGATGGGCTCAGCGTTGTGGCATCTGCTTTCGGTATTAGAGGAAGGCAACTAGCGCCGAAAAGAGCAAATCGGAGCGCAACAGGCAGATTGAGATGCATCTGAGCGGCCCTTTTTAGCGCTCGGGATGACGTATGATTAGAGGCACAAACCGTGCTGTGGTCGGATGAGGGTCAATATGGTGAAGATGAGACGACGATCATGGTGCGAATGCCAATGCTTTTCATGTAAATCACATCCTAACCTCTCGACTACATATACACAAAGGCTGGGCGTACCATTGTGCACTTTGCATCAAAATTGGATACAAACCGTATTGGCTCAGGAACAGTCCGCGAAGCTGGACAGATTCCCCAACCTTGTGTTTTAGAGTTTGGCTCCACTTACCTAGAACTTCAATGAAGGCACACGTCCATCACGCAGCAGTTTAATGCTAAAAGCCTTTGGTATAGTGTTTAACCCTGTTGTTTTTGTCATCCTTTAATGCCGTGAGGCGAAGGTTGAGACCTCGCGGTGAGTCGATGAAGAAGTGATTGCGTGTCTGATAGATGCGTCGACCCAGCAACAAGGACTCAGTCAACCAGCGCTTCAAGTACGTCCGCGATGTGCCGCTCTACGCTTTGACGACATACCTTGTAACGTTATGGTCCTCCCGACGAGCTGTTGAGGTTCAAGCCGCAAGAGTACGGTTGTGCGGTTTCTGTCCCAACCTTCTTCGAGGGCTGCAAAATGCGGTCTCACGCGAAAGGTAGTGGCTGGTTGTAGCCACCCAAACCCCACTTTTCGCTGGACTTTCCTATTTGGCCAGATTCGAGCACAAACATCTTTGAGCAGGCCCGAAAGGGTGTGCGTGCAGTCGAGACTCGGGACGCTTTTGAGCTTCAAGTCACATTTGTTCCTTCGTCTTGCATGCAAACAACATCTCGGCAGAGCAAACTCTTCGAGTATTGGCTTCGAAACGTTCCTTTGTCAGACTTACTGAAATGCAATTTCGAATCTTTGTATGCCCTGCGCATGCTTCCAGTGTGTTGACTTTTCCTGATTCACAAGCCACTGATCTTCCCCCAGGTCGTTAGCACTTGACCATCGTAATATGCGCTGGCGCAGTCCGTTCTACCATGCACTTGGTGCTCGATCAGACACAGCTCTGTGCTTTAGGAGAAGATAGATTCCCTTGGGTGAATGGTCCAGATATTGGATGAACCTAGACACCACATATCTCTTGACATAAAGTCTTCGAGCGCATGGGTGACACCAACATCTCATCTTTGAACCCAAAAAGTGTGTCAATAACAACAGGCATGGCCGCCTCAACCATTAGTTCTGGTCTTTGGCGTTCTCGAAGGCTTGTTCCGGTTGCTTTTGCGCTCCGAATACTTCAGAGAGTATTGCCGACCAAGATCGTGTGATGTTATAGGCCGCTTGTAGTGCTACAGCACGGCGCGGCCGTCCCCTGAATCTGGGCAGTATGCACACGCTTTTGTCTAATATCAAGCCCCTGAAATGGCTTGTACCAGTAGCAGGGAGCCGTTAATACCATCGTCCGACTCTTGTAGCGGTGCGGCAAAGAGACCATTGTAGCTATATTGGGAAGTTGCAAGCGTCGCTCGACTTTAAGGTGGATCGTCACATTCCACCCCGCAGCCGCCAGCCCCTCTTGCTTCTTCCAAAGATCCAGTTGGCCTATCCGTTCTCTCGTTCCTGGCGAGAATCTTGCGCTACGATCCCTGCATTCACCGACTTTTAGCTATCCTTATCCGACTTTTGAAGTATAACATGAGATCACATCATTTGTATCCTACCAAGTGCGTCTTAACCCCAACCAACAAACGATAGCACCGAAAGCATCATAAGAAGCAAGAAGTCAATATGCCTCCAGATGTCAAGATACGCAATCTCTCCAACAAGCCACTGAAGCTCGTGCTTGTCGAGCACTTTGATCCTGCTGGGAAGGGAGGTTTCCAGATACAAAATGTGACTAGCTCCCTTGCAAGCATCACTAACAGCATCGGTCTCACCAATGCAACTACTCGCCGCAATGTGCCACACATATCTTCCGACGCTCAGCCATTCGCCACACGCGAACTGCAGATCGACATTCCGCCCTTCAGCGTTACACAAACTGATGTCAAGCCCATTGTCAAGAACGACAAAGAACGGTTGCGGTTGACCTTCCAAACAGAGCTTGGAGGGCGGCATCGGATGTATTGTCCAGTCCCAACAGCTGAGTCGCATTCTCTCGAAGCGCTGGCCGACAAGCCGGTTATGCGATTCACTGGTATTTACCTCCCAGACCACTCCTTCGTTGCTCTGCAAGAATCCAGCGACTTAGACCGTTGGATGGACAAGGTCCATGACAAGGTGCCGCTTGGAGCGCTGTCAGTGCCTGGCACCCACAACGCTCCAACCTACCATAACGCCCCTCCCTCTGTCCGCTGCCAGGCTGTATCTCCCAGAGCACAGCTTCAGAACGGCGTCAGATTCTTCGACATTCGAGTGCAGGTTCCTGAGCCATTCGATGCAAACTCTGACAAACTCGTGCTCGTCCATTCGGTGTTTCCAATCTCACTCACTGGTAACAAATACTTCCGGGAGCTTTATGATGATTGCCGCAAATTTCTTGACGAGCATCCCTCTGAAACACTCATCATGTCGCTGAAACGTGAGGGACCTGGCAAGGGGACAGACGAGCAGCTGTCACGGATCCTGAAGAATCACTATACCAATCCTAATCAGTGGTGGACTCGACCTCGAGTACCACGGCTCGGTGAAGCTCGGGGCAAAATCGTCCTCGTCAGACGCTTCAATCTCGAAGAGCCTCTGAAACACGAATGGGACAATACTGGCTGGGGTATTGATGGCGCCATCTGGGCGGACAACACTCCCAACGCGATGTGCCCCTCGGGCGACATCTGTGTTCAGGACTTCTACGAAGTGAAGGAGGCGCCTAGTATTGACCAGAAGATCACTTACGCCAGAGAACACATGGAGAGGAGCGGCTGCTGCCGTTTCAATTACGACGATGAAAATGCCAAAGTGCCCTTGTACATCAATTTCTTGAGTGCGAGCAATTTTTGGAATGTTGGAACGTGGCCAGAAAAGATCGCCGCGAGAGTCAACCCAGCTATAACTCAACACTTGTGCGTGAAGCACATGCTCGAAGACAATGACCGTGTCAAGGAAGGGGAATGGAGTACAGGCATCGTGGTTTGCGACTGGGTTGGCCTGGATGGAGATTGGGATCTGGTTCGTTGCATCGTTGGCATGAACTCGAGATTGCCTCGTCGATAAGGTCGACGGGACACCGCAAGCTCTCTGAGCAACGTGTTAGGATGAGTCGCCTCTTGAGTTCCTATCGACCTAAAATGGTTCAGGATTGGATGATGTTTAACCTAAGACCTTTTTGATCCATAGAGACTTGGCACATTGGCAGCGCAACAAACAATTTCACGACCCCATCGGTGCCGCTCCGGTATCGATCCTCGAATAGCCGTTTCAATATCAGCGAGTCTAAATCTGGGCTTTCACACTAATACTACATAGCCCTGTCTAGATCTGCTTCATTGACCACGCCCGCATCCGCTATCATGCGCACCATGCAAGGGCCCGTCGCATTGTGAGAAATTCGCGCAAGAGCCATCGCCGAAGCACATCACAGCCGCAGAAGTCCGTCCAGCGGAAGTGTTCACCGTGCGAAGAATTTGACCGCGTCGAGCCGAGAGTATCCTCGTGCTGCGTAATGGCATGCGAAAACGCATGAATTGCTCCTAACAGCGGTCACGTAATAAAACTGACGAGCGACGCTCACGCGCCGCGGCTGTTTTAGATCGTAAGAGCTTATAGGTAGAAGCACCAGTAGTTATACAGAATGGCACCTGCCACCAGAACTCTGCTTCAATCTCTTCGAGCTTCAAACTCATCCACTGTATCCAGAACGCTCACTCAGCATATCAGCTTTCAAACATCCAGCATGTCTACATTAGCCGCTTTCAAAGCCCCGAGCATCACAAACGAGCCTAATAAACATTATGCAAAGGGGTCGCCCGACCGGCAAGCTCTTGCAGATGCTGTAAAGGCGCTGCAGGAGAAGGCGCCCCTCGACATTCCTCTCGCCGTTTCCGGCAAATTCCTCAAGACTAACTCGATATCAGTACAGAATAATCCTTCATCCCACTCCACACCAGTAGCGAATTATTCGAAAGCCTCGGCGAGTGATGTTAAAGAAGCCATCAATGGTGCACTCGCCGCTAAAGAAGCATGGGCAAGCCTGCCGTTTGCAGACAGGTGTGCTGTATTTCTGAAAGCGGCAGATCTGCTGAGCACGAAATACCGATTCGATGTGATGGCTGCCACGATGCTTGGCCAAGGCAAGAATGCATGGCAAGCAGAGATCGATGCCGCGGCGGAGCTGGCCGACTTCCTGCGCTTCAATGTCCGGTATGCGGAAGAGCTGTATGCCCAACAGCCACCTTACAATTCCTCTGGAGTATGGAACAGACTGGAATACAGACCACTCGAAGGATTCGTCTACGCAGTGAGCCCATTCAACTTCACAGCTATCGGAGGCAATCTGCCCGGCGCACCCGCGCTGCTCGGTAATGTTGTGATCTGGAAGCCAAGCGACTCGGCTGTTGCATCCAACTACCTAGTCCACCAGATCTTGCTCGAGGCTGGCCTACCTCATGGCGTCATCCAATTTGTTCCAGGCGACCCGGTCGAGGTTACAGACGCTGTGCTCGCTCATCCTGAGTTTGCTGCTCTCCACTACACCGGTTCCACGGCAGTCTTCCGAAAGCTTTATGGCCAGATCGGGCAAGGTATAGCTGAAGGACGCTTTAAAGGTTACCCAAGAATTGTGGGTGAAACAGGAGGAAAGAATTTCCATCTGGTACACAAGTCCGCAGATGTGGATAACGCAGTCTACCAGACCGTCCGAGCCGCGTTTGAGTTTCAAGGTCAAAAGTGCAGTGCTTGCTCAAGAGTATACATACCGGCTTCCATTGCAGACAAGTTCAAGTCTAAACTGAAGGAAGAGGTTGAGAAGCTCAAGATCGGACCACCGGAAGATTTTGGAAACTTTATTGGACCAGTTATTCACGAGGGTAGCTTCAAGAAGCTCTCTGGCGTGATCGATGCCGCCAAAGATGATACCGCCTTAACACTCTTAACTGGAGGCAAGTACGACAGTTCGAAAGGCTGGTTCGTACACCCCACCGTCTACGAGACGTCAGATCCGTTGCATAAAAACATGAAGACCGAGTTCTTCGGACCGATTCTGCACCTCTATGTCTACGATGATTCCAAAGCTTCTGCGTTCGAGGAAGCCTGCAAACTCGTTGATACAACTGCCGATTACGGCCTCACCGGCGCAGTCTTTGCCCAAGACAGAGCAGCAATCAGGTATGCCGAGGAAGCTCTTCGAAATTCAGCTGGCAACTTCTACATTAATGGCAAGTGTACGGGTGCTGTTGTCGGTCAGCAGCCATTTGGTGGCGCAAGAGCCTCCGGTACAAACGACAAGGCTGGTTCTTTCGCCTTGATGTCGAGGTTTGTTAGCATGAGGGCTGTGAAAGAGGACCTCCTGCCCATTGACAAGGTTATCTATCCCTCAAACGATATATAAGGGAGATGTGAAGGTCTTGTTAACTTGCGTCTTTGCGGCTGTCAAAGCTTATATGTGGCTGCAGTCTTCCTCATTTTGCATTCGTGGGAGTATGGTCTTTTGGGCACAGGGCAATTAGGCGTCATTGACGAAACATGACCATATGATGGAGCAAAGAGCAAAAGTCCACAATCGTTAATATTCTCCAAGATCTACGTTCACAATTAGATTCACATGAGTAGTCGTAGTATACATCGAATTATCTTCTTCCAGAAGCTGCGCTGCTTGTATCGACAGGCTGCAGTGTTTCGGAGCAATAATCATGCAGGAACATCAGTTGGTGGTGTGCCAGAAGCTTGGCGCAAGCCAATCAAAAGTGCACTGCTGCTGCCGTTCACCGACTTTGTTTACTAGACAAGCGCGACTGCCAAGCAAGTACAACTTTTAGTGCTTTCATTGGCTAGAACGCCAAATTCACGGTTGCTCCACCATCCACACCGAACCCCCAAACTTCGCTCCTGCCAAACATAACTGCGCTCTCAGCGATTTCCTCCACTCCTCGACACCTGCCCTGTACCGACATCTCGAGAGACATCTCGCTCGACGTACTCACCACCTTCTCAAATTCTTCCACCGCTTTCTAGATCAGACATCCAATATGCGTGAGATTGTAAGTATCGACAACTTTCAGCACGCGTTGAGCAGCCCCCTGGCTATGGCTGCCCCACTCTTTGTTGAAATCGAGCTGACCTTCTTGCTTTACAGGTTCACCTTCAGACCGGCCAATGTGTATGTACCAGAGGATTTGTAAGAAACGGTATTAGCTAGCTAACAGCTATTAGGGCAACCAAATTGGTGCTGCCTTCTGGTGAGTGCATGCCCAACTCAAAGCTCACAATGACAGCCGTTAACAATCACTAGGCAGCTCATCTCTGGCGAACACGGGCTTGATGGATCTGGAATGTAAGCAGACCTTGCGAAGGCGGAACCAAAATGCTCACACAGATAGCTACAATGGAAACTCAGACCTTCAACTCGAGCGCATGAATGTGTATTTCAATGAGGTCTGTCTACACCGCCAAAAGCTATCTAACGGCCATCACCCTCTAACACAACTGTAGGCTTCTGGCAACAAGTATGTTCCTCGAGCTGTCCTCGTCGACTTGGAACCCGGCACAATGGACGCCGTCCGTGCAGGCCCATTCGGTCAACTATTCCGTCCCGACAATTTTGTCTTCGGCCAGAGCGGTGCTGGTAAGTATGACACGCCGGGCGGCAAGAAGCAGGAGATAACAATGTGCAGGCAACAACTGGGCCAAGGGTCACTACACTGAAGGTGCTGAGCTCGTTGACCAAGTCCTCGACGTTGTCCGACGAGAGGCCGAAGGCTGCGACTGCCTTCAAGGGTTCCAGATCACCCATTCCCTTGGTGGTGGTACTGGTGCTGGTATGGGCACGCTATTGATTTCGAAGATTAGAGAAGAATTCCCTGACCGAATGATGGCCACTTTCTCCGTCGTTCCATCACCAAAGGTTTCCGACACCGTTGTCGAGCCATACAACGCAACACTCTCCGTCCATCAGCTGGTCGAGAACTCTGACGAGACCTTTTGCATCGACAACGAGGTAAGCTTACATCACTCCTATGCTCCAAGTCAGCGATCTAATCTGCCAAGGCTCTCTACGATATCTGTATGAGGACACTCAAGCTGTCCGCACCATCATACGGTGATCTCAACCACCTCGTCTCCGCCGTCATGTCCGGTGTAACCACCTGCCTGCGATTCCCAGGGCAACTCAATTCCGACCTTAGAAAAATGGCTGTCAACATGGTGCCATTCCCTCGTCTACACTTCTTCATGGTCGGCTTCGCTCCTTTGACCAGCCGCGGCGCCCACTCCTTCCGAGCCGTCACCGTGCCAGAACTTACCCAACAGATGTACGACCCCAAGAACATGATGGCTGCCTCCGATTTCCGCAATGGTCGATACCTGACCTGCTCTGCTATCTTCCGAGGTGCAGTTAGCATGAAGGAAGTCGAGGACCAGATGCGCAATGTCCAGAACAAGAACAGCAGCTACTTCGTCGAATGGATCCCCAACAATGTTCAGACCGCACTCTGCTCCATTCCTCCTCGAGGTCTCCGAATGTCCTCTACATTCGTCGGTAACTCTACCTCGATTCAAGAACTCTTCAAGCGAGTTGGTGATCAGTTCACTGCTATGTTCCGACGAAAGGCCTTCTTGCATTGGTACACCGGTGAAGGTATGGACGAGATGGAGTTCACCGAGGCTGAGTCAAACATGAACGACTTGGTTTCTGAGTACCAGCAATACCAAGATGCTTCGATCTCTGATGCTGAGGAGGAGTATGAGCAAGAGGAGGCCCTTGAGGAGCAGGAGTAAATGCATGCAACATACTTGCAACCATAGCTTACATGGTCGGCGTGTCTGCGTGGAAGAGCGAGCGCGTTGCGTGGATGTTGGCTTCCGGATTAGAATAGCAAGCGAGCAAATCGATTCAAGCGGCGTAAATGAACAAGAGCCTTGATTCTTACATTCAGGAATTGCCTTGCCTCTTTCGCCGTTCGGAAGGTGTCATGACAAGGGGGCGGGAAAGCAAGTGCATGACAAACATGCCTTCACCCTGCTGCGCATAGCATTTACGGTCATGCCGACGATCCGTGAAAATAATTCTTCCGCCTGTTTCATCACTTCCAGGAGTAATTGTGTGTCTCTAATGGTCTTATCTATAAGAGTTCGACGCTGGCTGCCCTGTTTTGCAACGGCATTGAAGACTTGGTTTTCATTAGGTCAAATGCTATTTCATCTCGTCCTTCAAACTTCGTGTTGTCCGATGCTCCAGGGATTCGGAAACCGGCAACTGTGTGTCAACACAGCCTACGCCATCCATTCCACTGCACTATTACTAGAGGGTATCAGTACCTTGAGTATGCTAGTCTCATCATTTGCTGCTCTACCCCCGCAACGTTCACACAGCCTTTACGCTGGGTCAACCCCCTTCCTGCCTTGTTTTTACAATCAAATTTGGTAAGTTAGCGAAGCACTCCCCATGCTCGGTGGGAAGTTTGCCCGTCTGACCTGCAACGCCATCAACCATGCCGTCGAGGAGCGGATACGAGTGTCATCATTGTGATGGGGCCACCGCAAGTGAACGTATATGTGGAGGAATCTTGATCCGACCGAGCTGGAGCAACAAGAACAAGCCGAGCTCCACCACTGCCGCAAGCATGACTTTGTCAACCTGCCCTTTTAAGTGCATCAATGAAGTCCTAGCTGGTACCGAACCTTTTCGATTTCCCAAGAACATATATAGTTTAGAATTTCAACGAGAGGCTTCCTACTTTTCCTACTCAAGGACACTCGACCTTTGATCAGACGCATACTGTGCACCACACACCTCACCCAGAAAGATCACGCCACAACCACGATGGCTTCGCCTAATTCACCACTTTACGACTACTCGATCGTGCCTTTTACACGAAGCATTAAGAACCTCCTCCATTGTATGGGCAAGGCAGAGACCTACGCCAAGGAGAAAGGCGAGAACGTGGATGATTACCTGCAGTTGCAGCTTTACTCGGATATGAAACCGTGAGTGCAAGACCGCTATTATTTTGCCTTGCTTCTCCATATCTCACTTCACTTTACTTTTCATTGCAATCAGTCCTAAAGGACATCGGCGCCGGTTGGGTCGGACACAGACAGCAAAATCACAACCTTCAACTAATGTGCCTTCCATTATCTGCCCCTACCCTCTTGACCCCACAGACTTCTGCTTCACGTCATTCCATTCCATTCCGCCTCCAGTCTAACTGAATCACCCTAACCACACCCACCCCGCAGCTTCAGCTACCAGATCCAGCGCATCTCCGACACGGCCAAATTCTGCCTCATCCGCATCGGCGACGTCGATGCCTCAACCGTATCAATGGAAGACAACGAGACAACCTGGGACCAGCTCAAGAGCCGTCTGGCACGCACGGTCGAGGTGCTAGAAACCAAAGCGAAGCCAGCTGACTTTGAGGGTATGTCTGTCCCCCCATCAACCCCGCCATCCATTCCCACACACGCATCCCTGGAGATAAGTTGCAACCGCCGAGCTGACGAACCCCATCCGCACCAGGGAAGGACGACAAGACCATCGAGATGATGAACGGCAAGATGCAGTTTACGCCCATGGCGTACCTCCAGAAATTCGCGATTCCGAATTTCTATTTTCACGTCACGACTGCGTATGATTTGTTGCGGATGCATGGGGTGCCGGTTGGGAAGCTTGATTTTTTGGCCGGCGCTGATCAGGCTCAGTAGTCAGTGATCAGTAATCAGGGAAAGTCCATGGGGCTCGAAGGGCCGAAGTGTGAGGATAGCGCGTACGTGCATGTAAGCTTGACACAGGGCGCAAGCTATCTATCGACGTAGGCTAGCCAGTGCGTCGAAAGAAGCCGTTGTAAGGAGTGATAGCATGATTGACGCTTGAGAGATTCGCGGGCTCCAGTAATGAAACTTCCTTAACACCAAGCATTTTGTAAAGGGGAGAACAATGACCGAAGAGAATAGGGGGCGTGAAAGTGGAATGAAAGAACACTAATTTTTGGCATTGCCGGGATCTCATAAGGTCTTCAATACTGACTTCTCGACTGAGATCATGAATCGAGCCATTTCAAGAATTCTGGCGTAAAGTAACTGACCACGATACCCGCACCCGCTCTGAGTATACCCTCTGTGCTCTCAAAAGCCATAGTTTTCAAGTCGAATACACCTGCCTTTGCACCTGCGTGGATCATGGCGTATTCACCTGATACCTGGTAAGCTGCAACTGGCATATCTTTGGCGATCTCCTTGGCATCAGAAATTATGTCCAGATAACTCGAGGCAGGCTTGACCATGATGATATCCGCGCCCTCATCGATATCGCGCCTTATTGCTCGCCGTGCAAGGCCACGGCCGCCTGGTGGTAATTGGTAGCATTTCCTGTCGCCGAAACTGGGACACGATCCTGCTGCATCTCTGAAAGGGCCATAGAGACACCCGCTGAATTTGGCGGCGTAAGACATGAGGTTGACCCGATGTGAAATTCCTTCTTCGATGAGCTTAAGCTTGATGGCGCGAATTCGACCGTCGTTCATATCTGAAGGAGCGACGCAATGAGCGCCTGCCTTCGCGTAGGCCATTGCCACGTCCGAAATGCGTTCGACAGACATGGCGTTATTCATGCTGCCATCTTCGTAGAGGATACCGCAATGGCCGTGGGAGGTGTATTCGCAGAGACAGACGTCTGTTACAATGAAGAGCTGGGGAAAAGCTCGTTTAATGACTTGGATGGCCTGAATGACGGGGCCTTCCGGATCGTCAGCTGCTGTGCCCAAGGCATCTTTGGCACCGGCTGCGAGAGGCACGCCAAACAATATCACGCTCCGCAGTCCCTGCTCGACGAGCGGCTGAAGGGTCGGTACAATTTTGTTCAAGCCGAGGCGGTTTTGGTTGGGTAGTGAGGGTATTGGAGTAATTTCGTCTGGGTTATCGGTGATGAAAAGCGGGTATATCAGCATTGCTTTTGTGAGTTGCCGTTCTGCTTGCCATGCTCGCGAGAGTGGGTGGCTGTAACCTGCATGCAGTTGAGAGGCGATGTCTCCTGCAATGCTGACCGAGGTCGCTTGTGTGGAGGTGTAGCTGCGCGCAATGCCCGGCCGCGAGACTGTAGAGCGGGAGTCATCTGATGATTTAGGGGAGTCCCTGAAGGACATGTCTTTGACTAGATTTGAGAATGACATATTGATGGAATGTCAGTGCGTGAGAGCGGCGTCCAGCGCCGAAGTGAGCAGTTGGTGGTGGCGGTGTGCGGTATTTTGTGGGATGACTCGATTTAGATATCCGCGTTCGTGGCACACTCGATCGAGAATTTGGGTGGCCGTGTAGCTGGATTAGTGCTGGGTAGTAGGAGTGTAGCTATCAGCGGATCGCGAAGACTGTACGCAGATATCTTTTTCGGAAATGAGCACGGCTTCGACCTGTCGACAGCCACAAAATATTGCGAGGTCGCAGCTTACTTCCCGCACTTCGATTGATTGGCCAAATGACGCAATTTCGCGATTGGTGGGATTGTGCCGAAGACCCTGGTATCACCCTAACCCCGCAAGTCAACTTCAATCTCCAGTGCAACTAACAGCCATTGCTCACTTCTACAGATCAGACCTATAGGAAAGATTCAACGACTCAGCTTACGACTCGCAAGATTTTCTCCAACTCTCTTCAACATGCAGGACTGCGAAGATAAAGTTTCGCGATGTGAGGATATTATTGCCTACCAATTTCAGAATAAGCTGCTCGCGCTTGAAGCTTTGCAGACGACGGGTTATCACATCGTTTGGCGGAAAGATTGGATGCCTATTCGCAAGAACGAGAATCTCGCTGTACTCGGAGACGTCTTTCTAAAAGCGCACCTTGTACAGAAGTGGTATCGAACTGGGCGCGAAAGGTGTAATCCACGACTTTCCGCAAATGAGTTTACCTTCACTTACCTTTGAAAGGTGACTGGACCACTATCGAGCAAGCCATCGTCGCCAATAGCAATCTTGCTCAGGTCGGCTTCCTCAAAAGCTTGGACACCTGTGTCATCCTCAACCCAGGCACTTACAGTGTGTCCGATAAAACGATGGCAACTACAGTGGAAGCGGTAGTCGGAGCAGTATACCTGGATGGAGGTGAAGAGCCCCTAGCACGCGTCCTCGCGACCTTGGGCCTCGAGCACCACTATCTGACTCTGGTAACGTACAAGAATCTTCCCTTTCGTGCAAGAATAGGTGTGGTACACACTTTGGCAGTTAACGTGTTACTAGGAACTCGCCACGGCGACTTCCAGAGAGCGCACGCAAGGGCTATTGGATGGGCTTATCTCGGTGAGGCTTAGATGCTTCCTCGAGGTGATGCAAATCTTCCCCGCCTTAAGCGCTGGTAAAGGAAGAGTACTCGGGGAAGCATCTAAGCTTCACCGACATAAGCGGATCTTTTCGCCCTTGCATGGGTTGTCTGGGAGTCGCCGTGGCGAATTCTCTCCCTTATTTGTGCCGCGTCAACGCAGTGCTAACTACAGTCATCACAAATTGACGCGGCATAGATAACGGATGATGTGGCTTAACAAAAGTTGGAATGTCGCGATGATTGGGCTCGACGGCAACCACCTAACAGTTGGATTAGGCGTAGACGTTGTGCGACCCTATACAAGAGTCTGGCTAGTGTCCGTACTAGCATATTTGGAATCAAGCGAGCGCCTTCTTTCAACAAGCAAGGTGCGAGGCCGCGACTTAAGGCGATGGGCATCTGGACTTCAACATCCAACGTCGACGAACCGACCTTGATTCATTCATTGAGCTGCGAAAACGTGAATAGGAGATAATCCTGATGGTATGCGTTGCAGCACCTCTGTTCATGCCTTCTTCGTAGATATCCTTCTTTGCACGGCCTTGTTCCTACCGTCCCAACTCCGACAAAAGTGATTAGATGCTTCCACTGCAAATACTATCGTAGCGCCTTCTATAGCTCCAATTTCCCTGTTTAGCCGACAGAAGCTGTCAAACCTTGCAATGATATGACTCGACTCGGCCACACGGCTGCCAAATCTTCGCCAAAACTTCTGCTGACTCGATTCACGGCCACAGAATATGATTGCTCGCGCCATTCCTTTCAATGCTTTAAACATCAACCAAGTGACATGCGCTCTCCGCTGTTGCTCATCGCAGAGAACCCTTTTACAATCCCCTTTTACACTCTCTCCGTGAACCCCATCTCATCGCTCCGTCCCAGGCGCATGCAAATACTCATGGTCAATCCCGAAGACTCCAATACACTTGGCCATCGCCTCATCCCCCCCATCACACCACGTAGCGCCGATCAAAGCCTCAACCACGCTCGCCATAGTCTTCTCGCTCACCTGACCAGTCCCCGGGTTCAGAATAACGCACACATCCAGCCCTTTCTCGAACCCCAGCTTCGAGAGTGTTTTGGCAGATGTGGCGCCTTGTATTGCCAGACTCCACTCACCTAGCACCAGCAAGTCAGAGACCCACAAAACGAGTGTACGGCAATGCGCCAACGGACGATCGGTACTTTCGGGATGAATCGAAAATTAAAAAAAGTGAAGAATTGCCCTCTTACTTACCTTTACTCCTCCCGCTCGCGTACCACTTCTTGCACAGATGACTCTTCAACAGCGCATCCCCCAGGATCGCCAAGTTGTCGTTCTTTCTGATCATTTGCGACTTGCCCTCTGAGAGCAATGGGCTGCCCGATGTCTGCAGGGCTTCGATGCAAAGAGCTTTCTTCGCGAACTGGTGTTGGAGGATGTCTTCGCATTTTGCGACTTTGTCTTCGCAGGCTTGCATTGTGTCGGGGGATGGTGTGTGATTTCGGAAGCTCAGCTGATCGTGGGACGGAGAGAGAGCGTATAGGGTTGGTGTCGACGTGGGTAGTGGACGTCGAGAAGAGCAAGGCTGCTGGGGTGCAAGGTGATTGGAGGAAGCTTGACGGGCCGGGATTGGGGGGCTAGTACGAATACGGGCAAAAACGCGGACTGTGCACCTCCTTCGACGCTAGATCGGTGCTGGATAGCCAGCCAGGAGCGCATGAATGCTAGAGGCGAAAGCCACTATGATTGAGACCACAGTCTGTAGCAGAGTCATATATTTCTCGTTCTGCTGACACAGTGTTAATGACACCTGAGGAAGATCATGGAGGACGAGATTGGCGCGAAAGAGTTCTGCTTGACACAGTAAGATTAACAAAATCCGAATAAAAGTAACGCTCAACTATAGGTGCTACAAAACCCCCCTGCAACAAGGATGATATCCGTCACTCGTCCCCCGGCTTCTCAGCATCTGCGTGCCCAACGTCGAACTCTACCTGACACTGGGCGCGGAATTTTGTCTCGTCGGCGGCAAACTAACACCTCCACTTCCGCTCGACCCAGAAGCCGAGCTCGGCGTCTCTGGCTCCTCAACACCAGCCATCCTCTTAATCTCAATAATCCAAGGATGCTGCAATAGCTCTACTGCCGTGCTGCGTTTCTTGGGGTCGCGCTCGAAGCACCGCTGCAAGAAGTTGATTCCGAGCTCACTCAATTGCTCCGTTGTCGGTAGGGCCGGTGGATTTCCCGAAGCGATGTTGTACATGATTGCCCATTCATTGTCGAGCGTTGACCAAGGCCGTCGACCGGTCGCCATCTCCAGGAGCACGCAGCCAAGAGACCAAATGTCTGCGGCACCGCTGAAACGTTGTGCCGACTCGCCGCGGATAACTTCGGGAGACATGTACATCGGGGTACCCGTTATCGTACCCTGTTGAGCACGAGGCGCTTCTCCAGGTTTGTTGCCACGTTGCAAATTCTGGTCCGGTTGTACGATTGTTTGACCCTGACGGGCTATGATCTTTGCGGCGCCGAAGTCAACGTATTTGATAACGCCATTATGATCGAGCAGAATGTTCTCCGGCTTGATGTCCCGATGGACGATGTGCGCGTTGTGGAGGTACGCCAGACCCTCGAGCATTTGGAGGGCGTAAACCATAATTACGGTCTCGTCTTCAATGCGGCCGTGTTCGAGTAATGAAGCCATTGAGCCGCCCTGGCAGTATTCCATGAAGATGTAGACCTTGTCACGGTGGACTTCGATGCCATAGTACTGGACAATGTTGGGATGGTCGAGTATAGCGAGCACACCCATTTCGTCTCCGATTTGCTTGACAATGGTGGGCACGAGCTGCGGGTCCTGAAGACGAATTTCTTTAACGGCCATCAGAGTGCCTGTGTCGAGGTTGATACCTTCATAGACGGAGCCGAAGGTACCGCCACCAACATACTGGCCCTGTTGCCATCGCATCGTGACGTTTGTGGCAGACGAGGAAAGAAAAGTTAGCGATCTGTCGGCTTCATTGGATCCTTCCAGCACACGTCCAAGGTTGGCTCTTACGCTGTTCTCATCTTCACTCTTGCGGCTGTCACAGACTTCCAAGGCAGCCATTCGTTGTTCTTCGACCTGCTTACAGCATTCATCATCATCGCGCATTTTGCTCATGTCCATTCTCCGGCCCAGCCCGCCAAGCGCCTCACTGCGTGAGCGTTCCTGCTGTGCTGCCAGTGTAGACCTTGCACCCATGATATCAAAATGAGAAATTAGTACAGACATGCATCCACCGACCTTTGACCGCATTAGTGCGTACTCCTCTTCGGTGATATCAAGCATCTTCCGGCCTCGAGTCATGGCCATTGCAAATTCTAGCGCTGCCACTGCCCACTTGAAGGTTCTCCTGTCTGCAGCATCGCAGTCATCACAGATAAAGCTGACCCAGTCAAGGCCCAATTTCGTCAATTTAGCGTTGTTCATCATTCGACGATTGTAGTCCATATAGGCAAGAGATCTCTTTCCAAATTCGGTGGCGAATGCAAAGCATGACTGAATCAGCTCAGGATTGGCCTTGCGACCATTTTGAGAGCGCACGACTTCCACACTCTCCATGATAGTGTTGGACAATTTGAACGTCGTTTTCTTGATTTTGCCCAACTCTGTGTTGACACGAGTCAGGTTTGCTCGCTGCTCAATCACAATGTCGAGATCCTGGCCGATCGCGCTAGCAAACTGCGCTCGTGCTGCTTGTAAGCGACCGGTGGACCCGTCTGCTACAAGCCGTAGTCTTCCGGTAGGGACGTGAGTCGCTAGGTCTCGAAAGTCAATTTCCATGTCTGGTCCTTCCCAATCAACAGGCTCCTCCGGATGGATGATGAGTATGTATGGATCTGAGGGGTCTTCGGGCTCATCTTCTGCATGGAAAGACGTGCCTAGAATCGACTTGACCTCGCTCGCGCGATTCCAAAGAGAAGGGGACGCCACATAGTAGAGTTCTTTGGGCATGCCTACTTCGGAAGAGACCAGGAAATGTCCAGTCATTGCAAGAGTTTGCATGAACTCGATAAGCTGATCAGAATCCATGCCAAGGTTGTATTCTGTCGCATTCTCAAACCTTTGTCTCAAAAGTCGAGAAAATCGGAACATCTTTCGCTGCCTTACGCGCACCGAGTCGAGGATAGTCTTATACCTCTTCTCCATCTCGAGAGACGACTCGTCATTACGTGGACGCAACTCCCGCTCAAATGAGCTGGTAAGACGTGCCAACGATTTCGCCGTCAGAGAGCTGAACTGCTCGGCAACTTCAACATCGCCGCCTTCGAGTTGTCTTCCTATCTCGTTCGAGAAACCCCATTCTTGTTCCAGAATTTCGGCCTCTCGGAATGTGTTTTTGTTGGATGTGAGCTTCCAATTTAACATTTTGAAGTAGAATTTTAGGGCTTCAACTATTGTTGCATCGAAGTTCTCGTCAATACATGGAGGCAGGTCCCAACCAGGCTCTGGATGAGAAATGGCGACGTATTCTTGCTTAATGAGACACGCAAGCTTCATCAGAATCTGGAACTGTGCAATCATTTGATCGATTATCAGAGGTGACTGCTGAGCAGGCTCTTTCATCTTCTTTGCATAAGAGAGTCTGACTTTGATGATTTCCTGGATGAGACGTGAAGGAAAATTTATGAGAGTAAGCAGTTCCTCGATATATGGCGGCAAATGTCGTTCGTGGAAAGCGTTGGCGTTCTCGATGAGAGTGCTCTTCGCCTTGACTATCACCTTTGATATACCATGAAACATGCTCTCCTTTCCTTGAAGTGATTTGAGGCCATCTTCCTTCAATATGCGGTCAATAAAGGAGGACTTGTCAATCAGCTCACTAGAACCGGACTTGGAGCGCTGTCGGTTGAAGTCAAGTTCGGGGTTGCCTACCCAGGCTTGCAATATGCCAAGCTCGGTGTTGATAGTCTCAGTGACGTTGTGCCACGAGATGACAGCACTGCAGCTAGCTTTGAACGCATCAGAGGCTGCTCGCGACTGACCTTTTTCAAGCTCGGACCAGCTGGGGTATAGCCAACAGCACTTCTCAATTTTAGCAACGACCTCTTTCACTTGCTCGACAGGAGTTTTGCCCACAACAGTCTCTCCTTTAATTTCGAAGTCGATAATGCTGTCGATGGTAGGACCCAGATGCGACCGAGCTTCGTCGATCATCTTCTTCTGCATCTGCAGTGGGCGGCCGTAGTATTTTGCCCTCGATCCATACCAGATCTCTGACCGGATCTCCTTTTCGCTTTTTCGCTCTGTCGTGCCTATCAGCCGTTGCTTTTCCTGTCGGACAACATCGCCCTGGAGTACCGAAGCTAGCATGGAATGCCATTCCAGACGCTCTCGGCTCGCCGGATTCCGCAAGTCTTCGTCTGTGGGAGCCGAGTCTTCTTCAAGAATCATTTTGGTTTCATCATCTTGATATTCCATCCCAGGCTGTTCCGTACGTGGGGACTCATCATCTGTGCCATCGTCTGTTGCACTGTCCCAGATGATTGAATCGCCCATGGACGTCCTTGGATCGTTGTCCGGCCACCCTGACTGCTTGAGGGTGTTGATGTATTTCTGCTCTTGCGCTCTGTACTGAGCATTTGGATCGCGGCGTGAGGGTCTGATGTTCATAGAAGAGCCTTGCCGGCTACTGAGGTTCGTAACCTGTGCAGGTCTTCTCGGAGGATTGTACGTGCTGGATATCGCTCGCAAAGGTGGATTTGGTCGCGGACCTCGCGAATCGGCAGGATGGGATTGTTCGGCCATGTTCATAGGTCTTTCCAGGCCACCGGCCCCACCACTTCCACTACCAATACGGGGTCGATTACTGCTGTGTGAGCCCCATGAGTTCAAGACAGAGCCGACGTTCGAGGTGGAGTATGTCAAGGTCGATGCTGGCGTGTAGATGGTCGAGCCGTCTGCGTCGGGATAAGGCTGCTGTACCGGGGTGCCGTAAGGATAGGGAGGAGGTGGATGAGGATGTGGAAGAGGAGGAGAGTCTTCGTCAGAGTTGTGCAAACTTCCACCCTGACCGTTGAGATAGATTTGCTCGTCATGCTCCATTACGCTGGGAAGCCGCACGGCGCCGGCAGTTCCGAGTCCATGCAGCTCATCAGACTTGAGCAGGCGCGGTCCAGCAGATCCAAAGGGGAGGGACGCGAGTTCGTAAGGCCGGACTGCAGTAGGCGCAGACAATCTGATAGCTTGTGTAGATTGCCCGTTGGATTTGGGAGATTTTCCTGACAAAATTATCGAGTCTTGCGAGAGGCGTTCAGGTGGTGCCGGTACTGGAATGGACGTGGGCACCGTGGCGCTGGTCATGTTTGCGGATATGCGTTAATCCGAACTCTAAACACTCACCCTATCAGACACATGGCAAGGGCAGCATTTTGTGAGCGAGATAAAACACCACAAATTCAACGTGAAGAATCATATTTACTTTCACGTAGAACTATCTATCTAACAGCCAAACCCTCGGGATGCCGCTGTCGACTATCATCTGGGCGGCTCTCGCCAAATGCTCGACACCGCCGACCATCGAAATATTGCACCATTCAATACGGATTTATTTCTCCACTGACGACACGCGTCGGCAGCCAAGTACAGTTGTTCTCGGCGGGCACCATGCCTAAATCCCTGCTTCAACCCCTGCGGCCAACTATTTTGTCTTCCAAATCAAGAATTTTGTCAACCTCGCTAAAATTGTCGAGGCGCGGGAACAGCAAATTACAAACGCTCAGGGCAAAAGTACACTTTCATTTGCTCTCCCTAAACAGTTCACAACTGTCTCGAATCAGTGTTTGTATTTCATACAGATCATTTGGCATACCGATTCTGTCCGACGGTCAGTTTCCAGATTCGTAAAAGCGTCCAAAGTGCGCTGTTGGTAGCCATGTGAAGGTGCCGTCTCACTAGAATTTCGTCGGGGGTGAAACGCTGCAACTTGCTTATCCAACGCCTGGCTTGCCCTTAATCAATATCGTCCTTACGAAAGGCTTTGGTCCGCTGGACTTCGGAAAGCTCTTCCGAACTGGTTGGGGAGAAAGGAGGACGGTGTTTGGGTTGCGCATGTGAACCGAAATGCTCTGTGTGATTGGCGGAATTGAGACAGCCGTTGCCGCGGGCTATTCCCAGCGACTAGCTTATCTCTCCCTGCAAAATGGATTGAACATCACGAAGTCGCTTCTCTTCATTCAGCCTCAATACTCCACACATACGAGTGTTCAACGTAGCCGACACAGCTGATCCTTGATCGGGAAAATCGTGACTGCATTGATTCAAGTCTTCACTCAGGCGAAGCCTCCGAAACTGCATACATTAATGAATGGACGTGGTGCCCTGATTCATCTAACCGTTGCCGGACGCAAAATTTAAAGGGAGCGTCTATCTATCGGCTGTCTATTCACCAGGACCGCATGATCACGCTCTCTCCTTCAGAGAATGTCATCAGGACTCAATTCGGTCCAAGATGTCAAATTGACGTGCAAGGTAAAACCACTGCGAACTCACTCCATGCAGTTTTTCGTACCGGTAATACAAGGTTCGGCAATATTTCAATCGCCATGTCCCCCGAGACGAATTGGCGCTAAGAGAGCTTGAGATGTTGTGATAGTTCCGGCATCTACTGTTGTCCGCCTTGCCCTACTGAAATCCCCATGGGGTAGCGATTATTGGACTGCACATCCTCGGCCAACCCAATATTTTGCAAGCTTAACCAGAATGACTCTCCGTCTCGGCGGCAAATGTGTTGCCGCACATATATGGGGCATAATGGATCTTCCAACGGGACAACGCTCTATCGATGAAGCAGCAAGGTATATAACGATCATCCCTTGTGTTCGGTTTTCCTGACCCTCTTCGAAGTTCCTGTCGCTTGCTACTACTTTCAAAACCGCAACCATGGGTAACCCACGCCTTGCCCTCGGGAAGCGTACCGAGAAATATGCAAATGAGATTGAAACCGCCGAAAAGGCTGGCGTTGACTCGTCCAAGAGAGACTACACCGGTGCGGTCGCGAAGACCGACCCAGCAGAGATCAGGCTGGTCAAGAAGCTCGACTACCGGATAATGGTAGGTTCCCACGGCTGCCCTGCTGCAGCATGAACATCCGCTCATGACTTCCACTAGCCTACGCTCTGTGTGATGTACTTCCTCAATTATGTCGATCGAAATGCTATTGCTCAAGCACGTCTCAACAACCTCGAGGAAGATCTCAATATGACCGGTACACAATTCAATACAACAGTGTCGATCCTATTTGTTGGGTATGTGCTCATGCAAATACCTTCGAACATGATGATCACGAAGCTTCGTCCCGGCTTGTACATGAGTGGTTGGATGCTCGTCTGGGCCGCCGTCTCGGGCTGCACCGCTTTGGTTCAGAATTACGGCGGTCTCGTTGCTTGTCGGTTCTTCTTGGGTATCACTGAGGCACCTTGTAGGTTGCAGCATCATCGAAGCTGGCCGTTATGCTAATTATGTGAAAGTCTATCCTGGCGCCACATATGTACTTTCGATCTTCTATACCAGAAAAGAAGTTGCTGCTCGAATAGCAGTGCTATACTGCGCACAGATCCTAGCGACCGGCTTTTCTGGACTGATCGCTGCAGGGATATTTGCTGGTATGGATGGTTTGAAGGGCATCGCTGGCTGGAGATGGTAAGTCACCCCTACTAAGTAAACGACCTACGCTTACATACCTAGGCTTTTCATCGTCGAGGGCGCAGCAACCGCACTTGTCGCGATTTTCGGCTTCTGGCTATTGCCTGATACACCGTTAACGACAAGGTGGCTGAATAAGGACGAGCAGGACCTCGCTCATACACGAATGGAACGCGATCGCGTGTCCGATGCTCAGGGTCAAGCGTCTGCTATGGAAGGCTTGAAGCAAGCTTGCAAGGACAAGCGAACTTGGCTGTTCGTCCTCATGCAGAACTTCCACCTTTCGGCATGCTCGTTCAACTCGTTCTTTCCAACGTGAGCAATTCCACACCTTCCTTCTGTAATTCACTAACCCTTGTTTTAGTGTCGTCAAGACTCTCGGCTTCAGCACGACAGTCACCCTCGTCATGACATGCCCGCCGTTTATTTTCGCTGGATGCGCTGGCATCCTTTTCGGTTGGAGTTCCGGAAGGTACCATGAGCGCACCTGGCACATCACGACTGGTCTAACGATCGCCATCGTCGGTTTCGCCATTGCAGCGTCGACGCTGAACACGGCAGGAAGGTACATTGCCTGTTTCATCTTTCCAGTGGGTGCGTATTCGGTCAACAGCGTCATAATAGGCTGGGCGTCGAGCACACTCTCCCAGACCAAGGTATGTTCTGTACTCTGCGAGACACGGTAAAACGCTAACCGAACCTAGGAGAAGAAAGCTGTTGTGTTAGCGATGACCAATGTCGGCGGACAGATTGGATATATCTATGGCGTAAGTCTTTCACACCTTCGTCCAAGTCCTATACTAAGATCTGTTTTCAGGCATATCTGTGGCCTAAGAGCAATTCACCCCGATACGAGATCGGCTTCGGAGCATCTGCTGGATTTGCGCTGGCTTCGATCGCATGTGCTTGGTGCATTAGAGTTCTTCTCAAGAGGGAGAACGAGAAGATTCGAGCAACCGATGACTCGGAAGACCTGAATCTGTATGGTTATTAGACACTCTACAGGGCCTTAACCTGCGCACTAAGGAAGCATCGATACGAAGAAATTATTCTCACCAGCTAGGTGCCGTGGCACCTGAAACAGTGAAACGCAGCCGGCAACCTCGAGGGTAGCCTCGACAACGATAGAGAGCGTACATAAGTACTGCAAATCATGATATTGCTCCATTTGATCAACAACCAGGTTCGGATAGCGGAACGCCATTAGAGCTACATCATTTATGTGACTTCATCTTTCCTTGCTGCGTCCATCACTCGCACTATGGATATGACCGTTCCCACATCATAGCAATTAGTTAGCTAATGTGACGGGTCTTTACGGGTCTCATGCTACTCGTTCACCCCGAGTATCTGAATCTTAGTGGCCTCGGACACGTCCGAACCTCTCTCTCAGGTTGCGGCTGCCAGAATACTCCCGCGTGCTTTCTTGATTGTGTAACATAACTTAGTGCGTGCTCGCACCAGTCACCTCACGGAATAGCCAATGCAAAAGGACTTTCATGGGTGCCAAAGCCTCACCGTTACCTCAAAGGAGTTACTCAAGGTGAGAATCAACAACCGTGGCATGATGGTGAAATGGACTGCGGAAAGTGTAGTCTCGTAATGAGAATCTTGAGTCACAGATGAGCAGGAGCCGCCTGACCTGCCCAAAATTCTTGACTCCTTAATCCATGCATCCACTTTCAGCAAACCAAGTAACGAAACGAAGTCCTTCTTACTGGTCGCTTCATTCATTCTTACTGAATACTATCACCAATTCCTAGTTGTGAATACGCACTTCAGCTTCGTGAATTGTGCATCCAATTGGAATTATCAAGGAGTGACGTTCACCGTCCAAGTTGTTCACTCTTATGGCCATCTTTCATGCACTAGCTTCCTCTGTTGTCGCACTTTGCTCGATTTCAAACATTCAAGCACTCTTGCCGTAGCGGCTGTGCGCTGCACACGTCAGGATCTCTCAAAACAGTATGAGCCGTAGGACGCTGAGCTTGAGCCGTTTGCGCGATAGGTTGTTCAACTAACCGATGGCTTGGTAGTGACGGGACTGTGGGTGCATGTGGTGCCCTGCTTAGAGCACTATGGTGCCGGTGATGACCTTGGGGAATTGGAGCAGAAACTTGTTGATGAACTGTGATGTCTTGGTAGGTGCTTGACGATTGCAATGAGAGAGGATCCTGGTCTGCTGTTGCGTAGGAGTCTGCCCGCCCCTCTAAACGCGAATCTTGAACGACACGTTGAGCAGGAGCTGACATGTATTGCTTTTTGATAAGCAGTGCCAACAATGGCGTCAAAGTTGCAAAAACGCCAACGATGCCGACGATCACTTCTGACGACAGAGCCATGTCTCACGAGCTCACAGCAGCGGCTGCAGTTTTGTGTATCTCTGAAGTCCGCCCGTCGCCTTTATTTTGCGCCTGACTGAGCTGCAGGGTGAGGGCATTTCAAGCCTAAACAGCTGCAAATTTATAGAACACGGCAGAGACACATCTACAAAATAATGGCATGGATGCTGCTCCCCAAACTGCAGCGGAACATCGATACGCTAAAGTGTCCTACTTGTCGCGCTACAGGTGGTGCACAACTAAGGTGCAGGCTGTGACAACAACAAGATTCACACTTCAGAGCCTTGTCTATTGGACCTGCTTTGTTTAAGTCTCGCGCTATCAAGGGGACACCTTTTTTTGAAGAGATTGACCACTTCGGCAGTGTGCCTATTCCAGCCCCGAGCGTACGATTTCCGCATGCCCAGCGATATATGCTACTCCTTACAAGGGTCTAGCCAAGCAAAAAGTATCGCGGATGCGGTCGACGTACAGGTTTATACTTAGCACGTTGGCTCAATCTGCGCCTATTTCAGACGGGGCGTCCATTAGGTGTGAGCCAACTCAACAACGCCTTCGGTACCTACTGAGCCTCCCATTTAAGCGTCACGGAAAATGAGTATCGGTGCAACTCACCGACAATATTGATACTGCGATTGAAGTGCGTAGTCGGATTGACGCAGGTAAGTCCCCAAAACATCGATGTTTGTTGCAGATTCCGAGGCGCTAAAGATTGGCGGCAAGTGGGGCTTCCGCAACTTCCCCGGCACCCTACGAACGTTTCAAGCCCAAAAAGAGGGATCATCGCCTGAAACAATCCTACAGATTCTTAACGACCCGATACTTCCATGATGTAACGCACGGACAAAGAGGCTGGCTTTTTCAAGCCTTTTATCACAGCTCGGCGCAATGTATGTCGTACTTACCGAAGAAAGTCTAAAATTGAGGGAATTGGTATGGGCTCTAGGCCCATCCTGTTTGTCGCTTTTCTGAAAAGACTTGCGCGTGCTGCCCTCCACCGCCCATCACTGATGCTTTCCTCCCCTCCTAAAAGGCAGCATTCGGTTGAATCTCTGCTGGAAGCAGACGGTGAGCAGTTTATGAGCAGCTTTCAGCTCCCTTCAGTCATTTGACGTGCGTTCATCTCATCTCGACAACTAGACATCCTGCGGGGTTGCAGGATGCACTTTGAGCTCCCATTCCGGCTTTGAATGTCACCAAAGTAACCAGCATACCTCTGACGCTAGTACTGTAAAAAGAGAGAACGGCAGCAGCCTTCAAGCAGAACATGAAACGATCGACTGAGCGCGTCACCGAGGAGCAATGGAATAAGTATAGAGAGCTTCTTTATGAGCTTTACATAGCCAGGAACTTTACTGTGAAGGCCGTCAAAGCCTTTATGCAGGAACAGCATAGCTTTTTCGCAAGGTAATCTCTTTTCAGCCAAATGCTGCATCCACACTAACCCCCAGTAGTCCGCAACAATATCAGCGAATTTTCAGCAAGTGGTCCTGGTACAAGAATATGAGGCAATCACAACAGCTTCAGCCCACCCAAATAACCTATTGTCAACACCTCAGCCTTCCTCATTCAATCGTTGATTCACACGATCAACCATGGCTACCTCCCAGGATCAAGTCAGCCGTTCCACGATGCGTAGAGTCAGCATTCATGCAATGCTCCAGTAAAGAAACAACGCCGAGCAGCAAACAGATGCTTGAGATCGCGCTTAAGAGCATCATACTGCATCTACTCCGCGTTTGGCGTGTTGAAATATATGGCAGCCCTACGACGGAAGTGCCAGAGCTAATCAGAAGTATTCCCAATCAGCTTTTCGCGGACGTTTGCGAGGTCCGCCAGTTGCATCCTGAATTCACAACTTATTATGAAGAGCAAGTTCTGGCGCCGGCAATGACGGATTCAGTCGCCTTTGGATTTGTGCTGCAGCAACAGGAATTTGCAGAGCAGCTACAAGGATTCTGGCAATATCGCTGTCAGGTTAGTCCACGGACCTATCCTCCTGGGGTGTATTTCATTCCAAGTCCTTCATCGGCCGACGTTGAATATTCGAATTTCTTTGCCTACCTTGAAACTTTTGATAGCTTTCCAGTCGGGCACGCGTGCGACTTTGCCCAGATTATCCGACAAGACCTCCATTGCCAAACCGCGCAACAATTGCAGTTTACTACCATTTTCCTCGCAGCTCTCTTGTATATACTCATCAAAGACTTCCACCGTCATTTTCTTGGCCGTATTCTTGTTGAAACCATTGGGTCCTGCGGCGCCCATATTCTAGCGCCTGTCACGCAGGAATCGAGCCTTGTTCTTGGACACACAATCTCGACTGAGCTGTTGCGTCTCTCGCTGGATCAAACGTACCCAATCACATGTTCGCAGCTCTTGGAGGCTGGACTTGACCCTAACACCAATATTGATGCTTCCTCAACCCCTATACAATACCTTCTTAGTCGACCAAACTTGGTAGCTTGTGGAAATATCGGTGATATGTTGAGGACTTTGCTGGCATATGGATCTAATGCCAACTTATGCGCGACACACGGTCAGCTGAACACAAACTTTGCCTGTTGCGCCAGGTTGCCAATCATGCTTGCCCTAAAAGCACAAGATTCCACGTCACTAGTCAAGTACCTCGTCGACCCCGACGTCTCTGTTGGCGTTGAGAACAACGGAGATCCATCACTTTTGGTGGACAAGCTAGGTCCACACAAGAAAGCCCGACCCAGCAACTACGCATGTGTTGATGTTTTGACGTCAAGAGACCTGCGCTGCGGCGAGTACTATGGAGAGAACATTCAAGTCAGCCTGCTTGCTATTGCAGCAGCGGAGGCCCAGACCGACCTGCTCTGGAGTCTTTTCCGAGCTGCCGCTGATACAAGTCTCTGTGCCCCAAAGCGAAGCCTAAGCCCTTTACTCGCTGCCGTCCTTTCGGACCATAGGCATGTCAAGGGTTTGCTATTGCACATGGGGCGTAATATTCCCTCCTCAAACGAAGGCCAGGCCTTTGAGGAGCGTCACTTGTTTGGCACGAGGTGGCTCAGGCCATTCTACGTCGCCGTTGCAACGCAGGATGTTCCCATCATGGAGCGAGTGAAACCATACATAACCGCTGTTTGCCGTCCTTCGAAGGATGAGAGAAAGGTCCTGAGACAGACCTGCCAATGGATATATTCACGGGGGCAACATGCATGTTCAACATCTTTCCTGCACAATTTTGTGGAAGCTAGCATGCTGCACAGCTTGTTCGCTGCCGAGCAGCTGCAGAAGTTGATTCTCCAATGGTTGAAGACGAGGGCGCAATAACGCCTATGACAGCTGCCGAGTGTAAGTCAATAGTTGGTCTGAAGAAGTTATGGAAACCGTGCTAAGTCTTTCAGAAACTTGGTTCATCATCATTGATCGTCAGTCATAAATCATGAGCATTCACATCCCCATGTGCAAACCTATAAGCCACGTCGCTCAGATAAGTCATACTGTTTTCGTTATCTATCAGTCTCAAACCACGCCGATGTGCGATTCGGATCCTCAGAAAGATCACCTTTCTTGCGGCGGAATTGGCTGTCCGCCCGGTGGAGGTGGGAAGCCGGGGGTGAAGCCAGAGCCTCCCTGTGCGGGCGGAGCTTGATAATTAGCTTGACCACCACCATTTCCAGAAACCGCACCAGCATCGGAGTTATGATACCCATTCGCAGCGTCCTGCTGATGACTTGCCCAACCATAAGGATTGTCGTCAAAGTATTGCGTAGAATGATTCAAATCTGCCCCGGGTCCTTGTCGATGTCCCTGCTGCCCAGCCGGATACCCATTCGCCCCACTCATATACGGGCCCCCTGACCCATGGTACATTTGTTGCGTTCCAAATTCGTTATATCCATTACCGCCGTAGAACGGGTCACTTAACGTCGGCGCACTATTTGCATAAGCGTGCTCACTCATCCCCACTAATTCCATTTTCTGCCTTCTCGCCTTCCTCTTCATCGCATGCCTCTTCCTCTTCTCCAGCTCCTCCCTCCACTCATCGTTCTGCTCCTTCATCTCTTTCCACTCCGCGTATGCTCCTTTGACACCCAGTGCCGCAAGGCCAATGCTCGCCGCATCCTGCAAGCGATCTCTCGCTTTATGCTTCGATGCCTCCTCCTGACTAATTTTCCCTGTATTCAACGCCTTCTTCCGCGCCGCACGCTTCCCGTAACTCTGGTATACACTGTTGCCTGCATGTATCGTCGCCACAGTGGCTAAACCGCCACTGACCAAGAGTCTCTTACGACTCTTCTTCTGCTGCTTCTCATCTTCGGAACTGGAACCCAAGTCAGAATCAGAGTCTGTTTCAGGGTCGCCGGTGTGACGCGGGCCCTTGTCATACGTGTAGTCCGGCGGCGGGGGCGAGAGAATTCCGCCACCCGGACCGACGCTAAGGGGCCGGGGAATCATGGCGCCGGACTGTGGGTCTAATGAACGCGATTGGGGATTATTGCTTACATCACGGTTGTCATATATGCTTGATCCTCGGCCGTTGAAGCCTGACGGGGGATCGTAAATACTGCCGCCGCCGCGGCGGTCGTCTGTGTAGTCGTCGTCGGCGTAGCGGGAGCGGGAGTGGCGCCGGGGACCGCGAGAGCGGCTACGTTCGCGGGCGCCGTAGGGATCAACTTTGTCGGCTTGCTTGTCGAGGCCGAGTTTGGAGAGACCGCTAGCAATGACGCTGCGAGAGCGAGAGCGCTTGGGCGGAGAGCGAGAGTCATCGCGGGAGTCATAGGATGGAGAGCGTTCTCGGTCGCGACCACGAGAAGAGCTGCGGCCACGGAAGGAGTCAGCCGCCTTCTTGGCGGCAGCGGCGATTGCGCCGCCTGCGAGGAGATCGCCTGCTCTGGAACGGGAGCGAGAGCGGCTGCCTCGGTCTGGACTTATACGACGACCGTCTGGACCGCGAGATCTGGAGCGGGGACCGTTGACGACGCGGTCGGTAGCTATACCAGCAACGGCGGCGCCGATGGTGTCGCGCAGCTTGTGCTTCTCAGGATCTTTGTCTCGGTTGATAAAGCCATCGACACCGCCAGCTGTTAAGGCTGCAGTCAGGACGCGCTTGCCTTTTTCACCGCCCCAGCCTCCAGGCTCCTGTCTAGCGCGAAAAGCTGCACCTGCTCCGGCAAGAATGGCTGCTTTGAGAGCTTGTTGCATCTGCTCTTTTCTGCGATCTGACGAGTTTGATCTGTCACGGCGACCACCTCTGCTTCGAGAGCGTCTACTGCGGGAGTTTGATCGAGATCTGCTCTTCCCGGTAAGTTTGGCAACGAGCCCACCGAGGCCTATTGCTTCGAGGGCTTCTTCAGGCATCGACTTTCTTCTTTCCCGCTTGGGTGGCGTTCTGCTCCTGCTGCGAGACGAGTAGTCTGAGTGTGCGTCACGTCGGCTTTGTCGGTGACCTCTTCTGTCATCATAGCCCTTACGCCTTGCGCCATAGTATGAGTCTCTGCGGCTACTAGCGTGTGATCGGTCGTCGTCATAATATCGATCATCCTCAAACGATCTCGCTCTTCTATCTGCGGGTTTCGTGCCACTCTTTCGAATGGTCGTCTCGCGATAATAGCCTCCTCCGGGAGAGAAGTCTCTTCTAACTTCTTCATCCCACTCTGGGCTGTCGCTCCGTCGCTTCACCACTGCAGTAGATCGCTGATTTTCTCTTGTGTTGTTGTACGCTGCGTCATCGTAGTAGTCATCATCTCGCCTCCGGTCTCTCGTTCTCGGTCGCCGCTCGTCATAGTACGACGACATTATCGTGGATATGGTCGAGTTTGTAACGAAGAAAAATTATATTCGCTATGAAGATAATAGCGATGTCCGCAACGAGCTCGTCAGCGCTTGCGTAGTGTTGCAGAGGTCCAGAACGCGAGGAAGCCGTCGACACTGTGAGGCGGGGCAGGTCGCTTTTGAAGCCTGAGAAAAGCGCAAGTGGCGCTGAGCTTGGCGACAAGGATTGATCCGATGTAGACGCCTTGTGCTAATGATGAAACCGGACTGAGACTGGAGAAAGGGACAGTACGCGACACCAGGTTGCCTTGGGATAGGTGTATTTGGTGTCACCAGAAAGTGGATAGAGTGAGCGATATTGCAGAAAGTTCAGGCCCAGCGTTTGTGAGCAAAGACCAGGGCTTCGCAGATGACGGCACGCTGGACTTCTGTTGGGCTGAAAGCAAGGAAGGTTGTGGCACGACTTGCAAGGGAAAAGCCAAAGTCTAAGGGACTTTTTGGCAGTTGCGAAAATGAGTCCTGGTACCTGCTGACCAACGTTAACACGACAACAGGAGGACCTGAGTGATTTGGGCAGCACGAATAAGGCGCGAAATGATTTACAAAGTGCGGCTGTGTAGGACGAGTTGAGAGTTGATACGACCGTTGGCGGGACCCAGCCATTCTTGCTCTCTGCCACGTAGCGTTACGTCATTAGTGTCCAGCTCATGCCTGACAGGCCAATCCGAAGTGAGAAACGGCTGATCCACCTCTGACAATATCACCTGATGACCATTTAGCCCCGGGCACGCATCTGTGCCTGTTGGTTGATGCCCAAGGCATTAAACATGCTATCCATGTTGCTGCGATTCAACCGACAGCGTCAGGCCTACTTCCATGCGGTGCAGACCTAGAGGGCATTCACGGTCTTGTATTGACGTTTGCACTGACCTCTGACGGTCGATCAAGACTTGATATGATGAATTGATTTGAATATAAGTATATTTTTTATACTATACGCCGATCAACCTGGGATGTAGGGACTTCAGAACATTGAGGTAAATGTATTATGTCCAGCTCTGTACACTGAGAGATTTGATGCCGTTGACCAGAATCGATCATTCGAATTCAAGTTCGGCAGTGAGCCAATCTCTTTGACGAAGCAACAATGAACTATGGTGAAGCCTCTGGAAACAGATGGTATTCTTGGTCCAGAGTTACTGCCAGCTTCCGCACAATGAACAACGTTAAAGAACCGAAAAGCAGGATTACCACGCAACCTCAAGCACTGGCCCTGCCACCTGTACCCCTAAGGCCAGTCGGCGTCCTGAAGATGCTGCAGAGCTTGTCGTCATTGGGCTCGCACAGAAGGAATGACTCGGCACAGTTCTACCAGTCTCCGAGTCTCAAACAACCCATACGACCTAGTCGGCACTTTCAGTGCGTAGCACACTGCAAATCGCGTAGTATTGGATTGCTAAAGGCAAAAGACAAAAACTTATTCATGTGGCACGCGCTCGGCAGAAGAAGGTAGCCTCGTCTCTCAAGCTAGACTCATTCTTCCCCTTCGGCTGAGGAGACTGCTGGGGAGAGGGCGCTGGGAAACGGTAATTGATCGTACTGGAAGTGACCCGATACTGTTAGTCAAGATGGTTAGACCATTCAGGTGAGCAGCAACCACTATTCATTTTTGACCACCTATCAGGTCGTGTCCAAAGAGAAAGCTCTAGGTTCGAGTGCAAAAAAGCTCCAATTGAATCTTACCTTTGCGCAAGTTCCAGCAATCGTGTCGCTAGCCCTAGTGTGGACTGCATAACGAACTGTTTGGTGCTTTAACCCATGCACGGAATGTGTTGCGTATTGGCACCCCTGATGAATCTGATCTGAAGAGAAACTTCATTCGTGCATGGGGCATTCACCCACATCTGGCGGCCTCGCCGTGCAGTACGTAATGTGAGCGAAGCAATAACGGTGTCAGGGTCTGCCGATGCTGGGCAAAGCTTTGTTTGCACCTTCGCCAACGCTTGTCTGCTCTAGTGCACTCGGTACCTTGGTAGCATGGGACGGCGGAGAACTTAAGCTCCATTTTGGAGATATTTTAAGCTCAATCTTATAAATTGGAGTTTTCTGGTCTGTCACACTTGCCCAGGGAAATCGAATGTGTGATCTCCGAAAGACCTTATTCAGTGCAGACGAATTTATGTGCTAGCCATGGAAAGGATTCAAGGAGGTTCAGCAACCATGCTCGCGCGTATCGTAAGCTTTCGAAATTCCAAATGTCACGGATCGACTGTAGTTTCGTCTCCATCGTTTATCATTAGAAAGCCCCGAGCTCACAGCGCGAAGATAGTCAATGCCGATACGTAGAAGGACTCAGCAGACCCCAGCCAAGACGTCAACAAATCCAAACAGCTTTTGCGTCCAGATGAAGCACTTCATGTACACGTGCAGACAATCAGACTTTACGCTGCAAATAAAGCCAGCCATACGCGGTAAAGCCCAAAAGAAGTGACCGATAGCTATATTTAATACGACACCGAGTTCAAGAGCCCTTATTCGGCAACTATATACTGGGCCTCGCCTTCGGGTCGCTAATCGACGCCGATACGAGGAACTCTAATTCTATATTGACTGTATATGCATGCTCGGCGCCTCGTTACTCTTTCATGTTTCAGGCATACTGTAAGCTGAACATAAGGAAAATTTTCTACTATAGTGAAAGCGATCTTGTGAAGGCAATAGGTATGCTACTACCAAGCTGTGTCAACCAAATTGCGGCAGAGCGTCAAAGCTGAATTACTGAAAGATGGCCGAAGAATCAGCCAGCTGGAATTTTAAAGCGACGATCACGGTTTTGAAACCCGTGCTCGTCACTCCAGCAGGTCGGCCACAGTGAAGCTTGATAGGTGGGAAAAAGACAGCCGAGAAAACTAAGACAGCCAAACGAGAGCAAATCTGGCGAGGCGTACAAGTTTCCCTAAATTCCACTTTTACAGGGGAAGGGGAACGAAAACAGGGAAGGGGGCTCTAGCAAGGGGTCTTCCGCAGACAAACGCCATCAACGTCAGCAGTAATTCTTCTGCTCTGAGAGCGATAATTATCGGACAGCAAAGCAATGGAGTGCAATATCGGGCCAGACCCTGTAAGACCCTGAGGAAGGATCGAGGTTTGGCTTGTGCATCGTTCCTTTTCGCCTCGTGGACTGTGGCTCAACACTGACTTCAGGCTAGCGCGGTACGAGAGATCTGCGCAGATTTAGACCTGTCAAGGTCGCGACTCCATCAAAAATATGCCCAGGCGCAAGTTGAGATGTCTCTGTAGAGCAAGGGTGTCACCATTCTTTGTTGGTATGGACACTGTTACCGCAATTCTTTTCCTGCTATGCTCGGAAAAAACTCGTCGGCTTCAAGACGTTGGCGATATCTAACGTCAGGTATCCGAGCATGGAAACGTACCACTGTGCTTTGTTCTATAATTTAAAGAACCTATTTCCTGAACATGTCGCTTCACAAAATGAGTGACAATCCCATGACACCATCAATATGGCATTTCGAATCTCCGATGAAACGGAGATCTTTTTAGGGGCATCGTCGATGAGCTACGTTGCTTCTGGGATGCCGACTTATCGAGGACAAATGGCTTCGGTGTTAGTGGCTCTAGGCATGAAACAAGCAGGGAGAGTAATTTTAGGCTGGTGATGTTGCGAGAAAGCCTCGAGATGCTCGCCTTTGCCGGCAACTACGTCAAATATGGGGCAACTGCAGGCATGAATTGCAGGGTATCTCCACGCCTGTCGCGAACCATCGAAGATCCAGAAGTGATCGGTCGATTGCTCTGGGAGCCTTGTGTGTGCTTTGCTGCGATTCCCATACAGAATGTCTGATCCTTTGCAAAGCTAAGTCACTATTGTTCAACTCTGCTCAGATTATGAGTTCCATTAACTTGCAAGCGCCTGATCGTACTCATTATGTCGGACTTTTGTTCCAAAGCCACATCCGGGCTTAGTGGCACAATTGCCATTGCTTGATCTATCGGAATGATCTGCTGTTCCGTGAAGCACTTTGCTTCCCACAAGCAGCATCGTCGTCCAGTTACTCATCACAGGCCATTGTAAAGATCCCATTGCAATAATAAATGTCAAGATAGTGAACAACGCAGGGTCCCTGGGCCGCATCTGCGGATCGCAGCCCCGACCCTCGAAAGCCTCAGGCCAGGTACCAGTGGCTTGAGCGAACAGGTAGATCGGCGATCGAGTACAGCAATGACATCTTTGTAGCAGCACAGTTCACTAGTAGGCGCCAGCAAAGTCAGATCCGCCTTCTGCCACACTTCTGACCCTGTGACTCGGTGGCTGGCTCTGTGTAGGAGACGCGAATTGCAGCTAAGCAGGCCCATAGTCTGCCACTTGTTTGATGACTGGAAATCGGTGCCCTGCGCCAAAAGCAGAAGTCAGTTTCTCCCCTTGGCACTCCATACCAGTTCACAATCACCTTTCGATAGAGTATCTCGAGGTCAGTGCCGCGGCTAGGCGCCGTATGGAGAGCAACTCTGCTGCTGGCATTCTCATTTCTCTATGTGTAATCCTGCAGAATCTCTGTTCAATAAACCCTGACTTCCTCTACGCACTCACTCCCCACGACCCTGACGTTAAACGTGCTCTACTTTGGTAGCATACTTGGGGTCCTCTATTCCGTCTCAGTCACAGCGCCACGGCATACCCTGACTTCACCGCGATCGTTCACGCGTCGAGCTCACCAAACCTTTATACGCGCCTTGTAGCATAAAAGTATCATTCCTCGTCCGGGACAGTTCTCCAGCGAGGTAGAGGAACAGCTCATTGGGCAAGCACATAAAAAGCGGGCATCCCAATTGAGAGGTTTCCGGTGTCAATATTTTGAAGACATCCGACAGGTTTCGTTGTTGGTAAGTCGCAGGATAACGGTTTGCTGAGTGTGAGCTGACTTGGAGCTCAGACGTTGGCCGGCACCGCGACGGCTGGTCTCTGATACTGGAGCGTCCGAACATGGATGTTCAGAGCAATACTCGAGAACGTGTCTTCTCGATCTTAAACGATAACGACTGTCCCTCCTTCTTGCATATGCAAAAGCAATCTTCACCTTCACCTCCTCCGCAAAGACTTCCCTCCATTTCAGCCCTCACGTCCTTCTCACCCAGATCCGAGAGACCCCATCTTTTCCGCCAACCACAATTTCACAGGAAATCATCCGTATCGTCAGCGGGCTCTCCGCCGCTACTGCGATACGACTCATCGTCGTCGGCAAAATCCAACAGTAGTATGGACTCTACTCCATCGTCCATCACGCCTGCCTACAATTACAATGACACCGCCATAATGCCAGACGAGAGCCTGCTGCGGCAGGATCCCACTATGAATTTCTTACCTTCTCCGACGGGTATCACGCCTTTCATGGATCAAAGCATGATGATCGGACCTGCCCCCCAGGATGCATTTAACATGAAAGTTGCACCTTCTCTAGCACCGACAACTTATCCTGTGCTACCAGCTGCAGGCGGCATGTTACCGATGTCAACTCCCAGCCTTTCCACAGAAGCCTCTATCACTTCGTCGTCTTCGATAAATCCGCAGGCGAAAGTGGAAAATGCCAACAACGCTGCGGGCAATAACACTGGCAAGAAGAACAAATACCCTTGCCCTTATGCGGCTTCGCACAATTGCTCGGCAACATTTACTACGTCAGGCCATGCTGCGAGACATGGAAAAAAGCACACAGGAGAGAAGGGCGTGCACTGCCCAATATGCGACAAAGCCTTCACCCGCAAAGATAACATGAAACAACACGAGCGCACCCACAAAAACCGACCTGCGAATGGTGAAGAGAAGAAGAGCAAGGCACAAGTTACACGTGAGGCAAACAAAGACAGACAGGCAGAACCGCAAGAGCAGGCCCCTCAAGCCCAGCAGCCGTACCCTCCACATCCGGCACAAATCGGCAGACAAAGCTCCGGTCAGTCTGAACCATCAGACGTTACAACTGCTCCAAATCCAGTCGACACGCCGGTCAATATCAGTTCTGAATTCTTTCCCGACACAAATCCGCAAATCGTTCTGCCGGGTGACGGCACATCGGCAGGAGACCCAGCTGCGGCATCTTTGTATCCACCTATTAGTGACGAGATGCTTACAGCTGCGATGGCATCCACAAGCAATGACAAGCTCGATCTACCCGTTCCCCAACCTCCAGCTCTAGTGAGAGGATTCTCTGACCTCGACACTTTAGCGCAGGCCGCCGAGAGTTTCGATCCCTACTTTCAACCAAGTCAATTTTGACGATGCCCTAAATTCCCACTATGTTTAATGACGACTTTTTACGCACACATCGAAGGTTAATGCATTGTGCTTTGGAGCAAACGCTTCAGCAACGGCGTTGTTTGGTTCGACCAACATAAAACGGCCAGTGGTATTGGTGTACATTACGGTTATAGCGGTGGATTCGAATTTGGATTTTGCGGGGCCAGAATACTCATGAGTACAGTACACGAGACGGCTTTTTGATAACGAATCTGCTTCTGACGTTCGATTATATTTTGAGATACCCAAGATGGAATGGTAGTTCGAGTGACACTGTCTCTGACATTACATAAGCACACAATTTATAGTTTCGCATTGCTGAACAATACACGTTTCGAGCATAGACCTCTTCTTGAGAAAGATTTACGCCAACTTCAACATGGGCCAAGTATCGAGGTTTGCTCTGCGTCAAGTCCACCCGGGCCAGCTATGCGGATCACTCCGAATCATTGTGGGCTTTCAGCGCTCCTTTCTCATGTTCGCCTGCACGGAGAATAATGTGGCCTTCCGGAGAATTTTCGGCCGACCTGCCACCAGCAGCTCTGTGGAGAGTAGATTACCCGATAGGAAGACCGTCCGATCATGTAAGCTTGATGGTCACAAAGTCTCACAGTGCGCTATCCTTCTCTACTCCTCCTACATATTGATTTGAACTTTCTGCTCATCGCTTCGTTTCCTCGAACGTAGCGTGCATTCAGTAATTGAGAAAGGTGCTTTGGGCTCGCATTTTCAAACCGGATTTCTTTCCAGCTGTGGACGAGACTTCAAGTGCTCCATCCTGGAGACGGTCCTCTGTGTTGTACTTTGCAAATGGGAGAGCTCAGAAACTCGACTCTGAGCTAAGAAGCCAAATCTTATGCGTGTGGAAACGATGCATTGCAAAGGTCGGTTGAAATGATACGCAACGGTCACCAAATGGCAATTGCAAATCTTACATGATTAGAAAAGTCAAACCAGCTATATGCTTTGTCCTACTACGCAAAGGGGGGTCTTTTACATAAGGCAGACATGCTGCCATTCCTATTCTCCAGGAACCCCGCAAGGCGCTAAACCCCGGAAACTGATTGCGTAAGCAGTGGATTCCCCACTCGCGGAGCGGAAACGAAGATCCCGCAAATCAGAACTTTCCAGTGTTGTCTAGACCCTGCCAGGAGCCAGAATGGACCTCCGGGAAAGACGTTGAATTAATCACACCACGTCGCCGTTTTCAGGAATGACCACGATATCACTTCCAGAACCTTCGTCATCGGTCACACCACGCAGTCTAGGGACACATTTTGTTTCTAGAAGACTCGTCATAGCATCCAGCAATGGGTATATATTTTTTGCGACTTCGCCTTCAACGGTTGTCCTCCAGACAGACAGACATAAAGCAACTTTTCGATGCAAAGCGCGAAGTACCTTCCACTACGAACAAAAACAACCTCTTCCACAATCACTAAACCAACCACTCGAAAGCTAAGTAACAAAATGTCTTTACTGTTCCAACCACACCGCCATCATGCTCACCCCTACCGCCGACACCAGCTTACACCCTATGCCCGGACACCAGGTGCTTTCTCGGCGTCCCCATGGAGTCCATGGAATTCCGATCCGTTCTTTCAGCCCTTCCACCAACCATTTTTGAGTTTGTTCAATGACACCTTTTCCGAGCTGGATCGACTGAGCAGCGATCTGAACACGCAGCTTGGTGAATCTCTCAATCGAGATTCTGATTTAGGCAAGATGCTTACACTCGCACCGAAATTCGACATCAAAGAGACCGAGACCGAGTTTTTGCTGGAGGGCGAACTTCCCGGTGTTGAGAAGAAGGATATCAGCCTCGACTTCATCGATGACAACACATTGGTCCTGAAGACACGAACCGAGAAGGTCCGCGAGGAGGGTGCCAAGCCTGACACCCAACAATCAGGCAAGCTGATTGAAGGCCAAGGCGACGCTTCGAAGGACAGAGATGTCCAGATGTCCGGCGCCAATCAGGACGCCGCCGCCGAAGGCAAGACCGGAGAAACTAGTGTTACAAAGGCTGAAGGGACCCAGGAGGTTGCCAAAACATCCGAGACTCCCAAACCAACATACCACCTGACAGAACGCAGCATCGGTACCTTTCAACGCGTGTTCTCATTGCCAGGCGAGCTGAAGCATGACGAGGTTAAAGCGAGCCTGAAGAACGGGATCCTCACGGTCACAATCCCAAAGGTGGTCAAGAAGAGTCAGGAGGAGGAAAAGAAGAGTAGAAGCGTCACTATCGAGGACGAGTCCGAGGAAGGTGGTGAGGAGAAGTCGAAATCATGAAGGAATTGATGATGGAAGATAATGGAGCGTTCAAGCGAGGGTTTGTTTGCATGATGCCTTGGGATCTTACTCTTCAATGTGCTTTGAGCTATTTGCTGGACGTTCGTTGTGTAATAATGTTACAAGGTTGACATTGATATTTCACACCTCCAGGTTATTAGTGGCAGTAGTCAGTATTCACATAATGTATCTATACATACACAAATTTCCAGATGCATGAGCACATGAACCGATTCCAACCTTTTCGAGCGTTCCAGTATTTCGCAGTCAAGACCGTCGTGCGTCACACTCGATCAGTTCCGAGACGTTCGATTGTGCCTTTAGCTAGTACGTACGCTAACCGGATGTGGCGTGCAAGCAGGGTAAGCTGTTCTAGAAAACTACGACACAGCGACTTGGCATGTCAATATACTTGCCCCAAGACAAGAATAAATGAAGTCCAAAACGAAAGAGAATGAAAGATATGACTTTGAAATTGAAGTGAAGCCGACGGTCTGTATTTCCAGCGATTTCCACTATCCTTGATATTCGAAAGGTGGGCTGTAGAGAGGTGCCTTGCCTAGTAGCTCCGTACGTCCCACTCCCTGCCCGCAGGTGCGGTTCGCGGATACCGGGGGGATCCTACAATGTTGCCAGTCGTTCAATTTTTACATGCCAATGTGACTTTCGTGAATGTCAAGACTGCTTCAGCGTGTGAAGCAAGTGACCAGCCAAAGCCGTACCTTTTCAACCATGGCTCCCGCCCGATACGATATATCTGCCTACCTGGCGGACCACCCACCGACAGTTGTCCGACTAGAAATCAAGCCTCACTTTGACGCCTTGAACCAACAGCAAAAACAATATGCCCACCACCTGAGCAGAGCATCTTTCGCCGGTCAAAGAATTGTTCTAGCCCAGTTATCTCCCGAATCCATTCCGATCTACGATTTGATCCTAGCGGTGCACAAAGTGTGCAATGGCGATTATACAAAGCTTGCGGATGATGCAGGCGTATCCTCAGAAGATGTTGCACTGTGGCTAGAGTATGCAGCGCAGTTCTTGGGCAACTCAGGCAACTACAAGAGCTTTGGAGACTCCAAGTTCATACCTAGGATATCCGCAGACAGTCTCAAGAAAGTCTGCGCTCTCTCAAATGATGCAAAGGAACTCTTTCATACAATCAGCGAGACTGGTGGCGGCTTATACGAGACGGAAGATCAGCATCTCATGCACTTGGGCTATCCAGACCAGGGGCATATGACCACATACTATCCGGACTCACCGGACATTACAAAGGAAGAGATTCAGGTTATCCAAGATGTGATGGAGTCGGTTAATCTCATGCCAGAAAACACAAGAGTTCGTAAAGAGAAGGACGGAAATTACACCCTGCTCATTGCCTCGGGTATCAAGAACCCACCAGCAGCAGACCGTGATATTGGGGACAAATCGTCTCTGCCGTTGACAGGCAAGCTCGAAGGCAAGTCATTGAATCTGGTGTTTGGGGACCATCTCAACCAAATGGCACTTGCAGCGCTGGAGATCAAGAAGGCAGAGAAAGTCGCCCTAAACGACATTGAGAAATCCATGCTTGAGGAGTATGCCAAGTCCTTCGGCGCTGGTTCAATGAACGCCCACGTCGACTCGCAACGATACTGGATTAAAGACAAGAAGCCCATGGTAGAATCTAATGTTGGCTTTATTGAGACATACCGCGACCCGCATGGCGTGCGAGGAGAATGGGAGGGACTGGTCGCTATGGTTAACCTCGAGCGAACAAAGGCGTTCAGCAAGCTCGTCGAATCCGCACCTGAAATGATCCCGAAACTCCCCTGGAGCAAAGAGTTTGAGAAGGACTCTTTCCTTGCACCAGATTTTACCTCGCTCGAAGTTCTCACTTTCGCTGGTTCAGGTATCCCAGCAGGCATCAACATCCCCAACTACGACAAAGTCCGTCAAACCGAAGGCTTCAAAAACGTCTCACTGGGCAACGTTCTATCCGCCAAGGCACCCAACGAACCCATTCCATTCATCCGCCCGGAAGACGAGGAACTCTACCGAAAATACCGAGATCCCGCCTTTGAAGTCCAAGTCGGCATCCACGAGCTCCTCGGTCATGGCTGTGGAAAACTTTTGCAAGAGACTGAGCCTGGCAAGTACAACTTTGACATCGATCATCCACCCATCAGCCCCTTGACCGGCGAACCAATCAAATCGTGGTACAAGCCCAGTCAAACCTGGGGTTCCGTTTTCGGCGCAACAGCTGGCAGCTACGAAGAGTGTCGCGCCGAGTGCGTAGCCATGGCTCTGTCCTGTGACTTCGAGATCCTCAAGATCTTTGGCTTCGGTGATGGAACTGTAGATATGGACGGCGAAGCTGGCGATGTCCTGTACGCCGCATATCTCAGCATGGCTCGTGCCGGTGTAGTGGCCCTTGAGTTCTGGGATCCCAAGAGTAAGAAGTGGGGACAGCCGCATATGCAGGCTCGATTCAGTATATTGAAGACCTTTATCAATGCGGGCAAGGACTTTGTGATATTGAAGAGCAATAAAGATGATTTGAGTGATTTGGAGATTCACCTCAATCGGCACAAGATTCTTAGTACAGGGCGGAAGGCAGTTGAGGCGTACTTGCAGAAGCTACATATCTATAAAGCGACGGCTGATGTAGACGCTGGCACGGCGATGTATAACGAAATTACCAGCGTTGACGATTGGTGGGCGAACAAGGTACGGCCTGTGGTAATCAGTAAGAAGATTCCCAGGAAGGTGTTTGTGCAGGCGAACACGGTGCTTGATGAAAAGACTGGGGAGGTCACCCTCAGGGAGTACGAACCCACGCCTGAGGGTATGATTCAGAGTTTCGCCGAGCGAAATGTTTAGATACTAGACGACTGAAATGCTTTATATTTGCTGATTCGGAAGCGTGCCTGTATGTTAAAGCGTTGATCCAATCAACCTTTGTCGCAGGACCTTACCGAGGGCCACCGTTGGGCCGTGTCTGTGGACGGTGAACCACTCAACGAAACGTCTCATCTACTCAAGGGGTACACGGAGCATAGAGATTGGTTTCGCGCCGCCGCACAAGGTCACGAATGTGAAGGCAAATGCTTTCTTTTCATCTAACCATCGTGCGACGCTATCCGAATGCCAACGGAGTGCCTGTCAATCATGATTAGAACCACATACTTTGATCAACGAGGTTCTTAACGAGATCGCGGTCTGGGTGCAACACATAGCCGTGACCAAGGGCTGCGTGGCCAGCTCACGCCGAAAATCGTCCGTGTCCGCGGCGACGCTCTGTATCGAGGCGGTCGGTCGAGCAAGTGGAGGTAGGTAGATAGGTGGAGAGAGTATGAATGTCAGTCGAGCACGTGCACTGACGAAGAACAGGGGAGCGAGGATTGCCGCTCTTCCAACATGTGCTGTTGACGGCTCGACGCTGAGACTAGGTGAATATCGCAGAGTAAGTAGGAACATCTCCAAGGCAAGGGGGCGAAAACGTTTTGCGGTTCGATAGTCGATAGAGTGATTCATACCCGAAACCAATCCCCCAGTACACCATGCTCGTTGATAGCTGACCACTATTGGCGAAATGCAGTGGAGTACTTTCATTCTCCCATTTCAATAACCATCTTCACAGGGCCCAGGCGGCCCGGGTAACATTAAATTGCTCCCGAAGAAATCCAGCTCAACACCACACTTGATCCTCGCTGACTAAGATCCCCTGCAACTCCTGCAAATCGCTATATGCCTGTGCCGTACATCTGCTTCATGAGATAGAGCACGTTGTGCTCCACCGACTCCGCCTCAAATGTTGTAGAATCAATCCCGCACTCATGGAAATCGCGCTGAACCCCCTTCGAAACCATGCCCTCTTTTGCTTCGCACAGCCCCGAGCAACGGCCCTGATTACCTTGTCGTCAATTTGTAGTGGATTGGCCTAACCCCACGCGTATCTCATCGGTGCACCGTACCATGAGACTGTGGTGCCCCTTGAAGACACTGCTTCGGACGCTCTCAACGACTTGGTGTCCTAGCGTCGGTTCCTTGGACGTCTACTCTATAGAGTAGGGAAGTCAGAGGCTGATGAAGCGGTTGTGATGGTGTCTGCAAGGGTGCGGGCGTGCTCGTCTTTGGCAACGATGCATCTGCGTGGGGGTGACTTCATGCTTTTGCGTTCGGACGGAAAGAGTATGACTTTCACTTGTAGGGTCAGATAGTTGTAGTATTGGCTATGGGGCGTCTTCACCTTGCTTTGGCCAACTGAATTCAACCCCTGGGTCGCCACTGTAGACAAAGATCAAGCACATGACACAAAGCTGTGCATTTGACTTGTGGTGAGCACTAACGGAGGTGGCGGGCCTCCTACTAGAATGAATCTCTCGAAACGCCATCATCCAGTCATCTCCGTTGTTTCCTTGTCACTTCGTCATATTAGTGACTGATATTTGTCCAAGCCTTGACGGGATTGCTGTGATGATTGCTGCTGTTGAGGCTGTTGAGGACGGCTCGGGAGAGGTGCGACTGGGTTTGAGAGTGACTGTGCTTGCCAAGCATTTGTGAGCGGAGGAGATTGAGGAGGAGGCGCTAGCATTGGAGTGAAGCTTGTGCTGCTTACTGTCCTAGGTGGTGCAATTGGCGCAGCAGATGCGGACGGATTCAAGTAGCTTGTAGATTGCAACCGGGATGAGCTCGATAATGGCTGGGGAGTAAGTGTTTGGCTCCATGGGTTAGACTGGGTTGGCGCTATTGGTTGGGCAGGAGGTGCGGATCCCCACCCCGGCGATGTGGCGGGAAAATTATAGTTGCTAGCTTGCTGTTGATGTGGCCAGCCTGAAGTTGAGCCTGTTGGCTGCAGGGTTGGGAAGCTAGACATGGATACGTCTGGCGTAATCGATCGAGACTGCGGTTGAGAAGGTTGTGAAATTCCTGTTCGTGGAGCTGGCGTTGTTCGCCCAGACGTTGTCTGCCATGAATAAGATGGAGCGTTGGGCACCAATTTCTGTCCATCTGATAGTGCACCTGCAAATGGGTCGTTGTTCGGCCCGGACCTGCTACCTACAACAAGCTTTTCAAAGTCATCTTCCGTTCCTGTGCCGTTGGCTTGACCAGACCGCAGTCCGCTTGTAGAAGCGGATACAGAGGTACGTTCGCGACTATCAGCGACAGACTTGTTAACGGTTGCTAAATCCTGTAGTTTCTTCACCTGTTCTCTTTGTATCTTTTGCGTGAGCGCACGTATGACGTCCATATATGCCTTGAACTGAGCTAGGTCGAGCAAGGGACCAAGTGCGAATGTCCAGAGGATGGGCATGACTTCTATAGCTAGAAAGTCTATGTCGCCCACCCTTGCGATTTGTTGGAAGACTTTCAATGCCGTCATCATGACTGCAGGCTCTTTGGTTTTGATGCCTTTGAGCAAAGGCACAACCTTCTCCTGCATAGTGAATTTGTCAAGGCTTGAAAGGTTCGTCTTCGATGCTTCACGCGGACTGGCGATGCCTGATAAATCGTCGTTGGCAGTTGCGGGAGAACCATCAGTTGCCCCACACAATACCGCCAACGCTTCGAGACCTCGCACTTTGATGCCAAGACTGCTGGTCTTGGAGAAGACGTTAGCAATAACAGGGAAAAGATCGTGCTTGACAGTTGAGAAGTCGAGCACAGGCAAAATCACAGACAGTGTGCCTAATGCTGCATCGACCAATGAATGGGTCATCGATTGCATCGCTGCATGAATGACAGGCAGAACATCCTCCTTAAATTGCTGCGCCGTGCTGTTTTCGCTTATGGTCTGGATATTCTCGAGGAACACGACCAGACCAGCGTCCTTACTAGTGTCTCGTTCTTGTGATTTGGTTTGAGCAGTGAAAATTTCTTTCAGCCGTGGCAGCACCTTCGTCGATAATACCTCCTTTCTGTTTGGGACCATTTTGACAATCTGAAAGATGTTCTGTAGAATCAGCGAAAGCAGCTCTTTGTCCTTCAGCTCTTCAAGGAGCACGCTCAAAATCTTCTTCTCCAGCACAGAAACAGGAAACTGTGGCATAACTCTAGTCAGGCCTCGCATAAATTGTTGTTTCTCGACGCGCGTCTTTGCCGGTAACCCGTCAAGGAACCTCATCGTGTTGACTAGGATATTGTCAAAATATTCTGATTGCTGGAATTCCGCTGCACTCATTCTACCAGCAGGACGCCTTGCCAAGACTCGGGGGAGCGTGCTTTCGAGCCCTCGGGGCAGTTGGTTGCTACAGCCAAAATTGTTTTGCGGACTAGGTGCTGTAGAGGGAGTGCTCATGACTTTCTCATAAGTCGATCGATTGCCATGGGTTTCAATTGGTGATCTGTGAGGATCCCTGTAGCATGAGATCAAGACGAGTCCTAGTGAAAAGATGTCCGCGGAGAAGTTGATGTTTGAATCGAGCACAAAATCAGGTGAAGTATAGTCGAGGTTGAGCTGTACGATTTGCGGTACTCTTGGGTCATTGTAGAGAGCCTCTGACAGGGAAAGCTGAGGCAAGGTCTGGTGCCCTTCTGCATTGTCAGGTGGTCCAGCAAAGCCAAGACCAGAAATCTTCCAGTCTGATTTGGCATTGATGAAAATGGCTTCAGGGCTTAGATTGCCATGCACCAGCTTGGCTGACTCGTGCAGGAATTCAAGACCTTTAGCGACCTGCAGAAGACCCTTTTGGATCTCTAACTCGTCGATGTGGACATCCTGCATAGACCGGGCGGCTGACTCGTACCGACTGCTAGAAGAGCCTCGATCCTTTTGCGCAAGAGCAGCAGATAGCGGTGCTATGACTGGTTCTGTAGCGAACATCAGCCCACCGCTTTTGGTATCTTCGACAGGCTCCACGAGCTGGAGGATAGAAGGATGGCGCAGCCGGGCCAGGCTAGATGCTTCCCGCCTCAAACGCTCAACAACTTCAGCCTGGGCATTTCTCACCGAGGTTGAGCTAGCCTTGACACCGAAGCCTCCAACTGAAGACACATCCAGGGCTTTTCTGTCAAACACAAATACGGACACCTGACCGCCTGTGCTGCGGTTCTTTGCTGTGGGTTATGAAGTCAGCTTCATATTCTGACAGGAGATTGTGGTCCCGCAAGGACTTGTAATCCTTCCCGATAAGCAACACGGACAACCGACCTCATTTGACCATTGCGCGCAGAATTGACCAACCTTCGAAGATATTCCACACGCCTACGCTAGCGTGAGGCTGCTTTGACACCTCATAGTGTGATGCGATGTTTGAGGTAAAGGATTTGAACGCCGACGAAAACATGGCGGGTAAGAAAGGCGTGCAGCCTTTGAATGTACCGACTCAGGACTCGAAGTCGGTGCCAAGCATCGCGAGTCTTTCCAGCTGGAGTAGAAACGTCCGTAAATTTAGAGATCAATAGATCCTCAAACATTTGCGGCAGGAGTCTTGGTAGTCTTCAACGACCTTGTTCTGGTTTCACAGGCGGAAGGCAATGCCAACGAAGCAAACTCTACGCCACATTCGAGTTGTTGGCTTCACCCTCACCAGCCACAGAAACGCGGCATCGCATTCCGAAATCGCCGAGCAACTCGGCCACGAAAAGAAATCTGGCGCAACGCTCGGCAGACCCTTGCCAGACGCCTTTCCGCGCCCTTTGCTAGCCGGAGGCATGCTATATCTTATTCTGGCATTTCGTGACTCTTACACCTAGCCTATAGCTGGCCTTACGCCTGCAGTTCTCGTTACTTACAGGCCCTGCGCATGAACAGGTTTACGTAGCTTTCTATTCCCTGGTACATCAACCATTAGACGAATAGACCAAGATGCTGCTACCACGGTTATTTCGAAGCACAAATGCCACCAGTCGCTCCTTCCAACAGATACAGCAGATAAAGGCAACATCGCAGGGCGTCAGATCATTTTCGTCACAATGGAGGCTACAGCAGCAGCTAGCGGAAGACGATATGAAGCACTTGCCAGACATTGATCCCTCGAAACTGGATGTGACGAAAACAATAACCCCCAAAGAGCTTGTGCCGAACAAAGATCTTGTGTTTGGCAGGACATTTACAGGTCAGTGAGCCTCTTGGGGAACCCCGCGCTACGTACTGCGTCTACAGCACAGACAGTTGCGTCAACTTCTCGTCAAGCACGAACTGACACGCGCATACAGACCACATGCTCTCCATCGAATGGACTGCCTCTGCCGGCTGGCTTCCACCTCGCATAACCCCCTACCAGAACCTGTCCCTTGACCCGGCGACCTGCGTCTTCCATTACGCCTTTGAAGCCTTCGAAGGCATGAAAGCCTACAAATGCCCTCACGATAATACCCTGCGCCTTTTCCGGCCCGACAAAAACATGCAGCGCATGAACAAGTCCGCCGCGCGCATCGCCCTCCCCACTTTCGACGGCAGAGCAATGATTCAATTGATTGGGGAGCTATGTAAGCTCGATCAAAGATTCATACCGAGTGAGAAGGGATACAGCTTGTATCTGCGGCCCACAATCATCGGGACGCAGCGGACGTTGGGCGTAGGTCCGCCAGGGAGCGCGCTGTTGTATGTGATTGCGAGTCCCGTGGGGCCGTATTATCCCACCGGGTTCAAGGCGATCAATCTCGAGGCGACGGATTATGCAGTACGCGCGTGGCCTGGCGGCGTAGGTGACAAGAAGCTGGGCGCGAACTATGCGCCGTGTATCGTGCCGCAACTCAAGGCGGCGAAAAAGGGTCTGCATCAGAACCTGTGGCTGTTTGGGGAGGAGGAGTACATTACTGAAGTTGGGACGATGAATTTATTCGTGTGCTTGAAGGATAAGGAGACGGGCCAGAAGGAGTTGGTGACTGCTCCGCTCGATGGGACGATCTTGGAAGGAGTGACGAGGGACTCGGTGTTGGCGCTCGCACGGGAAAGATTGCAGCCGGAGGGATGGAAGGTTAGTGAGCGGTATTTGAAAATGAGAGATATTGCGGACGCAGAGAAGGAGGGCAGACTGATTGAGGTTTTTGGCGCTGGTACGGCTGCCATCGTGAGTCCGGTGAGAAAAATAAGTTGGAAAGGACAGATGGTGGAATGTGGGTTGAAAGACACGGAGGAGGCAGGTGAGATAGCGCTAAGGATGAAGGGTTGGATAGAGGGGATTCAATATGGTGATGAGGATCATCCTTGGAGTTGGAAGATATGACAGGAAGGTAGCGTGTCCAGCCTGGCATTGAGCTAGACCTTTATTCGGCTGCATGCGACGGCGTTGACGACCATTGGTAGTACTGCACATATTGATAGAGCTGTTGTACAAACTGGCTCGCACGGGCTTCAATGAAATGATATTTACCGTGCTCGTTGAGAGGTCGACTTTGGTTATCTCGCGATAGAATGATCCTCATCCTCGGTCTCATCATGAGTCGCAAGATGCATTCAATCATTCGTACCTCCTTTTGCAGTACAACCTCGACCAAGTATCTCTGCAGTGACGAGACCATTTATAGTCGTCTATACCTTTATTTTCCGGAAACGCACAGCAAACGTGTCTGACCACGTTGACCTACGACGGGGCTCACGCAGCCACAAAGTCGATTTTGCAGGCTCAGTTTGTCTCTGATTATAGTTCTGAATAAAATCCTACTGTCTGATAACGAAAAGACGACTGCAAACTACTGAGTAGTAATGACGCTTGATTCTTTTCCCAATTTGAAGACTGACGAACAGGTTCCGAAATAGTGGCGGCCAAGTCGTGACTCAAGCCAGGACAACACTTAATGCTGCAAAGGATGCTCTGCTCAGGTGACGGCTATACGGTCTGGAACCATCGAAGTGAATTCCACAGCATGAAGTTGACTTCTCACGTGCTCAGGTGTCTGCTAAACCAAAGGCATGATGCATTTGGCACGGGCAGGTCTCAAAGGATGCAACGCCTTTCCTCAGCAAAAGGAGGCTGACCAGTGTGACGAAAGGGTTGTAGACAAACTTCACGTCAAATACAGGTAGTTTTGCGTGATCTGACGAGCATGTTGTGGCATGAAAGAATGCTTCCAATCGCTCCAAACTTTTCTCAAGGCACAGGGATCCGTGCGTGAACTGCGGCTACGGTCGCTCATGTGAGCAACAAGTGCTGACCCCATGCAGATCTAAATGCATCGTCGGCTATCTCACCTATGACGACAACAATTTTTGGACGATCCAGATGCTTCCACTTTCGGCCCAAATCAAAATGTCAATACACATGCATTGTGCTCTCATATATCGGCGTTGTGTTTTGCTACGGTCTGGTGGCATTCATTCTAACTGGGCCACAACACTCATTCAATACCTCACCTGGTCAGTGATTGGTAGCAGGGATGTCATCTCGGTAGTAGGGGCCAGTAGCGCATGATGGCAGCGGCCGTGCAGAACGCCAGCTCGAGTCTGAGCTTGAGCATTACAAACCCGCTTGTGCTATATAGAGCCTTGCTGGCGACGAACAGAATACGTCCAGATCCAGCACAGCATAGATTAGCGCTGGAGTTGCAGAAGCTTTACTACCGACTCAAGGACTACAACCCGGAGATTGAATACAGATGGCGCCTCGAGAAAGCGGCAAAGCTAAGTCGTAGGAGCCACCATGATGAGGAGCAGCGGAAAGCCGTTTTCGACGAGGGGCCAAACTCAAAGAGGTTCTCAATGTCCTCTATCTTCGGTCTCGACGAACGAGCAGCATCCATGCTTGCATTGACTAAGACAATTCCGGTCCATGATTCGGCTATGGAAATTGACAGTCCACAGGGTATGCTGCTATATGGTGAGGTTGGACGTGGAAAGTCGATGCTGCTGGATTTGCTATATTCGTCTTTGCCAACGCGGAAAAAGCGGCGATGGCACTTCAACACTTTCATTCTTGATATTTTCCGCAGGCTAGAGCTGGCTAGGATAGAGAGGGCGCAATCGCCTGAGGCGTTGTCATTAGACCACGAGCATGTTGTGCTGAGTTTAGCGAGGGACACGATGGAAACGAGTCCCATTTTGTTCTTAGACGAGTTCCAGATGCCGGACCGAGTCAGCGGCAAGCTCGTGCACGGCTTCTTCACCAGTTTCTTTAGTCTAGGTGGAGTCCTGGTTGCAAGCAGCAATCGTATGCCAGAAGAGCTTGCGAAAGCAAGCGGCGTTGAGTTCGCCAAGATGAGTGGCATGGCGAGGTGGGGAAGAGGAGGTCAATTTTGGGAAAAGCTGAGTATCGGGCAAAGCCAAGCTAGGGCTGATTTTGGCATTTTCGTCGCGGTTTTGAAGAAGAGATGCGAGGTATGGGAGATGGAAGGCGAGCGAGACTGGAGGAGGGAACACGATGAGATGGCCTCGGCGCTGGACGCCACGGAGGCACTAGCGATGGATCAGCAAGACGCTGTGACTGTGCTTCAGAATCTGTCTGACGCATCACTGACTCCCACTACGTCCTTGAAAGTACAAGGAGATATAAGCTCGTCCTCAGCGGACACGCCAGCTCATTACCATATCGCCGACCCACCCGCGACTGACACTTCCCTCCCGACGCCATCTGCAAGTCTTGCAGCAGAGATTTCAAAGCTCAACCCTACAGCGACGTGGGAGCCTTCGTCGCTGACGGTTTATGCGCGCCAGCTCGTTCTCTCGAAGACTTCGCCTGCAACGGGCTCCGCTCTTCTGCCATTTCCTGCTCTATGTGCTGCAAATCTTGGCCCGGCAGACTACATCTCCATCTGCAGCACTTTCCACACGCTGATCGTGACTGAGGTCCCTATCTTGACGCTCCTGCAGAAGAACGAAGCACGCCGCTTCATCACGTTCCTCGATGCATGTTATGAGGCGCGATGCCTCCTGGCCATCGAAGCAGCTGCGCCGCCAGATCGTCTGTTCTTCCCTGAGACAAGAGCAAGACGTGGATCAGGCAACATGTTACAAGAAGGAGATAGTATTGAAAGCGAAGCATTCAGTGAGATGTACCAAGACAGCACGGCACCCTTCCGACCTAATGTTAGTTCTTACGTTGGCAACAACAAAGACGAGAGGGAGAGCGTAGGTTCTCCGACAACGAGCCTGTACAATAAGGACTTGAGAAGCGTGCTGGCAGACGAAGATGCAGATTTCGGGCCAACGTATGGGAACCGGCGAGGATTTGGGGTGAGCTCGAGCGCGGCGGGTTATGATCAGGACGGAGCTGCGCTGGAAGCGAGAGACCGATCTAAGGTGAGGCCTGGTGGTATGGCAGAGCTGGAAATGAGGCAGGGTCCTGATTTCACGCAAGGTGCTGGAATCTTTACAGGACAAGACGAGCAGTTTGCGTACAAGAGAGCTAGGAGTCGTCTGTGGGAGATGTGCGGACCTAGGTGGTGGGAACAGAGAAGCGGAAAAGATCCTCGCGAGTGGTGGACGCCTGTACAGAGGGAGGGACGGTTCTGGGAGAAGGCTAATGACGACGTCGCGAAGGACTTGGCTCGAAAGCAGGGTTTAGGCGAGGGCGAAGGAACTGTGTTCCCTGATGGCAGCCACGATGGAAGGTTGAGAAGGGCGGATGCTGGATTGCCCAATTTGGCTGGAAAGGAGAAAACTGATGCGCTATTTAGACACGGTGCTAGTCCGTTCAGGACCAGCGCTGAGCCACCGCCCAAGTTTGGGTGGCAGCACGCTTGGGGAATGATGACTTGGGGAAAGAAGGCTGGAGAATGGGGAAAGGGTGTAGAGGGTAGAAGGAGGAAGACAGATGCTGAGGAGAAGAAGGATGTCGGGAGGCGGAAGGAATGACATTTATGTATATACCTTCTAAATTCATTTCTATGTCTTTTTGCCAAAGGAGTTGCGTCGTTACCGTTGCGTCGTGCGTGCACTTTGCATCAAATCGTTCCACATAAATGTCTGTGTCAAGACCAGACAAGGTAGGCTTCTAGTCCTCCTTGGCCTCAGGTGGAGCGGTCAAATATCCCTTGTCCTCAAGATATTTAACAATGATCTTCACAGCATCCTCAACACTAGTCTGTTCTGACTTGATGTGGATCTCGGGCTTCAGTGGCTCCTCATATGGTGCGCTGATACCAGTGAACTCAGGAATCTTGCCTTCGCGAGCCTTTTTGTAGAGACCCTTGGGATCCCGCTTCTCGGCGACCTCAACAGGCACATCAACCCAAACCTCGACGAATGGTAGACCAGGCTCACCACCTGGCCTTTCAGCTTCGTGAAGTGCTCGCGCCAAGTCTCGATCCGCGCGATACGGGCTGATGAAACTGGTAATTGCGACGGCACAAGAATCCGCAAAAAGCTTGGCAACTTCGGCGATGCGGCGAATATTCTCTTCTCGATCTTTGGGCGAGAAGCCAAGGTCCTTGTTCAAGCCGAAGCGAATGTTGTCGCCATCAAGCCGATATGCGTTCAAGGACAGCGGTTTGCGTAAGAGTGCCTGTTCAAGAGCCACAGCGATGGTGGATTTACCGCTGGCTGACAGCCCCGTGAGCCATATCGTGAGACCTGATTGTCGTCTCAAGGATGATCGGATCGTTGGAGTCACTGGCGACGGGTGGTACGTGATGTTGCTGGCCATGTTTGTAAGTTTGATGGTTCCCGAGGCACTTGCAACCAGATGAGAGGAAATTGGGATTCATGAGAGAACGACTTTCATGCAAGACGACTTCAGGTGGGTGAGGTACGACACGTATGACCATTTCGGGAGAATAGGTCCTGCCAAGAATGTACGGCGGTGCCGCAGTGAACAACCTGGGGGGTGCAAAGGACGAATTTGAGTTGTACTCACCTAGCCATTGTCCTTTAAGATTAAGGGCCTCGTACAATTGACGAAACTCGTACCGCATATGCAAGCTTTATTTGTCTGACAAAATCACAAACCAGGTAGTTTAGATCCTGAAAATCTCTATTTACAACGCAATCGTGACCAGTCTGCTTCGAGCACGCAATTTTCGTCATGTAGTTGAAGGAGGATCCGCCAAGTCACTATCAAACTTCGCGATTGACCCAAAGAGGTTTAGCCCCGAGAGATTTCCCCTGAGGGCCGAAAGCTTCGCTGCTCCTTCTCGGTACTATCCCCAAGTCTTCCATTACAAAGTTCATAGAGCTGCAGTCAGTCTCGCAGACCTTTTGGAGATGGGAGAAATTATGGCAGACCGCCACGACAGATGGAATTTGAGGGAAAGCTAGCAGCCGTGGTAGCACAAAGGCGGGATGTGGCTGATGGACGTGTCCCTCCCTACAAGCCTTCGGCAAGTTGCATCTGGTGGGTAATCGGATGCCTGCATGAAAACCTCCCGCATGATTCATGTGCTTGGTCTCCTACACTGCTTCTTGGATCTCATATTTGTTGTGAAGAACTCCTTCCAAACCGACGACCTGTTGCGATACAGGGTGCAAGGTCTTCGTCTCACGATATGCCGTCCGACAATCGTTCAACGACCTTACCACGTCTTCCTGCAGATATGCAATGCAAGTACCTTCAGAGACAACGAATGAACGCTCCCGAAGCCATGCGGGCAACTGACTCGGTCCGGTAGAATGCTTTGACCGCCCCTCGGTATCTCCAGTCTTTGCGCAAATGTCAGCTGGGCTATGGCGTAATGATACACAATATCAAGAGCTTGACTGCCTATCCTATTCGCTGGGTACAGCTTTGTTGTTTCGCCTGGCCATTGATTGCTGACATGCTACTACCCTTACCATGCGTTCCAACTCAGTCTAGTCAGGCACTTGTTATATTGTGCTTGAGTCTGCTCAGACAAAGAAGTATCGCAGAGCCTGGAAGAGGACCAGCTGTGCTTACAACGTGCAGGTACCTTTCGTCGTATAGACGGCATGTGGTTCAGTCACTGCTGTTCTGGTGCCACGTATTGGCAAACAGAATGCGAACATAAATGTGGAAGAGATCACCAAAGCTGGATCAGGTCAATGAACAGAGAGTGTAGCGGCCCATCACATATTCAATCAGAGTACTAGCTTCTTCTCGTCACTAACGAGCTCTTTCGAGGTTTTGATGCGCAAGTTCAGGCCTGGAAAACGAACGATATCTGAATCTCTTGCTTGCAGACGAGAGGATCATGAAGATTGTCGTCACAAGAGTTCTATAACACACAAACCAGGTTGCTTTGACCCGAACGTCCAACGAGCCATTGCCACAAAGGAAATCGTTTGTATGTTTATCACCAGCAAACAAGCATTGGGACGGTGGGCTTTCCAGGTTTACTTTCACTCACAAAGTTCGCTCGGGCCCACAAGTCGTCTAGGGCGCACCAAGATACTGAAAGCAAGAAAACGAAAGGATAGCAGTGAAAGCGGCGACCTAACAGCGTTGTTGCTTGTGCCTCTGCTGTTTCTGACAACGGAAGTTGTGAGTCTGGTGCAGAGGTGGCAAGAGCAGTCACGAATCGCTCTTGACCTAGCTGGTGCGCACAGCTCATTTCACAGTCCGATAACACCTTCACTTGTGCTTCTCCGTCTTGCTCCTCACATGGTTACGAGAGCTGTATGCTTTTCACTCTGCATCTTTTCTTGCGTACCCTACGTCTTGACGTCGTTGCACTGCACAATTTCAACAGCAATTAAAGCAGTGGATGACAACCAATCTGCAAATTGAAGTATCTGGACCTCACTCCTCCCGGCCCCGTGATCTCAAAGCTATTACACCGAGTTCTGGCAGGCAGCTTAGAATAGTACACTACTGCAGGCGTCTGATTCTGGGAGATGACTCGAGCCAGTACACGATGCCGTTCATAAACACTCTTACCGAAAAGATAGCCAATCCGAGTAAGTTCAGATTTCAGGAGAATCAGCGCAGAGCTCATTGAGTACTAGAACTCGTCAGGGCCAGTCAAGAGCGGGCCAGCGAACGCCGATACAGCGGGTTAGAAACGAAGATGCGAGCGTGCAGGGACGTCTCTCCCGAACCTACTTCTAGCGTTGCAAGCAGTATGTGGGAACGGCCTCGGGCTCTCAAAGTACTGACGGTCTAGGGTGTGATTTCATTACCTCTTCCAAAACACCTTCAGCAGAGCGCGCACTTCGACCTGCGCTTCGGCGAGGAGACCTCGTAAGAAGTCAATCTGAAGTGCCGCTGCAATCAGCGCAACTACCTCGGCCGAAGCCAGAGTTCACGCCATGTATTACTGCGACAGATCTCACTTCCGATGAAATTAAGAAGAACTACAGCCATGATGACCTACAGAGATGGGACAAAGCCAAATATCCACTTCCACCCCTCCCATTGATGACGGGCAATTTCAGATACAAGACTGCAGCCAGTGCCGACCCCAAGTGGCGGAGCGAGCATTTCAAGAAACAGCTTTGCGAACTCGGATCTCTTGAGCAGATGGTCTCTGAGCTTGACATGACAGATATGACAGGGCTACCGAAAGAAGAATGGCAACACTTGACTGGCAACGCATATCGACGTAACAGCGCAATCAGCTCAAGCAGTACCAGGTCAGCATCCACTACCAGTCTCGGTGACGGACACGCCAGTGCTCGTGTCTTTCGAGGCTTTTCACCATCTAGGTCATCCTCTACAAGGAGTTCTTTCCATTCGCGAAAGAACTCGACGCTTTCAGTCATGAATCTTCCTGCTGAAGCGGATGTCTCCCTCTTTCAGAAGCCGTTGCAGCGTCAGTCTACAGGTGCCATCGCGGAGAGGAGAGCTTCCGGTCCCCTGTCCACCATCAACGAGTTTCAGTCAACCACAATTGCAACTACAGAGCTCCAGAAGAAAGTCGGCAAGCCTTGCGAATTCAATGAGGGCGGTGACCCTGATAGCGCTGTGGCATCAGATGCAGAGGACGAAGAAGAAGCATGGACAGACGTGGCCGAGACTCAGCCTCCTAGAGTGTCTGCTATCACGCAAATGCTCAAGGAGGGCAAAAAGCCTGAGCCGCAGCCGAGTCTGACCAAAGTTCGAACCACTTCTAGTGACAAGAAGCGAAGTCGAGGAAGCACAACATCTATTGAGAGATCGAAAACAGTCCGAGCTGTCAACAAAGGTCACCCAAATTCCAAACGGAGACAGTCTAACACCAAGGCTGCCGCTCATGAGAAAATCAAGTCCAATGACAAGCAAGAGAAGCAAGACACCGTTGGATGGTCTACACCGGAATCTGTTGACGATGATGGCACAGAGCTCGTTATGCACTTTTCCAAGCAAGCGAAAGATCCCCGAGTGAAGTCGCAACAAGATCATCCCAAGACGACCGATGACGATACGCTCATCGCAAAGAATCAGCTTGAATACCTGCCTCGAGCTCCCCGAAATCGATCGACCACAGCACTTTTCTGCAAAAGTGACTTCCCGGCCATCGCTGCGACTGGTCAGCAAGCAATTTGAGAGCAAAGATACTGACAAACATAGCGATCATTTATAGCTTGTTCTCGCGCTTTGCACTCCCCATGGGGCAACCATCAGCGGCTTCGACTGAGTAGATCAATGACTCCTCAGCATGCCTCTCAGCGATCATCATCTGGGACGGGAAGGGCACCAGACTGTTCATGTGGTCGTCTAATCAATAATGACTAATTTAGGCTTAATGTTCACGGTGGCATTCTCAAACTGGTGCTTCGTATAAAAACCGAGCAAATGGACACAGCGAGCTTCAATGGGACAAGTACTCGCAGTAGCAAGATTTAACGAACCGTGAATGAATGAGCTCGCAGATTATCAGGCAAGCAGCAATCGGGCTTCAATAACGGGGGGCTTTCAGGGTATCAAAGCTGATCAGAACAAGCGGTTGATATGCTTGCCGTAGCTACTGTGAGCTTGTCTCAACGATAGTGTGTCGCCGAGACAAACCCATTTCGCCATGCCCGACTGACATGTCTCGACTACCTATCTCATAGTTCTGTCTCAGGTCCTCATCACTTTGCCTTCCGCTGAAGCAGTTGCCGATAGTTTAGGAGCCCACTCGCTTCCATTCCTCCTCTCCTTCTGAGCAATTCTAGCATTGAAGATGTGCAAGTTCGCAGCTACTCGCTGCACAGAGTGCAATGCGCAGCACCGTCGCAGGACGGCCTTTTGTGCACGTCCAATCCAGTTCCTTGTTCACGAAACACGATTCAGTGGTCAATTAAAGTCACCGTCTTAATCTACACACTGCTCTTTACTTGCACATCAGCATCAGCACCAGCACTCGCATGCGCCATACTTTCTATCCCAGGTCGTATCGATGGACGGTCTTCTAGTACGTGCCCGCCTTCAAGCTTTTTAAGCTTCCTAGGCTGAGTGCGAGGCCCTGGGACCGCGAGCGAATGCGGACGAAGCCGGATATCGTGCCGTCGGCGGTTTTCTCGATGCTGAGATTTGCAAGGGCGTCTTCGCCTGTAGGATCAATTGGCGGTTAGCACGTGACTACCAAGAGGACAGGGTTGAAGGAAAATGGAAAGGGGTCACATACCGAATACTGAGCGGGCGTAGAGATTGGCAGAGAGGAATTGACAATCACCCTTTAGTCCAGCTTCCGGCGTAAGACACGTCATGTTCGTGCTCTTCATCAATCCCTCCAGGAACTCCCGTAGTGTTTTGTCAGTCGATTTTGATTGGATGTTGACTTTATTCTCCCACTCAAATTCCGTCCACATAGTCCTGAACTGCGTTTCCGTGCACGTTGCTGGAACGATATAATCCATAATATCCGCGTGCACGTCGTTGAGGATGACAACGCGTGTGTCGGTGCCCGAGGGTGAATCATACACAACGTTACCGAAGATGACGCCCGTGTCTGTACTACTAACTTTGATTGTGCTCTGTACATTGAGAAAATCCTGCGGACCCAAATTGTGTGTCGTGGGGCGCTCGACGACTTTGAGGTCGCCAAGTGTTGCGAATTCGACGGACAGATTCTGTAAAGTCTCGGTCGTCTGATTGACGAGGAGGACATCCAGGATGATGTCGAATTGGTGGACTTTGACGTATGCTTCTGCGTACACGGGGTCGGAAAAGCCCGTAAGCTGGACAACCCGGGAGAGTTTGGAGCTCAGATCGGTGGTGTCGGTATCGCCGCCTGTTGCACGTTCAAGGTCAAGATCTATACCTTCGCTATCGTCTGTTTTAGATTTATTGGCTAGCTGGCGGATGGAGAAGAGATCGTCGACTGCGGCTGCGGTCTTTGCGCGCTCCGCGGCCCGAGCTTGGGAGCGTTTCTTTTCTTCAACGGCGACCATGGCTGCAAAGGCAGTGCGGGTGTCGGTGAGGAAGGAGGTTTCGAGTTCTTTACGTTGGGAAAACTCGGCGAGAGAGCGCACGCAGGACATAATGCGATCGACGCTATCTTCGTCGATAGGGGCTTTGACGAAGTGGGATTGGCCGACACGGATGATGGAGATCATAATTAGCATTGCTTCGGCTCGGAGGGCGTTCGTGCGTTCCTGGGAAGAGGAGATTTCAGACCAGCGCATGACAAGTTTGGTAAGGGTGCTGGAGAGGACAGTGGCGAGGTAGTAGTCACCGTCCAGGATCAGTTGGCGAAGCGGCGGTTTTTGAGCGGCCTTGACGGCTTCTAGTTTTGCTTTGGCTGCCGAGTCGGACGTTAGGGCGGACTCTGTGGCGTAGGTGCCGTCAGCGAGGATTTTGCGGGAGCCGCTGGGCTTCGACGATTTTTGTGTGTCGCCGTTGATTTGTTCTCTATCCTGGGCTTCGTCTGAGTTTGCTTCGTCGAGAAGTCGCTGTTCTGAGGCGAGGATGGGAATTTCACCGAGGGATGCTCGAATGCGTTTCCAGGCTTCTTTGATGTCATTTTCTTGTAACGAGTACTCTCCAATAACCCATAGAGCACCTCTGTAGACCTTTCCAGCCCGGACTTCGCCCAAAGTTGACACTAGGCGTTCTACGATAGAAGATCGCAGCTTGGGAAATTTCTCAACCACCTCTTTGACAAATGAGATGACCTCGACGGCTGAGCTACCACTGAAATCGGTGATGAAGTCCATAAGGACATCCACCACGCTTGCAGCAATTTCTGAGAACTTGATGGCACACTGATGTATTGATTGGATGAGCAGCTGCCTGTATTCAGCATTCTTCTCGTATTGTTCGTCCACCGTCTTGCTGAGTTCCTTCTTTAGCAGCATGATAACCTCTTGAATGTTCTTGCTTGATACCATTTCAAGGGCGATGCCAAGAGCTTTCCTCCTCACGTCCAGGTCTGGACTTGACAGCACTCTGAGAATCTCCATGGTCAAGTCGTCAAGCACGCCTTCGTTCCGCCTTCGTAGCTGATCGACTCGATCGAGCACGATCAGCTTGACGTTGTTGTCAGCCTCCTTGATCGACAACTCGATAAGCTTGCCAGCAGCTGCCTTGACGGCCACCGGGTTATTGGTAAGCGCGGTCAAAGAAGTCGCCGCCTCGTACGCAACCGTACTTGTGTTTGCTTCTAAGAGATCGAAGATCAATCTGAGATATCTTGACTTGTTGGTCTGATTGTCTCCTGCATCTTTCCTGATGAATTCCAATTCGACTAGTTGCAGTAGCTCGTCGGCATTCGGCACACCATCAAGCACACCTGTGAGATATTCTAGAGCCTTCTCATGGCTGATGGACATCAATGCGCCAAACGCATTTCTCTTACAGGTATTATCAGACTCGCCAGCGAGGAAGGTCTGCAGCATTTCTGGAGCATCTGGTATCAGGTGGGGAGCATGCTGGTATACTGAAGCTAGTGCCCAAACGGCATTTTTCCTGACGTATGCATGCCTGTGCTCTAAGCAGGTCTGAGCAGCAGAGAGCAACGGCTCGATCAACTCAGGCTCTCTCAATTTAGAAAGGAAACGGAGGGTGTTTCCTCGAACGAATTCGTTGGGATGTTGGAGATCGTTCCGAATGCCGTTGCAGACCAGGATCATCTCTTGCTTCAGCTTGCCATTCGAGTCGAGTTTGGGACAGATTTCGTAGTAGAAATAGAGCAGTTTCTTGAGGGCCTTGTCTTTGGAAGGCATAACGAATCTGATAATGTGCATGAGTAAGTTTGGCATAGGGTCACCATTTAGCATAATTATCAATATTCTCTTCATGGTCTCCCGCTTGGTCTCATCTGTGCCCTTTTCCAGCTGTGTCTTCAAGTCCTGTTGCGACGGCTGGTCTGCGGTGTTGTCCAGATGGACCAAACTGTATGCATGATCCAGAAATGTCGCCATGACTGCGACCGGCTACAGTGCGTCTGCCACAGACTCAGAGAGTAATAGCTTTGCTAATGACACACAAGTACGCCAGGCCAATCGAGGATTGAGGGAGGGTCGAGGCCAAAATGAAACGTGGCTTGTAGAGTTTTGAGTTATAGCAGTGTAGCCCGAACCATGATCGAGGCGTATAGTCCTGCACAGCTTACCGGAGCGGTACTGATTCCTTCAAGTAAAGAGCATGGTTTGGTGTGGGTGCTGTATGTATTGTCGTCGCCAGGGTGTCCGAATCTGTGCGACTTTCTAGTTGAGCGGCCATTCACATGCCGTTTCGACCAGCCTTGGCACGGTCACCGCAAAAGCCGCATGGAAACGAAGGAACGCGGACCTGAACTTTTTGCGACTGCCACGCTCATCAACTCCCTCTTTCCTACTCGAGCCTCAACGCCCGGATATCAGATGAAGTTGTCGCAATTGGACTGATATTGCAACTATGAGCGACCTTGCAGAGCCTTTCTATGTGCGTTACTAGTGGGTTCCGCTGTCTCTTCCTGCACAAGCATGGCGCAGTTAACAACATATAGTTCTGGGCATTCCGGTAGATTCGGACATGAATTCCTAGGTATATCGTCCTATTCCCACAAGACTGCTTAGACTGATCTTTTCTAGAGTTCGATTTTCGAGTTATTGGCGACGGCCGGAGTGCGACTGCGCGATATGCAAATAATTCCAACTACAGGAATGACTCTCTGATTCGGAAGGAGATGAGCCTGAGCGCTCTCATGATCTCTGAAATCAAGCGCATCATCAAAGACAGCGAGATCATGAAGGAAGACGACTCCAAGTGGCCTCAGAAGAACAAGGACGGCCGGCAGGAGCTTGAGATTCGACTGGGCAGCGACCACATTCAATTTGAGACTGCCAAAATCGGTTCTCTGGTTGATGTAACCGACTCTGCTGATCCTGAAGGGTTGAGAGTTTTCTACTATCTGGTCCAGGATTTGAAGGCATTGGTCTTCTCACTAATCTCTCTGCATTTTAAGATCAAGCCGATTTGACGCAGAAAATTGGTGGGCTCACATGTACGAGCATTGAGCAATTCGTGTCACAGAAGTGCTTCTCATTACGCGATTGGCCCAGCAACAAAGGCCGTACAAGAAGACAAGAGCTCAGATGGCACTCGAGTCAGGAGGGACACGCAGTATCACTGAGTCGAGAAAGCGACAAGTCAAGCACTTCTACTATGAGTTCAAGCGCATCGTCCCTACAATGATCCGTCTCCTGCAAAGCTCCAGCCTGTCTCTTGGAAGGCACAGTGGCTGAAGGTGCTCCTTCCTTCGACGGTGGGGCAGCTGGCAGACGAACCCCGCATCAGCAGCTGTTCTGGGAATTGCAGTGACTCCTATTGATCAGCTGAACTGGCACTCGTCATGTTTCCCACTGCTGGAGGAAGCAAGAATATGAGCTCGCAAGAAGCAAGGCTACAATGCAGGCGACATGTGCATCTTGCGGAGAAGTGGATAATGGGGCTGCGGCCACCATGGCAGCCCCCCCGCGTTTTGGGCGCTTGTATCATTTCGGCCGTTGAGTTTCGGGATCGGAGGGCACGAGATCAGCCATGCTTCTGGTCGTGTTTGGCAAGAACCGAACCTCGCCTTCGACCTTTTCCATCCCGTTGCTGGGACTATCAATCATCATACCATCCTCAAACTCTTCTTCGCAGATCTTCATTTTTGTGTATCTTCCTGACTTATGTCCATACTATCTATGGTCATCTCGTAGTAGTGTGCGCCACGTTCGTAGGCCATATAGCTGCCGCTGCGGTCGCGATATCATCCACATGACAGCACTGGACTTCGTTGTCTTTCCATGCCACCCTCGCAAGATGTATGCGCTTCTGCAAATGTGAGGCGATCGTCCTCCACCGCAATGAATACCCAACCTCTCACACCACCATCGGATACCTCTCCTCTGAGTCAGCGCATGCAGTCCCAGCAGAACCGGCAATACGGAGCAGACAGCAGCGATGATAACACTGCCGCTGGAATGGCTCTAAGTCAAGAGGATAGCATGTATCTTACACCGGCTGCTTCGCCAACAATGGCCACCGTTGAAGAGAAGGAAGCCGTGACTGGCGTGCAAAACGAGACAAAGATAGAAGACGATGCTGTCAAACAACCTTGCCAACCAAGAGCAGGTGAAACTATTCAACGTGAACAAATACCCATCGTTTCTGGAGTTGCCCAGGCACAAGCCAATGCACGATGCAATGCTGTCGGAAGAGCCGATCCTGATCGCATGGAGGTAGATACTGCTACACTCGTCAGCACTCAGAAACAGACACGGTCGCCGAGCCCAGAGAAAGCTGCGTCATCACGAGAAGAAGCCGTTCCCCGGGGACTTGCAAAGGTCGATCTGGATTTGGACAGGGCAAGCCAAGTGGCGGCGTGGGACTTTTCGGACCAGCGACCTTCCAGTCGATGTCCATCAGCATTGTTCCAACCATATGCGAAGTATGTCGGAACTCAGCAGTCAGATCGCCAAACCTACAATGTTGAAGTGACGATTTTGACGGTCGACATGGGGCAATGCAGCATGTCAGGTTACCTGCTCATTCGTGGTCTTACACCCGAACATCCCATGTTACAAACATTCTTCACCGGCGAGATTGTCGGAGGCCCGGACCAGAAGTACAGTTTCAAGACTCGGGATCCTGCGTGGGGTGCAAACGACAAGGTCGATCTACAGCATTGGCTGAGATTCCCACCCTGGAGGCATCTAAGCGCACACGCGAAGCGGGATATGAGCTTTGACTTTCCTCTTAACCACGAGCCTTGGTGGACACAAGACCATGTCTTCATGAGGTGGAAGGAACACTTTTTGGTGCCAGACCACCGTCAGAGCAATATTACCGGAGCTAGCTTCGAAGGTTTCTACTACATATGCTTGAACCAAGCTGAAGGAAAGGTCAGTGGCGTGTATTTCCACTCAAAAAGTGAAAAGTAAGTGAATGTCGATTCTGTTCAGATACTCGACCAAATACTAACTTGACGCAGGTACCAACAGCTAGAACTTACACATGTTACCAAGAAAGGGCTGGGGATATTTGGCGTCTCGCCAGTGGTTGAGCTCAGGTAGAGCTCCCAAGCTTTTCGAACTCGCAGCTCATGATGCATGATTCACGAGCAAGACAAGAGGTACAGCTATAATAGGAGCATCATAGCATTGAACAAGGACCGCCTCTTGTTATTTGGTTTCCTTTTGGTCCCCCTTCAACATATATGGCACACAAGGCAACATGGTCTCGCCTCTACCTCGGTAATGTAGCTGTGCATAACCCAATTTCGTATCTTCAATTTGTGGTTGGTGGTAGCATTAGCTCAATAGTACTCTGACAGCGACGTGCGCGGCCTCGCTTGCAAGTCGTGCGGCCCTCGCGACCTCGCGAGGGAACCGATAGCATACTGGATAACTAAATCAGGCTGCAAGCTCAGATGCAAGCTGATCCGGGACTATTCACTAGGCCGGCGGCCGATGTACCCCTGTGCGGTCGCCATGCCCGTGTCCTCTTCCCCACCACGATGCAGATCTGGGCCCGAAAGGAATGGCCAAAAGTTGGAATTTGGAAGGCAGTGTCTCCATATCTCCATCACTTTGACGATCTCCATCTGCCAGACCTGAGTTGGCACATAGAGCACCACTGTCGTTTGCCTTCTCTCGTTTCATATGTGTTTGCGAGCATCACTCGTTCGTTGCCGGACATCCTGAGCAAACGACAGCATCACCATCATCAACAGGCGAGCTCTACGAAGAATTGTGAATACCATGGAATGACGTCGACGACAAGGACTGCTTGCCTGAATACTTGTTATTGGGCATCGACGGCCAGTTTCCCACTTAGCTCTGAATCTACAGAGAGTCGCTGGTGAATAGCCCTTCCAACACATCACGGAAAATCAGAATGGTAAGCACATGCGCCAACACCATCGAGCCACAGGACGCACAGCACGCGGAGAGCACTGACTGACACTCTTCGTAGGGTTGTGGCTCATCTAGAGAAGTGCGCTCCGAACCTCAGACAGCTGCGGTACCCGCTCCAGTCGTGCCTCCGACTCGCTCGACAAATGCAGCTGGCATAACTTCGCAAACGGCCATCAATGCTCCGTTGTCCGTCACTACCTCACGACATCAGTCCTCACAGTACCGCGCGTCTGGACCCGATGCCTCTGCGTCGAACATCTCGACCCCTCGTACATCTACGCATCAAGGGGAATCTTCATTAGCAGAACACTACAATGTTCCCCTCGTAGCTCCAAAGCCCTGGTCAAGTACAGGTCGAACATGGACAAGGTCACAACTCTGCCGCGAAAGAGAGGATTTCTTCGAAACAGCCCAGGTGACGTTGCGACCAGAGATATGGAGCGCGCTGAAAGAAGTATGCGAGTTGATACGGCAAGGAGATATGACGGAGGCACAGGGTATCCTGGACGCTGCTGGAATAACGTTACCCACCGGCCACCTCGAACAAGGTTCGTACGACGAAAGAGGCATGCTGTACAAGCTACCAGAACACATTGTGTCGGATCCTTTGAATGTGCTAGACGATGATGGCGAGACTGTAATCGGAGATGATGCGCTGAGCAAGAAGATCGAGGCCGGCAGTCTGCCTATGTCCGCTCAGTCGACAGGTAACGATGCCACAGAAGAAAAGGTTGATAAGGGCAAATTTGCGGTCGATAAGAATGTCACCAAAGTCCGCTGCAGACTGTCCGACAGAGGCGGCCCTGACACAATAGTCCTGCTTGGGCAGTCTCAACCTGTCGGTGTGCTGGTCCGCAGATTGAGGTCAGAAGCGACAATTGCATCCTCCTCGAAAGTGAGGATCGTCTACTTCGGCAAGATCTTGGATGAATCGCAAAGCCTAGAAGACCAAGGCTGGCAGCAAGGACATGTCGTGCAGGCACTTGTGAGTAATTTTGCGCCTTGAAAAGAGGCCCACTATTAGTATTACTTGTGTCACCCTGACAGTATGCGTGCGTTGCGCTGCTTCAGAAACGAGAGTTATGCGTATGACTATCTGCATTCACGCGGTTGTCGAATACGTATACATCGTCCTTGGAACTGTCGATCCGTTGGACGCTGGGTACAGTTGATGGATCCAGCTGGAGCCCGGGCTACCGGTGGTCTTGCAAATACTCTGGTCCTTGAAGACATCTATTAGTGACCACGGTGCAGACATGCGGTGCCAGTTGGTCTGGCTGACAATCTCAGAGATGGGCGCCGTTGTGCCTACAAAACAGCAGGCATTTTGAGGTATGGCTCACATCATTCTCTCGGAACTAGGCCTGCTGGACACCATTGCTATCTCTGAATGTTGCAGGGGAGCTCAAGCCAAGCTGGGCTTCACGCCTTTATCAGGAACATAACACTTACTAGCCACCTTTGCAGATACGTGAACGAGTTCTTGATGCCATTTGCGAAATGAGCAAATGATCAAAATTGTTGCAGACTATTGTGAAGCAAAAGCCCTTGTTGCAGGAAAGGGGAGGCTGGTGTGCGGGCGAAAATTGTGCGATTGAGCATCAGTGGTTTGGAACGCTTTTCCATGGGTCTGTAGATACGGAATGGCGCTTCTGGATATCTTGCTTCACATCTAGTTCATTTGTTTACATGTGCAAAGTGTTTGCCGTGCGCTTGGTCTCCTAGCGTTAAGAGTGAAGATTATTCTTCACTCCATTACAAGACTCAACGGTCTGCGATCTTCCCACTTCTTTGAATCTCAACAAGATCAACAATGGCTATCACGCCAAAAGCGTGTTAGTGTTACATCGTCGACCTTTGGTCATTTAGGAGAAACCAGTCATCCAATACCAACCAACGCGCCCTCAGTCGATGCAAAAGTTGCTCTGATGTACACAATGACTATGCATCTGAAAGCAAGCTACGTATGCCCAGCAATCACTGAAATATCATCGACGTCCACGATGTTGAGGTCAGGGAGGTGAAGAACGTTGATCTTTGAACATGATTGCCTGTACATTGCGACGTTGTATCTTCGCTCGTTCATCATGGCCGTGGCATTCCCAGCTTCCACAACTTCCTCAACGATGACAGTATGACCCAGAAGTCGGAGACGCAGAAACCCATGTATGCGAACGGTCTAAGTCGAAGGGTGCGAATCGAGGGGAACGACGCAGTCAGTTTGATCAGTGCTTCAGATCCTCTCCGGTGCCAAATTTCAATACTCATCATCAGTGTCCAGGACACGATCAGTCATCTGAGGCACCATGCACTGGCGGAACCTGGTGGTAGATTTCTCTACACCAAACCCGATATCTCAAGCCTCGGCGGCATATTCAAAGTTGAACACTGCGCACAAGCAGACGAGACAAGCATCCCAGGCCCTACATACTGCGGCTAAACGGTCCCGAATCTGAAAGAGCATTTGCTCAAATCCATCGTCGTGGTATGAGACAGTAAGGCGAGGTGAGTACTTGAGAAACCCATCACTATGCCTCAGCGGCTGAATTGAGCCGCTCAGATATCTTCTACCTGCCGGCACGGTAACATGACGGGCATCTACACTGACACCGTTTCTGTAGGATGATTTCTGAGAAAACTTAGGCTGAAATGTTAGCTACGTTCAGCATCATAGTCGCAGGACATGTTTGAAAGTCATATCATAACGCGTATACACAGTATCCAGCTCTGAAAGGGCATATTCTTTCCAAGTTCAGAAGGATTGGCATCTTGCACCAGTCCCAATTAAGCACTTGTCAAAGGTCACATGACGCGGTAAGCGAATCTTTCGCTTAGCGCACCAACCCGAGCGAGACGCTTCAGAATTTGTGCATTTGGCAGCTCATTTTCATCTTGCTTGTCCAGATGCGGTCCGCACGTTTGGGTGTGAAATCGGTTGCGGCTGCATGCGTCCTGCAGGGGACCCATCAAAATGCCGATAACTTGTCAAGTTTTTGATGGTTGCCTCACAAGAACTGCGAGTTTTCGCCTGCAGGTCTCTTCGCGATTGATGTGCTGTAGGTCACCAACCACGTCTGACAGACCAGCCCCCTCTCAAGCCATGCAGATACGAATTACAATTTCCAGCTTCTGCCCAGAAATCTTTGCTTCAGAGTGCTTCGCTTGGAACAAATGTACACAGTATTGATCTCGGAACATCCCAGCCAATAGCTGCAGAGCACGCATTCTTTGACCTATGAAAGGCAACGCGCTGTGCTTGTTCAGCTCAAAACGTGAACGGAAAGCCACGTCTGCAGGGTTGAGGAGGTCAAGCGAGCAACCTCTGCCCATTTGCCAGGATCTGTATCCTGTAGTTCCCACGATATCATTCGTCAGCAAGCATTCTTTCTCTGACTGATAGTCTCACTTTCGACTCGGGGCCGTAACTGAACCCTGGTCGACCCATGATTTTGGATTCGAATCACAATCCGACCCTTACAGACCGGTTAATAATTGCCAAAGATGGGCTATCAAGCGTCACTACATCGGAAATGGCCAATGTCTCGCATTGTGACATGCCATGCGCTTGCCTTAAGTGTCAGGCAAGGCGTTTTCAGCTCAATACAGCTACTCAGCTCAATCTGGTATTACTCAAATGGATAGGAGGCGCCCATGGGATCCTATCCCTAGACATCAGCTTATTTCATATTTCCAACATGCTGACTACCTCTCTCGCTGAAAGAGCTCATTAGATCTTTGCTTGTATCATTGGCTGTACGCTCGTGATAACGCTATATCTTCAGCCTCTCTCAACAAACATGGTAGGTATCTGAGAATCTCGACCTGACACGATATTGACCTCATCAGGGAAGTCCCAGTCAATGGCGACGGCATCGCGATTTCTCCCACGAGACGTGAGCCGCACTTGTGTGAGCCAACAGGGCCGAGATCTGACGTTCTTAGGTATCCATTGTCTCCGCAGGAAACTGGACGCTATCCAGGCGAGCAACCGAGCTCCAATGGGTACGTAGCGCAGCCATCTATCATACAGCCGACCTACCCAGCTCCTCAGCCAGCAAGAAGTGCTTATCAGACACCACACCCCGGAACATTTTCATTACAGCAAGGCTATGCCCGAGAGTTTCGCAACGCCAGCTTTACGGCACGTGAATCAGAAAGTGCTGCGTACGAGAACTGGTCGGACAATGATAGACAGCGTCCGCCTGGCTCTGCCAGCGGGCTGAGCCAAGCACCAGTCAATGTATGTGGACATGTTGTGATCTTTAAACGGGTAACCACCACAAACAACGCTAATTCATAGTTACAGGACTACAGCACATATGAGAACTTCCAATCTGTCGACGGTTTTGGTGGTGGATCTTCTACCACAAATTACACAGTAAGACTGAGTAGCACTATACGAATGGCCGACACTGATTAGTTTAGCAACACGCAGAGGACAGTAGAAGCGATCGTGCAATAGTCAGGTATCCTTCCCTGCCTTCGCAGCCGATCTCAAACGAGAACACCGCATATCGGCCAACGTCAGCCGACACAAATCCTTATTTTCGCGAAGCCAATGGCCTGCTCAATCGCGCAGCACGCGCCCTCAGAGTCAAAGAGTGGTTGCGCTGGACTGGTCGCAGACACTTCCACAAGGATGCCTTCTTCAACAGACGTTTTCCTGGTTCGTATCAGTTACCTGGATACTATTATAAGCCGGCACTGGAGAGTCTTCCCAAGAAAGGCAAGCACCAAGATGCGTTCCGTCGGCAATTTGAAGGTTGGGACGATGATCGATTTTTGCATCCTTTGAATGGGAGAATCAGAAGACTCTTTGTTCAGACTATCGACGAGATCTACGATACTCACAACGATACTAGCTGGCGCCGGACATACATTAGGAACATCAGTCCCTGGATTCTGCGTTTGGCCTGGTGGCCGTATTCTCATATGCCTGATGTTACGTCGCGGCGGGTGCAGAAGCACAAAAAGACCATTGGTGGACGATTTCAGTCCGTCAAATCGAGGACAGAGGGGTGGGATATGGAGCAGTGGGCTCAGATCAGTCTTTACTGGTTGCCAACTTGTATTGGCCTTCTTATCCTAGTAGGTCCATGTATACATTGAAATCTAAATGTCTTGCTGACATAGTGCACATATGTGCGGTCCTACAAACATCGAGGGTCAAGTCCGCAATCACGGTTGCTATGATCCCGTCCCCTACCGTTACTGGAGCTATCCCAAGGTAGCACGAAATTTCTATGAAAATGTTGGGGCAAGACCCAACCGTGCGCTGAGGCATCAGAACGATTCGCGGTTGAAAGAGCGAAAACTCCTGCCACGATATCTATGCTTTCTGGATTGTCAAGAAGAGACTCCAAGAGGATGCCTGAAACCGGAAACCTGGATGAAGAGAAATGGTAATGGCAAACAGCCAACCTACATCTTCGTCTCATATACGGGCGAAAAGCAGTTCGAGAGGCCATGCAAGGCAGTCAGAGATAAGAAAAGGAAAGATTGTACTTGTGAGTATCATGTGCACGTCCGACTTGCACCGTGGATGACCACTTCGCTAATCATACGCATTTGCAGGCTGCTACTGCAAGCGTAGCAAATCCGACGCGGATGCACTTCATCACATCGCACGTTTCGCTGCTGAACGAGCCGGCGTGTCCGCCTACTGGACGGATCAGTGCTGTATGTCGACCGATAAAAAAGAGTTCTCAGACGACATCTACGGAATCAGCGACGTCGTTCGAGGTGCGCATAGGGTAGTCATAGTAGTTGGCCGCACCGGTACGGACCGTTTGCCGCCTGATGCCGACACTCCCAAACTTCTGAAGGAATGGGGTACCAGGATGTGGACGTGGCCAGAAGTCCTGCTTGGTCCTGTCAAAGAGAAGCTCTACGTCTACACTAGAGGCGCTAACCTCGAGCAGCCATGGAAGGTATCCAAAGTGAACTTCGCGCAGCAAGTCTGGACAGAGGATAGTGCAGTCGCAAGACAGCTTCTTGATTACTACGAGAGCACAATGACTCTCAGCCGGTTGGAGCTCGTGATACTCGCGCTCGAGTGCCTCAAGAACCGTGTGGAAGGTGGCACCACAAAATTCGCTGAAGGTGATCTATCATACGCGTTGATGGGACTTTTGAGGCAAAGGCCTCTAGTCGAACACACAGACTCTGCATTTCAGGCCTTTGCAAGGCTGTCCCTGGCGAACGACAGTGATCGCTTACTGGAGAGAATGATTTGTCTTCTCCCGATCATAGTAGATCCCACGACTGTTGACGGCGAGCATCCAACCTCAGATTCTACCGAAGGCCCGATCTGTCAGCATAGAGCTTGCCAGCAGGATATTTCAGAGCCACGAAAAATGCACGGATCCAACAGTCATTACTGGACGAACATGGATGACTATTGGGGTGCCAAACTCTGGGATATTGAGCCCATGTGCCAAGTTGCCGGGATAGCAAGTAATGACACTGTCATTCTTGACGGTGCCTACGGCGCCACCATCCACTGGGACACATTTCAACGCATTGCAGTCACCACGCGAGAAACCTGGTCTCGCATGCTTGCCCGAACCTTTGTCCGCTTGACGCCTGCCTGGTTCTTCATGGGCGTGCTCCTAGTTGCGGTGTCTGGTGGCGTCGGCACCACGTTGGCTTTTGGAGTAATTTTCCTTCTCCTGGGTGCCGTGCTCATCCTACTCTCACCCATGCTGATTTTGCACATCTACAACGGGAAGGTCTGGAACTCCCAGCCTTGGCTGCTAGGCTTTGAGGGCCACATGAGCTTGAAGGACATTGAGAAAAAAATCTTCGGATTCCCCTGTGATAGGCTTTCGTGGGCGCCGTACGGGAGCTCTCTGTCGCGACACCGGAAGAACTCGGACTTTCTCGAGGACGAATGCGAAGGCACGGATCCTCTGCTTTCGCAGAACAACGATCCGACGTCGGGAGATTGGCCTAGGCTGGCGCCCACGGGAGAGGAAGAAGGAGAACCGATGCGGCAATTCACGATCGTGGACACGTTCACCATGACTGTGGCGATATGCTCGGCTGCGCGGCCGCCGGTTGCGGCACTTCTCTGTGGTGCAGAAGGTGGGATGCAGAGGGCGGTGATGTGTTCTTACGACTGGACTACGCAGACGTTTCACAGGGAGTCGGTGCTCAGGATGGAAACACGGGTGCTGGAACGCATGCCGAGGATTGGGAGGGTGAGGTTTGGACTGAGGAGGTGGAGGGATGGACTTGTTCGGGTGGAGAGTGAATTGAAGCCGCCGTGATCGGAGTGCTGGGCCGCGGCCGACACAGAGCACAGAGCGAAGATGTTCTGCTCAGATTGCTGCTATATCATGGTGTTTCTTGCCTTTGATTAACGCCTAATGCTCCACATTGATCTCATTTTGCGGCAGCTTTCTTCCCAACCATTGCCGACGCTTACCCCCGCGCCTGCACGAGCTCGAGCTCAAGTCCAAGACGTTTTTTTTCCGAGTAGCCTATGCTAGCTGGTCTTCTCAAACGTACAAGTAATTGTGTCAGGGTGCTCAGCGAGGAATATCGGATTGTAGTACTACTCAACGTACACTCACATATTCTTGAATCAAATCTCTTCATACTACTATTCCACTCGCGGCTACCTCCTCTAACTCCAGCTTTACCGTGTCTTCGCCTTTCTCTCGAGTTTGCCGTTGTTGCAGCGGACGGCAAAGCAATAGTGAAGAAGCGAAGGGACGGGTGCTAGTATTCATACGGGATACTTCCGCGTTCCCTGGTCAGTCAATCCGTCTGCTCTACCTTGCTCTGTTTAGCTTCCACCACTCACCGTCTTGTATTCCCAGCCGGCTCGATGAATCACCAGGATTAGTCTCGTGCAGCGTGGGTATCGGGTCGCGGGGGTCCTATATTTGCTGCTGCGGTGCAGAGGTCAAGGGAAGGCGTTAAAAGGCTGTCAGTTCGGTTGTGGGGGGCGTTAGCTACGGAAAGGCCCGAAGTGCCATGCGTCGTAGGTTGGGGATGAGGACCTCGCGTTGTCCCCGTTGTATTTGACTTTGGATTGTGGCATAGGAGCCAGGAGTGGTTGTCTTCGTGTATGACGGTCTGGTTCATATGGGTTTCTGACGCCAGGAGGACCAACTAGGCAGCCAATCCTTCGCCGTTGGCTACCTTTCGTTGTTACGTATCAGGCTTGGCAATCAGCAACCGTGGTCTTGAGAAAGGGTGATATCATATAGTGAGGGCCAGCCAAACGAATGCCATTGACAGGCACCGAAAGTGAAAGGGGAAAAGATCCCTTTTTGGTGGAGACTAGCCAGAGAAGGGGATGGAAGTAGAAAAAATTAGGTGCAGCTGCCAATTGACTTATTTGGAATTGGAGAAGAGGCATTAGGTTCGGAAGGGTCGCTCAGAAGCGAATAATTCTGCTGACATACGAGTTAAATCTTGAGATAAATCCGGCAATAACGAGACAGTGCTCAGAGACAAGTACCAAGGTAGGCTTGAGGTAGAAGCGCCTTGGTTTGAGGTTTGTCTCAAGCTGGTCAGCCGTGTTAGTCCTCGTTCCAACTCACTGGCATATCAACTCGAAACCTCTTACAGACGAGGCGCGTTGGCTGCCAGCTCACGACTGAACGCGTCGCAACGCCGAACATTCCCATTTGTGCTGCTTCCTTTGCTGGATCTTTTGGTTTCTCTGCTGGTTTGGTCAATAATTTCTCTGTTCCGGTACCGCCTCCTGAATAAGATCCTTCAAAAACTGATTCGCTTCCTACTTGCGATGTACTCGTCGCTCCGCTCGTGAACCGGCTAGCTAAGAAGCCCGTAGCAGGCTTAAATAGCTCAGCTGTAGCCGCGAACTCAGCTAGCTCGTCTATATGGTTCTGGTCAGAGAATTTATGTTGCGGCGCCCGCAGCGGAGGGACACGCTGGGCCGCTGGCTGCTGGTCGGAGCTGTAACGCAAAAAATCTTTGTAACGACCTTGTTTGGGGAGATCGTCCGCGTATGGAGGGCTTTTGTCTTTGCGAAGCCGTGTGAGGGCTGTGAGGGCTGTCGTTGGGTCAAGGAATGGAATCTGCAAGCTAGATGGACTAGCTGAATTAGTGGTTAAAGTCGCAGAGGCGGGTGCGGGCCGCTCGTCGAGAGCTGGTGGAAGACTTTGGTTGCCTGTTGCGACGACGAGGCGCTCACGCGCAGCCGGTGAAAGAAAGTCGAAAACAGATTTGCTTGGGAGGGATTGTTCGCCCAGAGCTGTACGACGAGATTCCGCAGTCATTTGGATGGTGGGGGAGGCCGGCGGGCCGTCTGGAGGTTCTCCTACGCTCGCATGGGCGGTTCTTGTTGGCTGCCAATCATCTGGGACTTCAGGTGGCTTGTGTTTATCGTCTGATAGCCTCATTGCGCTGAAGCTGTCTAGTTCGTCTGCTAGGACAAATCCTGTCAGTGGTAGCTTGCCGTCATGACATTTTTGCAAGCTAGTCAGCGCTGACGGCAGCTGTTTTGATTTCGGGATGAACAGTGGCTTCGTCTTCAAAAGAGGATTGGCGGTGGTCGCGGTCGTCGTTTTATTTTTCTTCTTCTCCTTCTTTTTGTCTCCGCCGATGGAACGATTGTAGGAAACTTTGGGACCCATTTCATAGAGATCTTCTTCGTCAGACTCGCTATTATTGAGAGTGCCGACACCAATTCCCGTCCGTGGTGATTGCTTCGGTTTTGTCTTTGGTCGCATCATGAAACTCAGGCCTGGGCGAGCATCGTCATCATCCTCTTCGAAACCTTGCTGCGTGATAGATGACCGAGTAGGCTCTCGTCTCAGATTGTCATTGCCCTCCTCTGTACCAAACCCGAGGCCTTTTGTGTCATTCTTCTGGCTGAACGCTAGCACTGGTGAGTCTTGCGGCGGGAATTCGCGGGTCTCTGACTGCTCGTCGGTAGGGTCGACCTTGCGCCAGACGCGAGGACCGATTCCTTGGCCCTTTTTCCAGCCCATCTTGTTCAGCAACTTTTCCCCTATCGTGTCTTCCGTGGGTCTGCAAAGGTCATCTAGGACATCTCGCACTCCCGCATCGTCAGCTGTACCAAACCCAGCAAAGCCCTCCGTAGTTGATATCTGGCGTGACTCTTCCTGTTCCCTCAGATCTTCCTCATCCATGAAATCCTCGATCCTCTGCTGCTTCGCGACTTGACCAGCTTGGGCACGATTTGCACGTGAGGAGAAAAACGCGGAAGGTGCCCATCCTTCTTTTGAGCCTACAGTGTTGAAATATCTGCACCCACCGTTTTAGTCATGTTGCTCTATTGTCAATATCACCGCCTGCTCACCCGGCACTGAAGCCGCCCGTAAAGGCGCCATGAAGACGCTTTCGGCCACGGTCGTCGGTAACCTCTTGCTTCCAGACTGGCACGTATGTACCATCATCACGAGCGTTGTCGTCAAGAGCGGGCAGCGGCGTCCCGTATACCACGAAGGGCGCCTCATGCTTGCGTATGTCTGCTTCGTATTCACGGCGAGATCGCTTTTGCAACATGGTTCAACCCCAGAAACATTTTCGAGTTCACCAGAAGATAAATGCGGCTACGAGGTCGTCAGATTGTGTCGATAGATTGGCTGCGCCCAATAATGATCCAAGACAGACAGATAGATCAGCCACGAGCGCAGCCACAAGAGAAAAGTGGAGGGAGTCAGAGGAAATGGAATCATCAGACAGCGGTCGAAAGCTTCTAGCTTAACAGGATGAGCAGGGATGCTTATTCGGGCTTCCATTCTAACGTTCGACTAGGCAGCGTAGGCCAATAATTACTCGAAATTGCCAACCCCAAGTCTAATTAGTAACTTGCAGCGTTGTTGCGCCATGTGAAGCCCAAAAGGCCCCAAACGTGACACAGTCTGATTGAACTTTTGTGCATGCAGACCTGGAATAGACGACAAAGAAATGATGGTTCATCGAGCTCGCGGGTGTGTTGCTTCATCCGGGCAGGACTGCAGCATCCAGGCTGAAATCTCGATTGAGATGGCACGGCCTTGCAAATAATGGCGATGAACTGGGGTGTCTGTCAGCTGTAATTGGTACCACCAGAAAACGGCAAGACGGCGACTAGTTGATGATTATTGGCGCATGTGGCTATGATCGCCATCCAACGTCAACGGCACAGTTGAACCAACGCAGGAATAATTAAGACGTCCTTAGTTCTAGCCCAGCCCGTAGCCTAGCAGTCCAGGCTACCTAACTTTAATCGCAGTCTGATGGAGCGTGCGTGCAGTCTGACTCTACAACTGCCCAAATAAACTGCCCGCGAAGCAGCGATATTTCGTCCTTGCCCTGCATCGTGCTTCAACACACATACAGCCGAGTTCGAGAGAGCAGGAGGCTTCCACTGTCCGATGCACATGGCACGAGGGCGACTGTGAGCGTGAGTGTCAGCGTGACTGTGACTGTCACTGGCCGTCGCCGTCGCCGTCCCCTTCCCTTTCCATTACGCCGTTTGCTGCTGGATGAAAACTGCTCATGATAACTGCAATCGCCGCATTCCTCCCGAGCTACGTCGAAGCTCGACCATCACAACACTACGCGACCATAGTCTTCCCCGCTACAATATACGACCTGCATCGAGGACGAAGAGCATCGAAAGAGAACAGCCATAATTGACGACATGTCTACAGCCACATCCGCTTCGCCTGCATTAAACAGGAGCCATTCTTCAGCGACCAGAAACCCTCCCAATGCATACAATCATACCAGCACCCCTCCTCAGCAACCGACTCGCACTCGATCCACCAACCACAGGTCGACCAGTTCAGCACATCATCGGGCAGGCTCAAGAGCGTACGAACAAGATTCTGCGGCGTCTCAGTCGGGTCAAGGTAACTTGAATCACGTCGCCCGCCAGGACTTTGAGAGAACCAATCTAGCAAGATCAAGCTCCCAGAGAAGGACCTCGCGCGAAGGTAGATCAGCTTATGAGGAGGAGTCTTCGCGGCACACCCGGACACCTTCTAGACCAGGCTCGAGGCGGAGCAGTCAGGATTTTACCGTCGCTCCAAGAAATGCCACCAATGGCACCTCTGTCCCTCCACAGCCTCCTGCTGCACCAGTGCCGGCGCCCATGCCGTACCCCAATTATGGCCAGACAGGCCGCCGAAGAACTTCAATCACCACACAGACCGGAACCTGGCAGCTAGGCAAGACAATAGGACAGGGCAGCATGGGCAAAGTCAAGGTCGCAAGAAATGCTGAAACGGGAGAAACGGTCGCAATCAAGATCATACCTCGCCAGAGCATAGACGAAAACGGCAATCCCAAGGACGAAAGAGCTGACAGGTCCAAGGAAGTGCGAACTGCAAGAGAAGCTGCCATGGCTACACTCCTCGACCACCCTTATATTTGCGGCATGAGGGACGTGCAGAGAACGAACTACCATTGGTACATGCTGTTTGAGTACGTCGATGGCGGCCAGATGCTCGACTATATCATCGCTCACGGCCGTTTGAAAGAGAAGCAAGCTAGGAAGTTTGCTCGACAGATTGCCAGTGCGCTCGACTACTGCCATCGCAATAGCATTGTCCACCGCGACCTCAAGATCGAGAACATTTTGATCAGCAAGAGCGGTGACATCAAGATTATCGATTTCGGTCTGAGCAATCTCTATTCTCCCCGTTCGCTGTTGAAGACTTTCTGTGGCAGTCTATACTTTGCTGCACCCGAATTGCTTAACGCTCGTCAGTATGTTGGTCCTGAAGTCGATGTCTGGAGCTTTGGTATCGTGTTGTACGTTTTGGTATGCGGTAAAGTCCCATTCGACGACCAGAGCATGCCCCAACTGCATGCCAAAATCAAGCGTGGCCATGTTGACTATCCTCAATGGCTTTCAGCCGGTGAGTCTCCATCCGCTCTTCCTACCTCACTCCACCTCTCTAACGCATTGCAGAATGCCGTAGCATCATCTCGAGGATGCTTGTTGTCGACGTCAAAGAACGGGCCTCGTTGCATGAAATAATGTGCCATCCATGGATGACTAAGGGCTTTAATGGACCGCCTGACAACTTTATGCCCCACCGCGAACCGCTCCAGCTCCCTCTCGATCCTGTCGTCATCAATAAAATGCAAGGCTTTGATTTCGGCCCGGCGCTCTATATTCAGGAGCAGCTGACAAGAACCATTGAGTCGGAAGAATACCAGAGTGCAATCCGTCGACTGGCACGAGAGGACTCCTTGCATGGTGGTGCTGGAGGAGACCGCAAGCGAGGCATGTTCGAGTTTTACAAGAGACGCAATTCGACCAGCCGAGAAGGGTTGACAGCGCCTTTGGTTGAGCCCATCCGTGGCTATGACCCCCTCAACGCCTATTCACCGCTTATCTCGGTATACATGCTAGCGAAAGAGAAAATAGACCGAGAGAGAGTCGAGGCGAATCCTGGGGCTTTGTCTCTCGGCACAAGCCCCGACGCTCCACCGCTCAAGGCTCCTGGGTTACCGTCTCCTGAGGCTGCTCACACGAATACGTTTTCCCCGGAAATGCCAGGCGAGACTGCCACTGGCGGCAGAGCACGCGCAAGATCAAGGACGCATGGTGACGACGAAGTCGTTGATGGCTTAAAGCGTGTTACTATCAACGAGAAACCGGCACAGCAACAGCCACAGCCAGCGCCCTCGCCCCGTCTTGAGCCTCCGTCTACTGACGGGGTGCCTCGAAAGGAAGGCACTGCCATGGGCCTATTGAGACGCTTTAGCACGCGACGCAACAAGGACCGCGATCCAGACAGGCCACCGCCACCCTCTTTCAACATTCAGCCACCTCAGGATGCGGTCACCACCGCCCCACCCACCACCACCGCTACCACCACACCACGGAAGTCCTTCTCCGTCCGCCGATCACGAAGACGAGAGCAGTCACCGCCGACAATCCACTCTGGAGGGAGCCAGGGACAGCACGAAGGCTTGCTCGGCGCAGGAGCTGCCAAGGGCAGGAGTCTGCTTAGTCGCTCTACCAGTGTAAATTCGGCCGACTATCGTCCACGGAAGTTCATGAACCGAGGTGCATCCGAGGCACAAGGCTCGCCACGCCTCGCCCCCGATCCGCCTGCCACAAGTGGCTCTGATCACTCAAGCCTGAACGCTCAAAAAACCGGCAAGCAACAGGAGACGACCGAGAAGAGTGTCCAAGCAGCGTCACCAGTGGCGCCCCGTACTCCTACAGCAGCTCGCACAAAGTCCTTGGGCCACTCCAGACACGAGAGCATTCAAGCACGCCGTCAGAAACGAGAGGAAGCTCGAAATCGTCATGACAATGTGCCCGAGGAGACCGACGCTGAACTGCAGGAAGACGCTGCGGAAACACCTGTACCGCCGCACACACCTGGTGCAGAAGTCTCCCGTCCTGCAGGTCTGAAAGGCTTGTTTTCTTCCTCGACGACGAGCAGCAAACCTCCTCAATTCATCCGGCATGATCTCATCCGCGTGTTGAAACAGCTCGGAGTCGAATACACGGAAGTCCGTGGAGGCTTTGTGTGTCGACATGCTCCCAGCATTAACCTCGACGACGTTCGAGAAGGCAACACGTTTGAGGACGAAAAAAGCGGAAAAGTTGGCGCTGGATACCAACGTCGCATTTCGTTCAGCGCTTTTCGTAATCGAGACAGAGACGATTTACGCGAGGAGAAGCTCAACCGGACGCAATCGCGGCGTCGACAACCTGATCAGAGCTTTGTGACCAACTCTGATGGATCAGACGAGTACGTGCACAACACGAATCGACACGATACCCCACGTGACATGGCAGGAACTACTACTCGAGTGCAAGAGGACACGGGCGAGCGACTTGTGCTGAGATTCGAAATTGCCATTGTCAAGATTCCATTGTTCAATCTGCACGGCATACAATTCAAGAAGGTCCAAGGCGGCATGAACCAATATCGGTCGATGACATCCACCATTTTGAATTCATTACGACTCTGATTTTTTATCAACAAGTTGTGCACTCGTTTTGGGTTGGTACGTTGAAGAGATGTAGGAGGCCAATGTCGGTGCAATTGGGCACGCGAGCTTGTAATGGCGGAGGAATGGGCGATCAGAGACTAGGCTTATCCTGCGACACGCCGCAACATGCTGGATAGCGGCGACTGCTAATTTAGAAATCGTCTTTTCAAGACGACAATGAGGAGCACCTTGTGCGTTCGTGATCTTCCACAATCAGCATAGAAGCAATTAACTATATGTATGGGACGAGTGTTTCGCCAAATGACGAAGCCTCGGGTCGCCCGCTAACGAGTCGGCAAGGGCCCACGTCGAAAAATAAGGATGTGCAGTGAGAGCGGGAGGAAACACGAAAACCCACTCCTTGACCCCATCGACCGGGCGGTGACTGGCTGGGACGGGCAGAAGCGTTGTCGTTTTAGCCAAACTCTGACCCGTTTGCTGGTCGACTCTGCTACGGGGAGCCAGCTCGCTGCGCTTGACTTGCGTCTACTAACCTGCGCAGTAATCTTGGTCGTGCATCAACCTCAACTTTGTCCGTATTTGTCGTCGCAGCCTCACCTTGGTTATAGTGTTGATTGACATCTTGTCGCTGCCGGTCAACGCCTTGTTTCGTCTTTATCTCCGACCTCGAGGGCAGAAACCGGTGCAGGTGCAGGTCTTGACTGATTTTGCTTGCCTTAGCATCTCCATCGACGGCACTCGATGAGTCTGTCGTCGTCTGCCGCCCTGACGTGTGCCTTTTTCACCTTCACCATTTCTGGCCATTACGGTACCGGCTTCATGAGAAGCTGCAGCTGACCGGTCACCCTGCCTTCATTCGACCATCTTGAACTGCGACCACCCCCTCTTCTGCGGCAGCCTCCATCTCTGCGCCCAGCACAACACACCACCCCATTCCCCACGGGACGTCTTGTACAACCTTGATAGCCACCATCACCTTGATGATGGCATCTGCGGCAAGCCTCACTCCAGCTGCCACCAACTCATCCGGCGGTGCCGCTGCGTCCTTGACGCCAAAGGATGCCTCGAGTCGTCCAGTGAAACAAAGTCCAAGCATAGGTCCAAAGATGACACCAAAAGGTCGCAAGGAGAGTCCATCCGACTCCAACCGGTAAGAGCCCGCTCCTTTCGCATGTCACTACTCACCGCCCCGCTTCGATGCCAATACGACATGAGCACATACCGTCGCTCACCCGAAGGTGTGAAACTACGCGGGCATGTCAAGCTGACTTGAAACTCTCAGACAAAGTACACCGTCTAAAGCCTGGTCGGGCACCAACCCCCTCACTCAACGCTCCGTCACCCCCAGTCAAGCCAAGGGCAATCCTTCGCCGAACAAGAACGCCGCTTCCTCCAAGATGTCGCCCACCAAAGACCAGACCTTGTCAGACAAACACAACTATGACCGGCTGCGCTTTCTCTTTGGAGGCTCTGTCGTACGTCTCTCCATATCAGCTTACCGGCCTGTGCCTCTCCGCTAACGATCTATGCTAGGGACTGCAAGTTGTCCTGACGACCAAGGCCGGTGACAAGTTTGAAGGAGTGCTCGCAGGATACACGGGATCCCCGAATGCCTCGAAGATCTCGCTCAAGATGACTAAAAAGGTCCCCAACACACCTATTACACAACCTAATGGCATCAGCTCGTGGGAAGCGGCCTTTGCTGGTTCGAGTCCTGACCACGCCATGACGTTCGATCTCAAAGACATGGCCGACATGACCATACCTGAATTCAGCCTACCCGAAGGTTCGCGGCAGACCAACGGTGAGTTACATCACTTCTACTCGTCCTCGCAAACCATGCTAACCACAAACAGGTGCCTCGGGCTCCTTTCAGACCGACGCCGACATCTCTGGCAACGAACACCGGGGTGAACGAGTCCTGCAGAGATGGGTTCCTGAGGCCCACAATACTACCGACTTCTCCTTGGAATCTGGAAGTGCTGCTGGTTGGGACCAGTTTGCCACACATGCAAAGATGACCGGGGGACAGAGTACTTATACCGAGGAAACATATACAACCGCCATCGACCGCAGCGCCCCAGACTTCAAACGGCGAGAGGCTGAAGCAGCCCGCATTGCACGCGAGATTGAGACACAACAATCTGACATTGCGCACGTTAGAGAGGAGCGAGGCCAGGCCCTGGAGAACGACTTGGACGATGATGAGGACAAGTATAGTGGTGTGCGTCGCGGCGACTTTGCTCCATTAGCTGCAAGAGGTGCAAACACTTACACCCCTCCTGCGTTGCGGGCTCCGACAGCTCATTCCACCATCACTGGTGCTCCTGTCGACCCAGCCATCATCTCTTCACAGATCGCTCGGCCAGGCGTAGCTCGACCAGGCGATCCGAACCAGACTTCTCAGGCCAATCTTCTCGTCAATGAACCCGCTCCTCAGGCCAGAGCTGTGTCGATGACACAACCTAAAGATGACGAACCAATGCCCATTGAGAAGCACACAGACACGTCTAGCCTGGCCGCAAATGGATCAGTCTCCAAAGCCCTTCAATCTAAGCAAATTGGCTCGCCCTCGCCACAGCAGCAAGCCGATACTGATGTGCCCTCACAAGGCGTTGAAAACAAAGTTCTCGAGCAGTTTAGGCAATTTGCGAACGCGGAGCGAAGTAGGCTTGCAGAGAAGAAACGTGTCCAAGCAAGCCAAGATCGAACAGCAAAGATCAACGATTTGGTTCGATTCTCCAAGACCTTCAAGCTGAAGACACCAATTCCCGATGATTTAGTTGGCATTTTGGCCAAAGATCCAAAGAAGCAAGAGGCCATCATCGAAAAAGCCCAACGAGACCACGAGTCGGCAAAGTCAACTCCTCCGTTAACCTCAACTTCAGCATCTTCCTCCACAACACTGCCACCTGTGCCAAAGTTTGACAAGTTGCAAATTCCCCCACCCATTCCAGAGCGCGGCACCTTCAACGCCGGACGAGGGAATTATACCAAGCAGTCTTTGGCACGCAATCCCAGACCACTCGGCCAGCAGCTGCCGTTCGTTGGCACAGGCGTGCCTCTTGCACCTCGTGGTCAAGGCTCAAAGAATGGCCAGCTGCCGACCCCAATTCCGATGCCTGAGCTCAGAAACAGTCAGAGCACCGCTGGCAATTCAGGTGTTTCGAGCCCACGGGGAACTGATACACCAACGTCTGCAGTCTCTACGAAGTTTAATGTTCGCGCTTTGGAATTCAGACCAACTGCGCCTGCCTTCAATCCTTCCACCGCATCTGCATCGGCTGCGAGCCCCTCGCCAATTGCAAGAACTGCGTCCATAGCGCGGTCTGCAAGTCCATCGACATTTTTCGGCAACAATAAGCCCAAGAAAGCGTCAGAGCGGCTGGACGTTATCAAGAACTTCAACCCGATCAATCGCATGAAGGAAGAAGTCAAAGCAGAGTTGGCAAAGAAACCTGAGGGCCCCATCAGAGACTTCAAATCCAATGGAGGTATCCCAAATGCCTACCATACTCAGCCCATTTGGATTGTCGCCGAAGAAAACCAGCAAAAGGCTTGGGACGATGTATTCAATAGAACTGTCCCATCAGTTTCGCCAGTGCAAAGTCGAACAAGCTCACATCATGCCATACCCTTCCAAGGTCAAATGCAGCAGATGGCAGCTGGCCCTCAGATGGGACAGGCAGTCACACCTCAACACGGCCACCATGCTGGGCCGCACTACCAACCACATTTTGAAGATCATCGCATGCACATGCAAAGCGGCTCTCCGTCTATGTTTGCATCTCCGAATATGACCCCGCGGAATGCTTATGCCTCACCGATGGCACATCCAGTACAGGCTGCCTATGCTCACCAGTCCTATTTCGGTGGTGCTGGTGGACACATGCCAATGCGACCTTATGGGGGTAACGCAGCGATGATGCACGGACAGCACCAACATATGGGAGCCCCGATCATGGTCCAGCAACAGTCGAGTGGTCCATATATGGGTATGCAGAATCAAATGGGAATGATATATTCACCGAGTCCGGCACACGCCTACCCACAACAACAGAACGGCTACCCAAGCCCAGGACGAATGCAAGCGCCGATGATGATGCAACAGCATTCTCAGCAAGGCTTCCACGGCAATCCACAAATGATGTACCAGCAAGGTCACCCTGTTGGGCCTGCACCTATGTACGGTCAGCAGCCCCAGATGGGCCGAGGCTATGGCGGGATTCATACTCCGTACGGCACAAGTCCCCACCAACCACATCAAATGAACCAGAGAGCTATGAGCTCTGGTTATATGCAGAAAGGTATGCCGCAGATGACGGCAAATGGAGGGCCTCCTCCGAATGCGCCACAGCAGCCAGCTGCGTTCAATCAAATGCCGGTTTCTGATGAGGGCAAATGAGGGACCCTAGCCGAAGTAGGCAAAGTTCCTGCTCGCACATCTCATTGAGAGTGCCATCATCTCTTCGACTTCTTTGTTCCTTGACGACGCAATACAATTTGACACGCCATCAGCTTGCTGCAACTGGTGCACTTGAATATTTCAATTGCATATTGATTGCGAAGATCATCTTACCAAGCGATGGCCACACTGTATTGCAGACGACAAGTAGTGCGCCACTCGTGATCCTCGGATAATCAAGATCATCACTCTCTCGCAGAAAGCACGATCAGAGAGACCATACTCTCTGCAGGCGTGCAAGTCACGATGGGCAAGCAGCAGCTCTTGGTTGAAGGACACGAATTACCGTCAGAGGAACTAGGAGAGCTGGGAGGAGGTGGGTAGCAGTGCGGAGTAATTTAGCGTGTACGGAGGACTGCGCGACAGAGATAGAAGCGTAGGTTTGGTCGACGCACTTTGAATGCTCGGCCCAGGCCGTGATGCAGGAAGCTCGAACATGGGGGATGACTACCTGGAGACAACTACTAGGAGCAAACGCAGGGGTGCGGAGGAGCTCAGAGACATCAAGACAGGTACAGAGTACATGGAGTAGCTAGGTCGCGGTAGAGAAGAAGTCTTGAGGTGTGACCACGATACTGAGCCTGATCATGTTCTTTGCTCAATGCTATTCTAAAAGACCTGTTGATGCTGCAGTAGCTGTGGGAAGCGCAAACTTTCGCTGATATCGAATAAACGCGGCAGATAGAAATGGTAAGGTTACCCCCACGGGCGCAAATGTGCTCGAGAACAAACATTACGCAGAGACCTATAATTGTCTTCTCCTTCCAAGACAAACCCCGGAAGAAATGAAACTGCGTACGCGGGCACTTCATTATCCTCAAACCAAGGGCTGGGGACGGACGGACGGACCCATGCCGGGAAATTGGTCGCGCCTTCCCACGTGCCGCTCGTGGGTTATTTAAGCTTTGGGGGTGCGGTGAGATCGAGCACGCAGACGGGCCACGTTTTCTGTTTGTCGGGCGCAGCCGCTGGCACGTGGGAATGGGGCGGGCGGGCTGGGGCGAGGGGAGTGGGTTTGTGCGGTGTGGGTAGACAACAGACAGGACGTGTTTGGGGGGCTGGCGTGCGATTTTGAGGAGGAGGGGGCTGTACGGTGGAAGCGCTTTGGGCTGTGGTTGCACGCAGGTAAGATGCTGCGTGGAGAAGCGAGTACCGGGTGAATGTATCCAGGCCGGGGAATTGGTGCGTTGGGAAAGGCTGTGATGTTTGCGGCGGGTGCGGTCCTCGTTTGACATATTTGTGAGACATTGGGACGTGATGTGGGAAGAGCTGGTGTTGACGAGTGCTGAGGTCGCAGAGCTTTATTGGGAAACAGCGGGGTAGGATCGTGATTGATGTTGTCTTTGGGTTTGGGACTTGACACGCTGTCTTCGAGCCAAGGCGGCATCGTAGCCCATGCGAATTGCTACAGCCTCGCGCAGATGTTTGTTGGCAATAGTTGGCCACCTTTGAGGTTGGACCTTCTCTTTCTCGGGGCTTTCCACTTTCTCACTTGACCATGCTTTCTCTGGGGTCTGCGCACATACCTGGACAGAAGATTGGTCGGGTACCCAAGGCGGTGAATTCATAGCTGTTGACCTCTTCTCGTGAGAATCTCTATGCTTCGGTACAGTAACAGAGCTGTAGGGTGTACCAGACTTGTGGGTATGAACCATGTTAGGCTTGGCGACAATGGACAGACAGGTGGAAGAACAAGTCAGAACACACAAGTAGTGTCTGTGCTCATGTTGTTGTGATGCGATTGTCCATGAGGATTTTCTGCTGGCGTTTCGAAATCTAAAGGACGGTAGGGAGCAGCTTGTACAGAAGCGTTGCAGTCTTCGACCTTGAAAGCCCCCAGAAATGTTGATCCTAGGTTTATTGAGCCGAGTTTGCAAGTACGCATATCGTCGAGATCTAAGAGACGTCATGGTTCTGCGAAAGACGTCCATGGTGCTGACACTTTATGGGATTCATGGGTGACCTTTAGGGTCATAGTCGATTCTATATGAGTCATGAAATTTCTATCGAAGGCATGGTAAGTCCCCAACCATTGTTGTAAAAGCCACATCCCTTCCTTTCGGTCCGGTCTTGTGGCTGTACTTCTGTCACCGGCAGACACGTCACGTTATGAGGATGAGTGCGTACCCTCTGCAGAATCTGCGTTGCTGAGATCGAGTTCGCGTTTGTACAGACTTGCCAGGGTTCTGACCATTGCACCAACAATTAGAGCACGTATAGACATAGCCAGCGGCTGGTGAGGCTTCAGCGTTGTCTCAGCCCAAGCGGTATAAACTCGGTAGAGAAGGGCGCCACAATAGGAGTCTTCTTTAAGAAGCAAAGCTGACAGGAAGCTCATTTGTGCTGAGGTAAGAGCAGACGGATCGAGCGTTCGCAATACCTGGCGCAGGTCTGCATGAACAGGGGCAAGTCTCTTCGCTCGCGATGATAGAGTCTTCCCCTGTCATCCCGTCTGTCAGGGTCAGCAGGCAAAAATCACTGGTTCGTCCCCAATGCCAGGTCTGAATCGAGGTATAGGATTCGAGCGCGATGGCTGCAGTATCGAGCATATGGACTGCAAAATGTAGTACGGTATTCTCATTGCATCGCCGCTTTGTCTACTAGAGTTCATGAAGCCCAAAGTCACGAACGTTTGACGCGGCCTTGGCACGGAAAGAATTGATGGCTGGATACCGACGTCGAAAAAGTCTGCTTTTGACCTGCGACTCACCGCTTTTCACCATTCATCTAGCTCGTACCTAAGTTTCCCAAGGCACTTTTAGCCATGCAGCTCACCATGCATCTCCGATCAGCTTCGAGAAAGAAATCGATGACCCGTGTTCACGGACCTCAATCGATCCAGTTTAGACCAGGGTGCCTTGAGCTTGACTGTTTACAGGTTTTGGTCTTTGGCGGAAAAGGGTGGTGGAAGAGTGGGTTGCGTAAGTAAAGTCATTTGAAGCTTACAGACAGTGCTTTACACGTGGACTCCTTGGTGGTGGTGAGTTGCCCTGGCGATGCCCGAACAGCTGAGCAATATTTTCTGTGAAAGTGAACAGGAGCTTAGCTATCATCCATGGTCATCGAAACAGTCATTTCGGGGGCCCACTTTTCTACCACTTTTTGTTGTCAATGACCCAAAATTGTACCCTGGACCAAAGAGATGAAGCGCCATCGGCGCGGCGCACAGCTCCTGCTAGCGAGGCTCCAAAACTCGGCAAAAGAGGCGCTAAACTGCTTGTTAAAGCCCGGCCGCGCTGCCACTCCCGGCTGCCACGTAGCAAGCTTGCTACTCTTCATCACTTCGCTGTCCTTTCCCTTGCGAAATTGGAAGCAAAAACAGCGTACCTGATTACCCTTGCTATCGGAGTCTAATGCTGATTTGTGCGAGCATGCATGTCATCGAAACGCTATTCTTCTTACGGTAAGCTTTGGCTATGGGAGTACGAGAACAAGATGCGCTGGCGTTCATATACCTTCTTCTTGTCTTCTACCTATACTTTTCGCTGGATTGACGAGCTATGTGGGTATCTGTCCTGCATACTACCACATCGATATGCACCATCGTTCATCCTGCAGCTCTTACTCTTCCCGTTTTTAACTAGGTGCTGCACCTTCGGCACACCATCACCGCCAGTTCTATTCCGAGCCTTTGAGAAGCCCGTCCCAGCCTGCAACACTGCATGATCAGATCCATTCAGGAGTGCATATCCCATCTTGTCACTTAACACGTTGGCCGATCACTCTTTCCGACCTCCTGGCATTGTGTCCCTTTGTTGCTGCGCAGAGGGCTGGCATACCATTTGAAGATTTTTCTCGCGGCAGGACCTTTCAAGAGAAAGATCACGGAAGCGGGCGAGCGAAGCTTTCCATACCGGGACCCAAGCTACTGGCGCACCTGACTGCTGCATTATGCATTCGGGCGTCTCGAGATCTCCAGTGCAGCTTGATTCTTCCGACCAAGTTCGCGACCGCGGATACCTGTCTTGTGGTTATTGGCTGAGAAAATAAAGGTGCTGGACGAATGATACAATTTAACAGGATCTTGCTTCACTTTTCAGGCGGTCCAATACAAAGTATGCAGGGCTCTCCACATATAGCACAGCTAAGCGCACAGCAGCTCAATTTGATCATCTTGCTCAACGTCACTTGGTTCAGTACAGCGCACTTGCTAACATCTCTTTTACCAGCTGCTTCCCGTTCTCTACATTCATTTTTGATTCCTTGCGCATTCCGAACAAATTCCCTCGTTTCTCACATCCTGTTCGAGTCGACGCTTGCGCATATTATAATTTTGCGACAACATTTGGAGGACTATCGCGCGATACGAGCACAAGAGTAAACAGTCGAACGGGCTGCCGACTGAAAATACATACACATTTGCCAGAACAAAAAAAAGCTGCCGAGCCCTGCACAGAGACCTTGCGAGACATCCAACTAAGCATTGGAAGCGAATAGCGACGGCTACGTGAGACATAGTCAATCTAAGGAAGCGACGATAATTTTCCGAGCACGAGGCACACACGTGCTCTGACACCAGTAACGGGTAGCGACATTCAATCGGAATCTGACAAGGCTGAGTGTTAAACGCCGAGGTGGAGCTCGAGGCGTCAAAGTGTAAGTCAACGCGTGCTTCTTCACGTTTCACAACATCCTGCACCGATGCGAAACCCTCTTTTCCTTTCTGCGTGGGTGTAAATTCAAGTCGCTTTGCATTTTCGTCTTGTCGCATGGTCATCATGCCCAAGTCTTCATTATGAATATGCCAAAGTTTCTGCTTAGCTTTGCTCCCCAACACTTCCCGACGCGTTGGATGAAGCTTGGCAGACATCCAACCACCCTCTCCGTGCACAATGGCAGAATATCCCACAGGTGTCAATGACACCAGGCCACCGGGAATGTTTTTGATGGAACTGACGTATTTGTCAAAACAGTGGCTGCCGACAGAAGATCCTCCACTCTACGGCTTTTGGATGGCATCCTCCGAGGTCGACCAGAAATTCCTCGGTCACTTCGCCAAGACGACCTCTATCGACAACAACTATCTGTCAAGGTACGATTGAACGACCCGCGAGACGGTTTCTCAAACTCATTTTTGGTCCTAGCTTCCTTTTCCGTGTCTTAGGCTTGTCGGTAATTCTTGCTGAGAAGCTGCTGAAAGCGCGCAGAGCAAAACAGCTAGACCCTGTTCGAAATCCGAAGGACAAGCATTTCATCCATCACATAATATGGCTCGCGCGCGAGGGGCTGGTGATGGTCGAACAATACGTTCTCCCTATGGTCGGCAACTACGTTGAGCTGAAGGTGCTGGCTTATAAGCTTCGAGCCAGCTTTTACCACATATTTGTTCTCTTTCATAACGATCCACCTGTCAATAACCGTATAAATAGAACGAGGTCTGGGTCTGGAGGTGCTTACTCACTCTATCCCGATCCACTAACACCGCGCACGAGAAGCTCTTCTTCAAGAGACTCACAGCGAAACAGACGTCAACGGTCTCCAGCGATCAGCGTAGGCGGTCCAGTCGGTGGCCCTACCACACGGACTCCACCAGGCTTGCCAATACCGGGCCAGGTGACAATAGCAAATGGCAATGGCACAGCAGCCTTCCTTCTTCCTCTCGAAGACTATACACCACGAGCGACAAACGCGTTCGCAGCAGCAAATTCGCTAGCCGAGTCTCTCCTTCCCGGCTCACACCCTGTCAGGCTGTCAGTAAAAGTCGAGTACGTAGCCTACCTCTACGACTGCCTTGGCGAACGCGAACAAAGTCGGCGGACTGCCCGCCTCGCAATCAGACAAGTATACGCAGCGAAAGAAGGGATGGACGACGAGAGCTTTGAGGACGCCGCGGAGATGGTGGGGATGCTCGGTCGGATGATGAGACGGGGTTTGCAGCCGCAGAGTCAGCCGCCTGTACAGGGACAGATTACGGGCGGTGCAAACCCGCCTCCAGATCGACAGGTGCCGCCTGTACCTACGACCACGACAGCTACTGACAGACGGCATGGGCAGTCGAGCAGTGCCAGCCAGGGTCAGAGTCAGAGTCCTGGGAGGAGTCCCGGGCGGAGTAGAAGAAGAGGTCAGACCCAGAGTACTTCACAGCCCATGACCCAGCCGACGACTTGGGTATAACATGCTCAGGGATTCAGGGTTTTGTTCGAGCTGCGAGAGGTATAGTGTATATTTTCAGCAAGGCGTTCATGGTTCTGGATTTGTTCGCGTGTGCAGGCTGCTGGGAAAAGTTTTGATCGAAAAATGTCCCAAATATGTAATGGCAGCTTGTGCAGATACGGGTAAGCTTTTGGAGGTGTACAAATTTTGGCTGGACATATTCTAGAGGTAGTACGAGTGGAAAAAAGGGATCTTCAAGATGGGCGAAACGGCATAATAAATAATGCTCGAGCAATCGCAAGCAAGAGATCAATAGTTTTATCAAATGCGGTTCCACGCTCAGCTTGACCTTTTGATTGGTAGATTCGCGAAGCACGGGAGATGAGATCCAAATTGACTTCTTCACAAAGCAAGCAAGTGTAGATGTACATCCCGCCTTGCAATAGGCGGCGGAAATTTCGCGGTGGGACGCACTTATGCACGAGCTAGTCTTCGCAAAGCTGAAGATCTTTGCAAATTGATTTCTGAAATTTGCTTTTGACGGAAAAACTCACCAAAAATACAAACGTCTTTCGATTCGGATACTTTCCAGATGCCGAGGAGAATCCGGCTGCATGCCGATCACACGTTTTTACTGGATTCGATGCAGAGTGCCGCAGAGCATGAGGCAGACACATCTCGCGAGCTATTTGGAAGAACCACAGGTAAGCGCAGCTCAGTAGAAGAGGAAGCTCTTTCCGGGCTATACTTGAAAGCACGTCAATGAAGAACCTCATTTTTTCTCGTTATTACTGAAGCTCAGTCGACGCGTCTTCCTGGTCGTGCACCGCTCCTTAAACATGTCCCTCGACTTTGGCCTCAAAGACGTCCACGTCCTCGTCACCGGTGCCTCAGGCGGCATTGGCCTAGTAACGACCCGCACCTTCCTGTCCCTCGGCTGCAAGGTCACGGCTCAATACAACTCAAGTCCACGCGAGCTCTCGACCATCGAGGACGCGAATCTGAACTCTCTTCAAGCAGATGTAACTTCAGAATCTTCCGTCAGAGAACTCTTCGAGCTCGCCGAACTCGGACGCGACGGCCATCCCGTCCAAGTTCTAATCGTCAACCACGGCATCTGGCCAACCAACAACACCCCGTTAGTTGACATGACTTTGTCTCAATGGCGGAACACCCACGCGGTGAACCTGGACGGCTCGTTTCTCCTTATCCGGGAGTTTCTGAGGCGGCTTCGCGGTCAGGCTCCTACGATTGTCGACCCGGTGTCGATTTGCTTGATAGGCAGTACGGCGGGGAAATTCGGTGAGGCGGATCATGGCGACTACGCGTCTACAAAGGCGAGCTTGATGTACGGTGTATTGCCAACCCTGAAGAACGAGATCGTGCGCATTGCGCCCAAAGGTCGAGTCAATTCCGTCAATCCGGGGTGGGTGATGACGCCCATGGCTGAAGGTACGATCGCGGATGAAAAGGTTAGAGCGCGGGCACTAGCGAGCACGCCGTTGCAGAAGGTAGCAATGCCGGTTGATGTGGCGAATCAGGTTGCGGTGCTGAGTAGTCCGGTATTAAGCGGGCACGTGACGGGTGTCAACGTGATGGTGGATGGGGGGATGGAGGGGAGGTTGTTGTATCCGCCAGGGCAGTAGTATGGGTCTGAGCTCGGTCTACCAAGACGGGGAATACATGACTCTGGTTGTGGACAACCCTCTCCCTTGCCTTGCCTTGCCTTGCCTCCCTTGAACATATTAGGCCCGACTTTAGGGGCGACTGACCGAATGAGACAGATTCAAAGCTTGTTCCTAGCAACAGATCAACATTTAGCCTTTCTTTCGGCTTGCTACGTCCTCCAGACGTCAAATGATGAGCTCTCCCGTGTCCTCATCCTAAACTCACCGGAGCAGCTACGAGCCCAGCACGAGTGAGGTGTAACTCAAGACACAACAGAGCAAGAGCAATCCAAAGACTGAGAAATTGGGAATCTGAAGCCTGCTTTGCACTCTGGCTGATCTCTGAATCATACTTTTCCTTCCGGCTTCGATTCACCCTAGCGTTTCTTTCTCATGGTACGGTCTTGCGGCGTAAATGACCTGAAAATGGTACTCTTACCGGCTAGTGAGTAAGAGGGGCGGTCACGCAGAATTTGTGTGGTGTGGTCGATCCGTTGGGTTCTGCAATGTTCCGGCGACCACATGAGCTTATGTGCAATGCACTGCCAGATCCAGCCGGATGGTTTTAAAATGCTTCGACAAAAGAGGTCAACAAGGGACGAGCCTGGACAGCAGAAGCAGCAACATGTTTAGCTGGAATTGAATGAAGCATTGTCGGCAGACACGCCATACGTAGAACGTATCTTCCTCAGCCGTTCACGACTTTCATCCCCGCGGCGTGATACCGATCGCCCTGCGTGGGGAACTTCTCGACTAGCTCGTCGAGTTTCTTGAGCTCGCTCTCACTCAACACCACATTCTTTAGATTCTCCTCTACCCTCTCGATGCTGCTCGCGCCCGGAATCGGAATGATGGTGCCCAATCTCACCTCCTTCTTGCTTCCATCCTCCATTACTACGCTCCTCGTCCGTCCGCTCTGGCCCCTCACCCATGCAATCGCGATCTGGGCCGTCGTGCTCCCGTGCTCTTTCGCGATCTCAGCCACGGCATCCGTGATCTGGTTGTTGACGGCAAGCACATCGTCCTGATACTTGGGCATGTGCTTCCTCACGTCACTGTCCGCTAAATCCGCATTACGTCTCACGGGCTTATCGCTCAGAGCACCACGTGCCAGCGGACTGTACGCGAAGATCGGGATATCGAGGTCTGCACAAGTGGCCGCGATACCGTTGTTAAAGATATCTGGTGCCCACAGACTCAATTCAACTTCGACGCTGGCAACCCCGGACTCGATCCCAAGTTCCTTGATCTGCGTCTGAGCTTTCCGGATAGTCTTGGCTGAGACTTCGGACAGCCCGATGCCGCCGATCTTGCCGGCTTTCACGTACTCAGCGAGCGTGGACATGGCTGGTTCGTTGCCTCGCTGAGGGTCGACGCGGGCGCACTCGAAGATGTCAATTGTCTTCTTGGACGTGTCTTTGATGATCGCTAGGCAGTCATCGACGCTACGGCGGACGTTCTCTGGACTCGAGTTTGGTATCAAGGTCCCTGGCTCCGTTCCGCCTTTGACGCACAGGATCACTTTGGAGGCGTCTTCGGGATATTTGGTGAAGTAGTCGCGGAGGAGGTGCATTGAGTTGCGTTCGGGAGTCCCTGTGAGAGGGTGTCAGGGCCCTAGTCTTGTTGACAGAGCAAGGGAAATTGATGGTGGCCAAGCATCTAACCAGACTCACCGTAGATTTCGCCGGCATTCCAGTTGTCTGCTCCGAGTTCAAGCGCACGCTTCATGACCTTGATGCTTTCGTCGAAGGGCTTCGGGTCGCCTCGCCAGGTTAGAGCTAGCATGCCGTAGCCGAGGGGCCCAGTCTGGCGGCCGAGAATTTTTGTTTGAGAAGGAGAAGCCATGGTGATAGCGAGTTCTAGAAAACCTAATTTGCCCTGAGTTACACTTGCAACCGTACTTTGAGATCGTGTACTGTGCTGGGATCGCTTGTTGAGGCAGAGGACCCCGTAACCAATTGCGGCACAAGCTGTCCTTATATCGTCGTTCAGGCCTCCTGGTGGGCACGCCCTGCCCCACGCCTACGTGAAGATTTACGAACAGAGTCTTGGTATTCTAACCCCGAGGTGGCGAGAACAACTTAAGGATTAACTCACCTGTAATTAATTTACAATACGATACTGGTTCAAGCTCTTTGTTTCCAAGAAATTTCCCTCATTTACTCGTGAATATCGAATATTACAGAGTATCTATAAGTTACCGTAACCACGGTTCGGATCAGCGATGGATAGATTTTTTACGAACAACTGATCTTGTATGGCTGCACGAGCTCCAATGTTGGCTTCGAGAAGCAAGAAAGCTGGTGGTGGTAGACGTGATGCCTGTAACAAACAAGCTTAACCCGAGACGTTGTCTGCTCCTTGGCTTGGGTCAAGCTTTTGCTTCGTCTAAAGGCTTGACATGATGTTGGATCTCGAATACGGCGTACTAGTTCCAGCTAACACGCACTTTCTCCAGCGATCGTATAGTTGATGTTTTTCGCTGGATTTGAACGCAGTTGTTACCTGATGCTGCTCATGGTGTGGTGAGGCGTCCTTCTATGAGCAGAAAATGACATCAAGGCCAAGTGCTCGGTTTAATGCCATGCAAGAGATCTGCAGCGCGCCGCAGCAAGACGCTTGAATGGCTTATGTTAGCATGAGAATGGACAACGCTAAGTGGATGTGACGACGTGTAAGGACTCAGCACGAGCAGGCAAATACCAATGTTGAAGCTTTCGATGCTATGGTGCCCCAAAATTGGAACAATCTGATTAAACGCCATGTGCTCTTTCCTCGTAGTATCGTTTGGTAAAAGTTCAAAAAATCCATTCAGGTCCACAACCGCGAATCCATGCATTCCTCATACATGACCAGAAGTTAGTTGGAAATAATTCTCACCAATATGAACTTTTCCATCTCATATTTGCGCCTCTTTCTGAAAGTCCGCTGATCGTTTGTCTCCGTCACTCACTAAGTCCTCCTAATGTACATAGTCGTAAGTTGTGGTGTGCCGTGTCGGGGGTATATTCTATGCTAATAAGCAAAGCAAATCGTTCGAAAGGTTGTGTACGCGGCGTGGCAATTCGTGAAAGGCGGAGCTCAAGCACTTTTTGCCATCGCCCGACGTCTCGAAATTGTGGTTGATGGTGTATACGTTGAGCCACGAGACATGTAGCTCGGTTCAAGGTGGACAATTGATCCTGCTTGGATGCGTGCAGCTGTGGCGTCTTGGCCAGTGCTTCCCGTGTCAAATCCGAAATCATCATTGCCGTAAATTTGGCAGCCTCATCCCTCCCACCCCTGCTGCCATGACACCACTGGACACTGCTTATTCAAATTGATCTCCCTGGTTATCAGCTACGTTATCACTCAGGTTAATCAACAGCTGTGCCAGACATCTCTTAGTTGCTGCATCATCTCTCAATACAGCTGAGAACGTTGCATCCCTCAAAGGCTCAGGTAGACACTGTCTCAATGCTTGTCTCGCTCGATTATTATCGCTGAGCCTCAGGAAGCATCTGACCACATGTTTGAGCAGCCTGACGGTCTGTGTCTCGACAAGACCAACGACCATATTGCTGAGCACCGTTCCGACTGCATAGAAACGCTCATACGTGGCGCAGATATAGCCGAGGCCCGTGTCATCGAGGAGAATTTTTTGTACAATGAATATTGCGACTGTCTTAGAGAGTTCACTGCCCGTCTCCATTATACGTAGACATAGAGGGATAATCTCGGTCGATAGGAGGAAGGTAATTGTTGGCGAGGAGTTTGCGCCGGGAGCGTGGTTCGGATTGCCGTTGGGGTTGACGGCTGCTTGCGAGGCTGGTTCGTTTTTGACAAGGGCGCCGATGACTCCGAGGGATGTGAGGCGCAGGTACTCGAAGGGTCTCGATTTGGATGTGGTGTTCAGAAATGGGTATAAGAACAAAGGAATATGCGCTGCACTGTGTCAGTCTTGTCTCTCAATTCCAGCAGAGACAACATACCATTCAAGAACAGTCCTCTTGTTTCGTTGTGGCTAGCAACACACTGCAGTAAGGCGAGAGCATTGCAGACTCGATTAGACGCTGCAGCCGTCAATTGACTGGGATTGAGCAGTGGATATACCGAAATGATCTCTTGCAGTAGACTGGTCATGACACCGAAGCTATGCCATAGGATAAGGGCGAGCTCGGGGACCTGCTCTCGTTTCTTGCTCAGTTCCATCAGAGCACCTTCCCGTCGAGCCGGATCCATCAATTCCGCTACCCAGACCAGTATCTTTTGGTTCTCTTCCGATAGTTGTTCCATGCCTGGAGACCCTTGCTGATTCAAGACGCTTAAGGACGCGCCAGCACTGTCCTGCGCATTATCTCCTGACGTTTGCCTGGCGTTCGCATTCTGATTCGCGTGGTTCTGATTGACGGCTATGCGAGTGTAGTGCTGGTCTTGCGTCATTTTCGACGGCTGTTGCGCGTACGCATTTCTGCTCTCCTGTTGGACGCCATGCTGCCAAGCAGACTGTTCGTTGTATTGCGGTTGGTAGAACTGCTGTGCGCCTAGCATTTCGTCGGACGTCAAGACTGCATTCTAGTATCAGACAGGGTGAAAAGTAGAAAGGTCGCGAATCTTGAGCACAGCCTGAATTCGGTGAATGGAAGTCGGACCTTGTGGGAGGTAATCACACGGCTAAGCAGGGAAGCACGGATTGACCAGGCGAAAAATATATCAATGAAGGAGGCGTTGGCGATGAAGTAGAGGCTGTTGCGTGGGATTATGTGCTCTTGTTCGACTTGCCTTTTGCTCGAACTATTCAACTTGCTAGCCTCCAGTTCGGTCGGCTTGAGGAAAGTTAGCCGCGGTAACTTTACTACTCTAGCTGTTGATCATCACGCCGGCTGATGCGATCCTCAAACACCAGCTCTTCCCAATTGACCTCACTGTGCATTGTCACCTGCATCATTCCCTCGGTCACATGCATGATCACTAATGCAAGACCCATGCCTCGAGTATACTGGCAGATGGTACTCTAACAAGACGGTGCAATAGGCGGCGGAAGTTGCGTAAACGGTGAGCAAAGAGCCCTGTTCAGACAAAATTGTCGACGAAGAGTTGCAGAATAGCTAGACAGACGTAAATGACATTTCTGCATCGTAGCGTCTAGACATGCATCATGGCATCTCCTAAGGAAGATGTTCTCTTTATCCAATCCCCAAAATTCCGGAGCAATCATCCAGATTCGTGCCCATCGATTTGCTTCAAGCAGCTGTGCATACCATGTATTCATGCAAAAAGGTACTAACACAAAGTTTAAACCTCTTTTCACAATTATATCCTAGACCTCGATCTTGATCTGCTCCCTCTCGTCCGACCGGCTGATGAACTCGAACCTGGGCAAATGTCAGTATTTGTTGCTTGATATCAAAACGGCCTCAACTTACTGCTACTTGTGTAGTAATCCGAATCATAGTAGCTGTATCCACTGCCACTTTTATCGTCTCTCCTTGCATCCCTCCTCCTCTTCAGGCCCAGTATAGCAGCGAGACCACCCAAGAACACTCCAGCTTTGGCTAGACCTCCAAGCCCTGAGCTATGCCTTTTTTCGTCATAATGGGAGCCTGTAGGCCTTTGTGCACCGAACCAAGTGCGACCACCTGCACCATGGTGGTGTCGTTCTTCGTAGACTTCAACCTCCTCACGTCTCCTTCGCCGTCGAGGGCCTAGGCCAAAGATTGAAAGCAGTCCGTCAAGAAGACCCTTGAAGCAGCAGCAAGCGCAGATGAGCAAGAGCAAGATTATGCCAGCAATCACGCCAATCACGATGCCGGCAATAGCACCTCCACTCAATCCGCCACCGCCTGATTCTGCTTGCGCACCTGTGAGGATCGCGCCACCTGTCCCAGTGCTGACGGGGGTCTGATATGGAACGGTGGACGAGGCAACGCCTGTAGATGTTAGAGTTGTGACAGTGTTTGTGGTCGGACGAAGGGGCGCACCTGCTGTATTAGTCACGGTCACAGTCGCAAGGCTGCTGTAGTATCCAGAGCTTCCTGGCACTTGCATGCACATTCCGGCTTGCTGGCAGTATTGTCCAGAATTGCAACACATGTTTCCACACGGTGTTTGCCCTTGCGCATACGAACAAGTGATGCCCGTCGCGGCCGCTGTTATCGCACCGACGAAAGAGCTGTATGTTTCCGTAACAGTTTTCAGATCTGTTTGAACATATGTTACAGTGGTATATTGCCAGTTGCCGTCGGTCGCAGCTGCCTGCGTTACAGGAGCACCGCCTGCTCCACATTGGGCTTGTCCATGGGCGTCAGTGTAGCACGATTCTCCTTGTTGACAGCATAGCTGTTCGTAATATCCGCAAGGATTTTCGCAGCGTTTGGCAAAGTTTTGGAGGTCCTCGAGGCTCTCCAGTAGGTCGGGTATCAACCCCGCCGAAACTGGTCGGAAAAGTGTGAGGGCGAGCACAGACAGCAGTGAGGAGGGCAAGCTGTCGAAGCGCATGACGGTGGAGATGCGCACAGAGCAGCGCTCGTTTGTTTGTCCGGGTCGTGCCCGAGCAACCTGATGTTGGTCTGTCTTCGTCGTTGGTCAACGTGTTGTAATAAGACTCGGTTCCCAGCGGCAGGTGCAGGATACTATGTGACTTTGCGATTTGCAACGACTGACTATCAATGGCACGACAAAAAGCAGTATAGCGAGAGCAGGAAGACAAAAAGGCAAAACGTACTTGCAGCGTTGATTGAAATGGTGGATGGAAATGGTGTATTGCCAGCCACCTCGGGATTCACCAACCACCAACTTTTACTGACACAGCCAACTCGTCAAAGCAATTTTACCGCACAAAAGCGATGGCTGGATGCAAGAATAGTCTTGGAGACTGTTTGCGCGAGTCATAATCACAATTCATGATACTGTTTGGCTCACCGACTTGTCGAAGTCGAACATCTCGGGTGGGTGCCGGTCACGAGTTGTTGGTGGGGATGCCCAAACTCCACCCTGCTGCAGTGCGCTCTCCTGGCCAATCACGCGCAATGGTCTTCATCTTCTCACAATTGAGGAAGGTCACGTGGGCTTCGCTCGTCTGTCACTGCCAAGCTTAACCGCTTGCCGGTCCGCATGCCGCTAGGTGTTCAAAAGTGTTGGAGGAGCAAGGGGAATTCCATGCTTGAAGGACCTTGTTCGGGCAGCACGCTCATTCACCTTGACGTTACCGGAAGTTTCGTGCCATCATGCTGCTCAAAGCGGTCACAACTCTGCTTGTCGGCGTCGGCCTCCTCGGCACAGCCGTTGCGCACAACATACAATTGCGGGCGCATTCTCGAGAATGCTTTCACGAAGAGCTGCACAAAGGTGACAAGATGACGGTCACATTCCAAGTGGGTGACCGGGAATTTGGAGGATCAGGGAACCTCGACATAGACTTCTACGTCTGTGATGTCTGTCAACTCGAAATGGCGCAAGACTAACACATGGCAGATCAAACAGCCGTCTGGGGGTTTCCAAGTACAGCAGAACTCAGTGTCCTCTGGAGACTACACTTTCGAAGCTGGCCAGGACGGCAAATACGTCTACTGCTTCAGCAACGAACACTGGTCAGCCAACAGCAAAGAAGTCTCCTTTAACGTTCACGGAATAGTTTACGTGCCTGAACCCGATACTCCTTCTGACCCTCTTGAAGCCGAAGTTCGCAAGCTCTCTGAGGTTCTTGCTCAAGTTAAGGACGAACAAGCATATATTGTGATAAGAGAAAGGACACATAGAAATACAGCCGAAAGCACAAACACGAGAGTCAAGTGGTGGTCTGTTTTCCAGCTCGGCGTATTAGTAGGAGAGGCCATCTTCCAGGTGTGGTGGCTGAAGAGGTTCTTTGAGGTACGCAGCTTGTGATCGATTGAGTCTGTTTGAAAAGGCTGGGCACTGTTCGTTGACATCTCGCTTTTGCAGGTCAAACGAGTTGTATGATAGACATGACGAGACGACTGTGTTTAAGTTGTACACAACATTGAGAGTGGACAATCTTGCTTGGACGAGTATGAGAAGAATCTCGACGGTCTAGCGATGCTTGTCTCGCTGCAACATGAGCAATAGAGAATATGCTGTTAAGTCAAGCGACCAATAACTTGTGAGCGAGCGACAAGCTGCATCAACAGCAGTCGGGAGTGGTTGCATGTTGGCCATTCCAGAATCACAGACGGCCGGTGCAAATGTCAAACGAAAGCAATCGGAGACAAATCATCAGCAATTCTAGAGTCCGAATGCCAGGCCAGGAAGGTAGATGTGAGGAAACGATAGCGTAGACGCAAGCTTGACGGCAGAAATGTCGCTCTGGCTGTCAAGTCCTGCATGCTTCACAACACTTCCATTCTCCACACTCACCTTGCACAATTGTGGTGCCCGCGAACTTCCCCTGTGTAACCCGTCGCTCTATCCTTGCCCCTTTGCGTCGGATCCTCTCGTTCAAGCATACCACTCGGCTGAATACTAAGAGCTTCATACCTTCACCCAGAACGGCTTACATAATGGAAGAAACGATCTCGGTGAGCTGTGGCTTGACTGTAATCTGTGAGTGCAGCACAAGGCATATTGAATTTTCCTCAGTGGAGCGATCCTTATGCTATGCTCACACAACAAATGCAGGCGTCTCACAGGTGAATCAAACAACAACTTGGGGTGACAGGTTCGCCTTAAGAGCAATACCACCACCACCAGCACAAGCAATATTCTCCTGGTCCGGAATCTGCAATCTCAGACTCCGAATTGGCACAGTCATCACTTTCTCATCTTCGTCACTATCCCTCGCTCTATCCTCCACAGCTTCCCTCAAGATCCTCACAATCTCCCTCCTGCTCTCACCCCGTGCAATCTGCGCGGGCGTCATCCTGATCATCTTGCCACTTGGGCCCCTCCACTCGCTCAATGCCTCAGGATCAGCACCTCTCCCAAGCAGATACCTAACCATCTCCACATTCCCCATGTAACTTGCCCCGTGCAATGCGGTCCACTTCCAATCCCTCGCCGGATAACTCGAACCCACATCCGCCCCAGTGTCAAGCAGCCACCCCACCATCTCCATCAGGCCCGCACTCGCCGCCCGCTCGAGATACCACCGCTCGTCATCTACACACCCGGCCAGCTTCACGAGTTCCACGGTCGCCGGGTCACCGCTTCGAACGGCGAGGGACATGCAATCAACCTGCAGATTCGGATCCGCGCCGTTGCGGTACAGTATGCTGAGCGCGAGACGGCTTTTCCAACGAGGCAGGGAGCCGAAGCAGAGAGATTGGTAGGTATCGCCGAAGAAGGTGCGAGATATGCTTCGCATTCTACTCAAAATTTCCGGGTCATTATCAATGAGCATTTGGAGGGCGTCGCCGCAGCCGAGGTTAATGGCGCGAGTGACTGGGTCGGGGTTGGGATTTGGGGCGCAGAGGGTGAGGAGGTAGTTGGTCATTTCGTTGTGACTGTTGATGGCAGCGACGTTAGTGAGGGATCGGAGGATGAGAACATCGCGAGGTTCGGTTGACGAGAAGTAGGCGTGGGTGCTGTTGTAGCGAGCTAGGCGCTTGAGGTTCAGGAGTGGAGAGGTTGGGTGGTTGATAAAGGATTTGAGCAGGGAAAGGTCGCCGGTGCGGCAGGCCGTGATGGCGTGTGATGGGATGGTACGTGTGCAGACTTGATCGGAGGGGTACTCCATCGTTGTATGTGGGCGACTGTGGTTGTTGGTGCTTGAAGGCTAGTGATCGAGGATATGGGTGGGAAAGCGAGAGATAAACTCGGAAGGGGTCGAGCACAGGGAAAGTAAAGTAGACTTTGGCGTATTTAGAGCGCGAAATTGATCTGTATTCCATAATTTCATGGCTTCTCACTGTTATATGTAGTCATTGTCCACCGTGAACAAACCCTACGCCGTCTCTGCCTTACGGTCATTTGCGACTTGAAAATGGCTAGATCGCTTCGCAAATAGTATCAACAGGGTCGTGGTCAGCTTCGAAGCAGCAGACGACGGCAGAGCAAATATCCCGGTAGTGGTCGTCCTTCGCCCGTAGACGAAACACTACCCTCAGATTCAGAGGGCCCGTAGTTGTCATTGTAACTCCCGCTCGAGCTCGAGGTAAGGTTCACCTTGACGGTGTCATCTCTAACGCGAATTCTCGAGGCTGACGCGTCAGAGAAGTGGTCGATTTACTGCGACGGTAAACAGAAATCGGTCGTCAGTGTGCCTGGTTAAACAGAGCATAGACAAGATGAAGTCGGAGAGTATTAACAATGCAAGACTGCTTGCTTTAGTAGAGCTCTGAAATAGATGCAGCGCCTGCTGTAACTTGGTCCGCAGCAAATCGAGCGGTTCAAGCGACAATGATCCGGCCAACCCTGAGGTCGCAAGCCGGTAAGCGCCAGTGGATCGAGTTGCGCACAGTCCTCAGATTGACTCGCGGTTATATGAGAACACAAGTATTGTGAGTTAGTCTACACATTCCGATGGTGATCAAAGGTCTCAAATAGCGTCACTCAAATTGAAAATGGGTAGGGAGTGTCTTGACCATCAACGATCGAGGTTCTCAAAAGGAGAGCTCTTTACACTCTACAAAAGCCAGCTTGTGTAAGGCTCACAACCTAGCGGCGCCAAACCAGCCTGTCTGGGGTCCCACAATCCGAAACTTTGGTTATGGCAAACACTGTACTACATATAGGTGAGTATCAATTTTAACAGCAGAAATCCACCTCAGAAGACGCTATGGCCGAGTGGTTAAGGCGTGTGACTAGAAATCACATGGGTTCGCCCGCACAGGTTCAAGTCCTGTTGGCGTCGACAAGATTGCTTTTTGCGCATCGAAACGAACCTGATTTTATGAGAATCGGTCAAGGAAATGCTGAATTAGAGCTCGTGGAACATTTTTACTCCGTAAGTTGTGACGGAGTCAGGAGACGAGAAACAGCAACTAGCCTCAGCAAGTGGCGTGCGCGTGACACAGCAGGATCACGATGATGAGAATGAGCGCACGAATGTGTTGCAAGCAATCCCAGAGCCGAAAGAACAGTCATTCACAAGCGGAATAGAGGAAGATCGGATTTGTTGATCTGTGCGAGGACGCCGATTTCGTTTTGAGACGCTCGTCTCTTGTTACTGGCAATTGGTTTTCGGGCCAGCCCATTAAATTACGTCAACATCCTGCCTCGTAGTCGAAAGTGTCTAGATGAGCTTCGTCTCTGAACTGGGATACTCATTCCTGGTCCATCATGATTCCATCGCACATTCACCTGTTCTATTCATCTGGTCTGATACTCGGCCTCGCACATAAGTTACTTGCTCTATTCACGTCCATAGAGCGAGTTGGTGGTTTTGCCAGGGAGCTATCCCTTGGCTCATCAAAATTTCATGGCCGATGACCCACCATCTTCTGGTATGGAAGATGGTGATACACAAGAACTGCTTTCAGACCCATCGTGTCCCTTTTGCATCATAACTTCCACCTTTCATCCCATATCACCACTCGATACGTTCCACCAGAATTGGGATCCGGACCGACTTTCTCCTCCAACCTACGTCCTGCTATCGACAAGGCATGTTGTCGCTTTCTTAGACATCGCTCCACTCGTACGAGGACATGTCTTGATCGCTCCGCGATGTCATCGCACAAAGATCGGCGACCTCTCATCAAGTGAAGCGGCGGAAATAGGCCGCGTTCTGCCACTTCTGGCGCGCGCTGTTCTGAGAGCTGCTTTGCCGGATATCTCGACCGAGGAAGCGGACTACAACGTGGTCCAAAACAATGGTCCTGGTGCTGCCCAGGTCATTCCACACGCCCACTTTCATGTCATTCCACGGCCTCCGTTGGGTTATAAGGCACAAGTGAGCATGGGGAATGGCAACGGAGTAACAAATTATCCAAAGGCAGAGATCCCAACTGGGCTCAAGGCGTCGTTTATTCAGTTTGGTAGGGGTCAACGGAATGAGCTGGACGACGATGACGCAGCTTTGCTGGTCAAGATAATGAGGGAGAATGTGAAACAAGAATGGGAGAAGGAATTCGGGAATACGAACGATATTCCGGAGAGGAAGGAGTGTAAGCTTTAGAACGAACTACACGTTATGCTAATGACGTGCACGAATGGGTCTATGCTGAGGCTTATCGTGAGGAACCACAGAAATGCCCCGTTGAGAGGCATTCGCGAGGCACCTGACTTGCTCGCCAAGGCCAAGCTGAAGATGTAACCGCATCGTAATCCAACGCATACGTGAAGGTATACGCTCATCGAACATCAAAGGTTAGAACTTCAATACATGGGCACGATGGCACTACAAATCTGCGAGCACGTCGAAACTTATCGAGAGCGATGGCAGCTTATTTGCCGAAACATCGCAAAGAATGTTCTGGTTACCTCCCTCATTGCCAGGCAACCTAATATCACTTCGTGCACGTCAATGCCAATGTCCAAATACAGCACCAATCAAAATGCGGCACCCGGTATCTCGATATACGCAATAGACAACCACGGCCGTGTCGCAAGACAGCCCGTCAGCGCTACTTGTGCTACCTAGTCAAATCCATAATCCTCGAATTCGTTCTCGCCGGTCTACATCCACGACACTACCCGAGCTTCTACTACAACTTCATTTTGAGCGCAGATTCTCTGAACCAGGCTTCTCTGCAAGATCTCGAAGACCTCGCACTATCAGTCAGCATTATGTGGGCCAATCAGATCCTGCGGCACAAGACACTAGCGATATTAAAGGGAGACCCTTGCCATCAGTGTCTTCAGTACGCTCAATGCTATTGTCTTCTGGTCAGAGAAACTGTGACATCAATGAATGGCATAAAAATATACAACCGACCCTGAAGCCCTGGTGGATAGCGAAAAATTACTTCAACTTGCTGAAGTCCATTTATCCACCTGTGAAGCATATTGAGTATACGACCAAGACGTCGTTCGTCAACGGCAGTCTGCGGATGCTGTTAAGGACTAGTTTGGTATGGCAAGCATGAGACAACAAAATCGGGAAAGCTGTTCAACCGTGTTGCGGAAGGAATACTCATACATCACATGATCATCGTAGCTTAGTATTTGCTCTCGAGGCACCTAGTGGGTATGATCATCTTGTGCGATAACCATTCTATTACAAACCATGTCTCGAGCAACGGCGCAGGGGAATCAGGCCGCTAGGGAAAAGAAAAGGGGCCTTAAAGGGTCAAAATTTTGAAAGCAACGTCTATCACTGCTTCGTGTCTATCTATCGTCGTCTCATACCCCTTCTGAGACATCTAGATGAAAGTTCTCAAGGCCTTTCTCCACGCTGGCTTGTTCGCCTCAGCCTCATCGTGGTATCGGCCCTCCAGAGTACCCTCCCTCAATCCAGAGACAACGTCCATCTCTGATGCCTTCACCATGAACCGCCAATTTCCACTCCAAACCTTCCAGAAGAGGTAGAAGGCAATGGCGACAGGAGCGGCAAGGTAAGACTGGAAGAACGCTTTTGCGTCTGGCTTGCCACCTACAGGGAACAGTGAGACGTAGAAAGTTGCAATTATAGCAATCCAGTTGATGGTGAAGCCCATCCAGGAGCCCACGACGCCCATTGAAGCACGGTATGGCAGCTGATCCTCAGTGAAGCCTGCTGCTTTCCAGCCAGCGCGGAATCGGATGTGACTACGGACAACGTTAGTATCAGCATGCGACATTGGATTGTGGGTGAACTTACGCCAAGTTGATGCTCATCCAAACAAAGAGGAATGAGAGGGCGGTCAATGCCAGCAACCAGCCGAAGAGTTGACTAGAAGCACCCTTTGCCTCACCAACAAAGGCAAGACAGCCACAAGCGAGCTGCAGAACGATGGCCCAGATTGGTCGACCCTTTGAATCGATCTTGGCAAAGATGCCCGGGGCCATTTTTCGCTCAGCGAGGGCCTGGATAGTTCTGGTTGAGCCATAAGCGCAAGAGTTGGCGACGGACATTACAGAGATGGTGATTACGGCATTGAACACACTGGGCAAGCCCTTGACGCCTGCTTCCTGAATGGCAAGGACGAACGGAGAAGCCTTTGTGTTGGCGCCTGAAGCTCCAAGGAGACCTGGATTGTTGCTTGGAAGGATGAGACCCAGCAGGAAGAGGGAGACAATATAGAAGAAGGCGATACGCCAGAAGACTTGACGGGTAGCCACCGGAAGTGACTTGTGTGGCTGGGTGGCTTCAGCAGCAGCAAGACCGACCATCTCAGTACCGCCGAAAGCGAATGCAGCCGTGACGAAGACAGAGCAGAAGCCTTTGAATCCATTCTATTTGATTTTGTCAGTTTCGGCGGAAAAGGGGAACACAGGGAGAATGTATTCTTACCTTGAAGGCACCAGGATCGTGCCAGTACCTGGCCCCAATATAGCCTCTGTCGTCAGATGGGACGCCGCCAACGTTGACAATGATGGCAAAGATGATAAAGCCGCAGCAGGCCGCGATCTTTATGCAAGATAGGACGAACTCGACCTCGCCATATCCTCGGACACCAAAGAACTGGACGATAATCAAGAAAGCCAGAAAAGCACCAACCCAGATCGACATATGCAGGTCGTCTCTCCAGAATGTGATGGTAATTGAGGCAGCCACAAGCTCGAAGGGGAGCACTATCAGCCAGCCGAAAGCGTATTGCCAGCCGACGGCGAAGCCCCAGGAATCATCGATGAACCGGCAGGCATACGTGAAGAAGGCACCGTTGACGGGATACAGCACAGCTAGTTCACCCAGGGCTTGCATGGTGCACAGAAGCATGAAACCCGTGATCAAGAACCCAAGGACAAGACTAGGCTAGGTTAGCATAATCGCTGATTTTGGAAACGAGCAACTTACGAGCCTGGGCCACCAGTTCTCAAAGCTGAACCTGAACCAACGAACAGACCTGCACCAATCGAGCCACCTATGGCAATCATCTGCATATGACGACTCTTCAGCCTTTTGGCTAGCTGGTGCGTCTCGCCCGTCTCAATGACACCCTCCGAGGAAGACACGGGGATGACCTGTGTCTTGACATCTCCCTTCTCCGCATCGTAAGGCGCGGGCTCAACCGTAGAATGCATGGCGGCAACGTCTCCCAGAATTGATTGAAAGGAAAAATTAAGGCGAAGTGATCGAGGAAAGAGTTCGTCCTGCACAGGACCTCGCTGGCACTTTAAACAGTTTGTTCCCCCTCTGTTCCATTATCTCGGATGTCCCTGGCAGAACGACTGCAACCCACAGGCGATGTGTCTGGAAGTGCTAGCCTGGAAATTGCCGTGAGCTAGACCTGGGTGACCTGGGTTGACTTGGAATTCCTGTCCGCGAGCTAATACGAATCGAGAATACAGCTCCGAACCTCGGACAAAAGTATCAAGTAGAACCCGCAAACTGCCATGGTGAAATCACCAACCATATGCAACAATGCGGCTACTCAAGGTACGAACCGTGGCCAATGTGACGACACTTATCTCAAACAGGCAGGAAAGAATGTTCTAGCAGCTTGGCATGGAACAAGCCAGCTGCAAGGAAGCCCGATAAGCTCGCTCGAAGCTCGCAAATGGATTGCTTAAGCCTTGATCTTCGCTTCTTTGCGGCCTTGAGCGGAGTTCGTGGGAGATATCATTATTTCCACACAGAAATCTAGAATTGTCACCAACGCTCACCAACCTTTTGTATCTCGCTGGATCCTCCCACCGTGGGTCTCTTTCGGCCCACGCGAGCTGTAAGCTTGCAATTTCATTTGCAGATACGAATGATTTTTGGAAAACCACCTGAAACTCATCTGATGCCTGTACATGTGCAGCCAACTGTTTTGAGAGACCAGGCACGGAATGCAGGATTTGAAGCTTGATAAGCAAAGTTCATGCATGTTTATCGGCTGCATGCTACCTCGTGGCGCCCCGCAGATAACCGTTAATGCTGTTGGTTGCGTGCTATCAGAGCAGGCATTGCAGGTGTAGCCACAACGATAAGCGATTGCAACGGATTAGATGTTTTGCTGCCTCCCGCGCAGTAAGGACGTGAATTCCTTCTTGCTGTGTTCAATAAAGACCGAAGAAGCAGGTTCGCCTCCACGGTTCCGGAACAAATCTGCCCCACTAAACGAGTCCACCCAACTTGGTCAGATGCTGGCAGCTACCAGGGATAGATAGATGTTCCAAATTAGCCCTACGCATGACAGAAAGACAATTCGCTTCTCGACGGGTACGAAGGCGAAATTGATGATGGAAGCCAGAGGCCAGATTTTATAGCTGTTTACGATGATTGGAATTGTTTCCTGCTGCTCGTTAGCGTTTTACTCTTTCCACCGCGACGGAGTCGATCGCGAGCTGGCTCTATCTCTTGGATGGTCTCATTCTTGCCTTGGGTCATATTCTCTAGCATCTCGCAGCGACACGAAGGACCGTCATATGCTCGTCACGAAGAGCTATGACTGGCAATAGGCTGGGCGGGAAGTGATGCACTTACCGTCCTAACGTTCCTTGCGATTTGCTCTCGCGATTGACTCTTCAGTAGTCCCATCAGGACAAGAAAAGCGACAGTATTCAACAATGCACCAAAGGTCATACAATCAATGAACCATTTCATCAACGTGTGCTTGATGTTCAGCTTCGGCTTGCGGATCTCTTCAATTCCTACATCTCCAATTCCGTCTTCTCCTTCGCTCTCTTTTGCATCCCGCATCGTCAACGGCAGCGATGGCGCCTTGCTATCTGTAGAAGGCGCATACGCAGGGAAGCATCTCTCGAGAAATTGCTGCCATTTGTAATTTGGTGGTGCAGTCACGAAAGCGAGGATGACGAAGCGTAGGAATTCGGACCCGTTGATTTTGAAGGGAATCTGCGCTGCGATTAGTGACCGACGCTACCCTACCCTACCCCTAGGTTGCTCGATACGCTGCGTTGCTCGAGACTGACCTTTTGCTGGTATGAATGGGTCATTTGTGCTAAGATGTTGGACACGGAGGAGAGACTGGCGGCTTGAAGCGACGCTGTTACCATGGGACTAGGCATGACGATGTGCGATCGACCAAACGCGGTAGCTTAGGAAGAGCTCTTTCAGATCCTGCATTCGGCCGGTGTGAAACCACACATGCCAACACTCACGTTTTGCGCCTTGCAGGGTATCCCTTATCGACTCGACGCAATGTCCGTTGGTTGTCATGACGCGTTCGAGGAAATCGTGCGCGGACGATCGACACCTAAATTTCCGGGCACCAAAGCCAGGGTCGTGCCCGCTAAACGCATTGCTGCGACAAGCGGTCCCCTGCCGCCTTGTGGTGGTTGATCATTCGTTGCATTCAAAGACCCCACACGGAAGCGCTGACCTCGCATGGACCTGCTTCTGCAACCAATTTTCCTAGTCTGAGCCGTAACTTGTCCTGAAGCCGGGGGCGGGCGTCTACCCCAGACTTCGAGTTGACGCCGACCACCTTCAGCAATGCTGCACAGACCACAAGCTGCCAATTGCGCTTTCTGAACTTCCGCCGTCAGAAGAGATGTACTCGAGCAGCCGCGCTGGCAACAAACACGCCCGTCACAGATATGGTCACCGTTCATGATGACCGCAAGCAGAATAGATAAAGGTAAGGAAGCATGACCATGGTCACAGGACATATAATGGCCGTGTCCTTTTGCTTGACCTCGAATGAATCTGTCCAAATCTCACGGTGACCATTTTTGCTTGTATGTATCGATAGGTAATTTTCTAATCCAGTCATTCGCAATTCATCGCATCTGATCGGAGCAAGTGAAGCATTGCTTTCTTTGGGTCGGTCACAGCCACAAAATAGTCGGGAAACAAACAGCCGGGCATCCATTACTGCCATCAGGCTGACAAAATGGCCAACAATCAAAGAACTTCGCCAATTCCCCGCAATTACGGCTCCGTCCAGCTCAACTTCACAGCGTCTGACCCCAACCTCTTCGAGCCGCATACCCTCGCCTATCCATACCAGCAATGTACGCAAGCACAGTGTTATAGCACGACTCCTTGCTCCGAGACCTCAGACGACAACATCGGCGTCGCAGAAGCTGGGCTCGAGCTGAGTTGTACCCTGTCCAATAAATCATCAGCATCCGTTACTTCATCAGCGGGCTCTGGCAGTGGTACTCGCACCACTCAAGAGCGAAAGAATAAACCAGGAACCAAAGCTGAGCAAGACGAGTTCATTGACTGTGTCATTGAGAAGCTCAATGCATATTCGGTTAGTCTGACGGGCGACAAAAAGCGCGCAGGAAGCCAAAACCAAGCCGTGGAGAGTATTCACATGCACGATGCGGGGCTCTGGATGAGGGTCTGGGGAAGTGCGCAGGCTGTGAGGGATGCGAAGGCAAGGCGCAGAATGAAGGATATCATGAAGATGAGGGCCGCCTGTTAAGCTCGGACAAAGCGCCAAGAATTGCTTCTTCTGTCTTGATTTCTCGTTCCTTCGGTTATCATCTTACTTCTGTTTGGCTTGCAAGGATCGGCGTATACCACCGCGAGAGCTTGTGCTTTTTCAATTGAACGTTTCAAGCAGGATGCAGAGGACGTTGTTTGTGTCTACTCGCTCTTCTGTACCATAGATAAAGCGATGCATTAAAGACTGTGCTGACATATCCCTCTTCGGTTTCGGTTTCCGGCACCATTATCACGAGACGACCTCGACCGTCAAATCCGCTGGCCATTTCGGTGCATCCTTACCATTTCCTCTCGTTCCAACATTATAGCCAAGCTTGACCTCACCGCCAAAGTCTACTATCGGCTTCACGGCTCTCACTTTGGTACCGATAGCTTTCGCCTCTCGCTCCTCAAAGAACTTGGGGTTGAACACAAAAGGACCACTATTCTCCCTGATCATCTTCAGGTATGCAGGGATGGTCTGACCCATGTTGTGGTAGCACCTATCCAGAGTGAGTATGGTTCAAAAACAGCGAAAAGAGCTCTTACCGGAAAACCTGTTGCCCATTGCGCTTCCACACATCCTGCCAGACGTCGTCCGGGTACTCACCGCAGCTGTCAGCAAGCCACTGATTGTAATAGTTCAAGCTCAAATCAACTTTGTAGCTCCCACCCATTTCAGCGCGTCTTATCAGCGCAGTGATAATCCCACACACACCAGCAATTCCAGTCATATAATCACTATTGGGGAACACTGGCGTCACAGCTTCTCCATCCTTCAGCCCCATCGCCCGCCCAAACCCCTCAGAAATACCAACACAAGCATCACTGATCTGCTGCCAGCCCGAGCGGTAATACCACGGTCCATTCCAGCCATAACAGTTCTCCCTCGCAGAGATAATGCCCCGTTCACGGTCCTTGACAAGGTCAATGATAGCTTGCTGAGAGAAGCCGTATTTGTCCAGCACGTCGGGTCGGTAGCCTTGAACCACGACGTCGGCCTCTTTGATCAAATCAGCAAGCTGCTGCTTTCCCTTCTCGGTCTTGAGATCGATGCTACAGTTCCACTTTCCCCAATTCAGGTCAATGTGCAGAGCTGAATAGTCGCAGATATTCGGGCTCGTGACTCTCATTACACTGGCGCCCAACTCTGCCAATCCTCGGGTCACGGCTGGCGCCGCAATGACCCTTGTCAGATCCACGACCTTCAAACCAGCCAACGGTCTCTGTGCCGAAGTCTGAGGGGTATCAGGCCACCAAGTTGGCTGCTGAGCCGGATTGGGCACGTCATGAACTTCGAAGAGCGCAACATGCGCATTCGCTTTGCCGTGTTCTGTCTGCTTGAAGCTCTCGACGGACTCGGCGATCACGCCGGCCTGTTTATACTCGTCGCTCGCAAGCCTTTGCATTTCGGAGCTTTCGATCTGGCCAAGCCTCTCAATGAATGGCTTGACTACCTCATCCCAAGTCCCTGCCGGCCCATCGTGCGGAAACCCAATACTGTCGAGCGTCGGATCCGGGTTCATGCTGCCGTGAAGATGAAAGTACCGCCCATCTTTAGTTCGGTAAATATTCGTCGCTGCCGATCTGAACAAACTCGACCCCATATTGTGAAAATCATAATTGGGAATTAACTTGTGCACCTCCTTCGCACTCTCCAAGATAGATGTGTGCGATTCAGAGCCCACGAACTGCCAGATCAAAGTCGACATGAAAAAGAGAGAGGCATGATCGGTGTTGATGGTTGCGCCTGAGATATCGACGCCGTACTTGCGCTTGACTAGTTGCGCGACTATGCATGCTTCGAGGCCCTTGAGCGCTGCCGCCGACTCGGCAAAGCGCCAGTTGATTGGAATTGAAGGGGCATCATTGCCGGTGAAAGCTATCCGCGCGGCGAAAGAGTCTGTGCCTTTCGGGAGGAGGGATGCAATCTTTGGGTTTTGCAAGATGCCTTCTTCGAGGACTTTGCGGGACTCGGAGGGGACAGAGTATTCGCGCTTGAGACTGCCCATTTTTGGCAGAGGAGCTTTCCTGCACTTAAGAGCCTTGTTGCTCTGCCTTGTATCGATCGATGTGTCCAGGTAGGGAGTATGTAATTACTTAGTCTACGTGCAATCTATATCTAGTGCGATGATGGAATTGCGAGAGGCGAGCGATACTCTATTGTAGGGGTGCTTATGCTCCAGAAGGCCGCAATACAGTTCTCGGCAAGCCCCTACTCTGAACCTCGGAACCTGAACTCTGACGCACCACGCAGCAAATCAGAGCGAAGCTGCTCGGAATTTGTTCTCCGCTGCGGAGAGGGATCGGGAGCGGGAGGCGTCTCCACACTTCCTTCTATTGGCGCCATGACTCGATATGGGGTTGTCAATCGCAGCCGATTCGGGGTATTAGCCTCGGCCTCCTAGCTTCGTCTCGAGAGCGTGATGATACTCGACCCCGAGATGGGCCCTCGCAATCGCTATATCTGGCTCCCGTCAGACTTGTGCTAGCCCTACGGTGTCGACTGGCTCGTAGTACCGGGGACAAACACTGCCATTGAAGTACTATTGCAGCCACTAGCTGCACATCTCACGGATCCACAGAACTACGAGGCAAGCGACCGAGAGCGAACCCATCGACCGGCCTTTATACGCACCTCTCCCTACCATTTCCCTCCCAACACCCACAATGGGCGACGCCGGACCCTCAACACGATGGGACCGAGAACGCGGCACCCGCCCCGTCCGCATCGCCAACTGCTCCGGCGCACGCGGCGACCCGGGCTACCAAATGCGGCGCCAAGCAACCCAAGGCCCCGTGGACTTCATAACCGGCGACTACCTCGCCGAAATGAATCTCGCCGAGAATGCGGAGAAGATGGCCGCCGGCGCCCACGACGGGTGGGAACCAACGGCCTGGGACGGACTGCACGAGACCCTGGATGTGCTGCATGAGAAGCGGATCAAGGTGATTATCAATGGTGGAGCACTGAATCCGAGTGGGCTGGCGCGAAAGACGCAGGCGCTTGTGACGGAACGGGGCTATGAGCTCAAGGTTGCGTATGTGTACGGCGATGATTTGCTGGGCGAGGTGAAGGCGGAGATTGAGCGGACGGGAAAATTGCCGATGCATCTGGATGGGGAGAACGACAAGGTGAGTCTGATGGAGAATGCGACGGCGTTGTTGGACACGAAGGGGAAGCCGATCGTGAGTGCGAATGTATATCTTGGGGCGAGGGGAATTGTCAGGGCACTTGAGATGGGTGCCGACATTGTTATCTGTGGGCGGGTTGCAGATGCGAGTCCTGTCATTGGTGCGGCGTGGTGGTGGCACCGCTGGAGTGACACGGATTATGATCAGCTTGCTGGGACGCTTATCGCGGGCCACCTGATCGAATGCTCTGCCTACGCGACTGGCTCGAACTTTTCCGGCTTCGACGAGTACGACCTTGACAATTTCGTTGATTTGCCTTTTGGAATCGCCGAAGTTGCGGCCGATGGGACCTCAGTTATCACGAAGCACGAGGGCACCAAGGGCCTCGTGAACGTCGACAATGTCATCTGCCAGTTTTTGTACGAGCTGCAGGGCTCAACGTACCTCAACAGCGACGTCACGGCGGACACGAAGAACTTAAAGGTTGAACAAGTTGGCGTCAACCGCGTAAGGCTCAGCAACGTAAAGGGGCATCCGCCTCCACCAACGACGAAACTTGCGATTTTCTATCATGGTGGATATGAAAGTCAACTGCTGTTCAACGCAACAGGGTACGGCACGAAGAAGAAGTACGAGCTACTCCAGAAGCAGCTGCGTTTTGGACTAAAGCAAATGGGACTGGAGGACAAATTTCAGTTGCTCGACTTCCAGGAGCTAGGTACTGCGGCACCCAATCCTAGATCGCAATTCGAGAGCACGACGTACCTCCGTGTGTTCGCCCAGGCTGATAAGGAGGTAAGCGAACGACCAAAGACATTTTTCTATACATGTTCCCAACCCGTCCCCAATTCTGTGTCAGGTTCGCGATGGTGATACTAACTCTTCGCCCACAGGCAACTCTCTACGGCCTCCTCAAAACGTTCTCCGAATTTGCCATGCAACATTTCAGCGGCTTCCACCTCAGTCTCGACACGCGAACAGCCATACCTCGATCCTACCTCGCATTCTATCCAGGTCTTAAGGCACAGGACGAGCTCAATGAAGGTGCCGCGATCCTCGCCCTAGACGGATCTGTCGCGGAAAAGGGCGAAGCCGGTCATCCACCAAAGTACGAGAAATTAGAACCACGCGAGAATTATGAGACTGCGAATCCAGTAGACCTCGCATCCCTCGGTGACACCGTAAAGGTCAGACTAGGCGACGTCGTGCTCGCGCGCTCAGGCGACAAAGGCGCAAACATCAACATTGGGCTCTTCGTCCGTAAGCGCTCGCACTACCCCTGGCTGCGATCTTTCCTCACCCGACAGAAGATGGTCGACTTGATGGGTGAAGATTGGCGCGAATCTTTCTTCGTCGAGAGGTGCGAGTTTCCGAATTTACTCGCTGTGCATTTTGTTATTTATGGGCCGCTCGGGAGGGGCGTTAGTAGCTGTCGATTGCTCGATGCGCTGGGAAAGGGGTTTGCGGATTACATTAGGGATAAGGTGGTGGATGTGCCCAGGATGATTGTGGAGGATATGGAGGGCATCAGGGAGGAAAGGAGGGCGAATTGCGGCTATAAACTGTAACGAAATGAGATATGCTCGTAGCACAATGTCGCGGACCGAGTATTGGTAACTGATGCGCGCAGAGCATAGTACCATTTTGACCAGGCTTGTTTGCTGTGTTACAGGCTTTATCGTAGCAATTCGAGGCAGGAACAACCTCCGCTTCAATTTCCGTGTCATGCGTAGCACGACCTACTGGCAATTGTCTCTTCAACCTTTTAACGTCCTCTCAGACAGGATTTGTTTTTTCTTTCTTCTCCATTGCGAGGATCTATCACCTCAGATTGTCAACAGTCGAGGATCGAGTGCTCGCATTTGAGATTTTAGCTAACGCCGTCGCTCTTAATTTGATCTGCTGGACTTGTGAGAGAAGCAGGAGAAGCAGGCGAAGCAGGGCGCGTGCTAAGCGGGTAAAGGAAGTGACAGAGGCAACTGTTGGGCATGACTTGGGGTCGAATGGGCCCGAACGAAGATAATACAAGCGTTGGGTGATGCCATCCTTGTGGGTCGAGCAAAATGGCTCATTGTCCTGTATTCGCACATATACGTTTGTAAACACGTTCAATCGCTTTCATGAAGATCATGCTTTTCAGCCATAGCAGATCCCTTCTTATTTTGGGAGACTGTCGCTGTCTGATTTAATGTCGCTAAAACCACAAGTGCAGTTTGATGCGGAGCAGAACATGTGAACGAAGTTGGGAGTCGTGCAAGTCAGCTCCGCCTCGAGAACATCCAAAGTCCACGCGCTGCTCAAGGCAACAAAGCTGGTCTATCGCCAAAGACCAACGCGTACGTAGCGATACTATAGTGCTTAGCGAGGACTTGCTCATCAAACGTTGAAGTTTAGGCAGCAAAAATGAGGAAACGCAGGAAATGACCGAGTCCGTTAGGAACCATGCGGAACTCAAAAGTCCAAATATTAGCGGCTGGCCAGATGGTCTCCTGCTTGACGAATAAGATCGAATGACAATACCTACCTTAATGCAATGATGGAGAGCAACCAGAGGGATATGACAGCTTCGTGCGGATATCAAAAGCCGAGATCAGCTGTGGTGACTTGCGATGGTTGCCATCGAAGTTGCACAACTTCGTAAAGGAGTAGCAGAGAGTGATTTGATGGGCAGTGTCGCCTTTCTGACGCGCAAACAAAGCAAGTGCTGTTCTTGCTTTAGCGAAGACGGCGAGACTGCTGAGATTCTTTCCGTGAGCCAAGTGGAGGCCGAGGGTTGGTAACAAAATAATGTGGCCGGCGTGCAGACTCGACGTGACATCGTCATGCCTTGGCTTGTGTTCTGTGTCTGTGCACCAGTGCCCCAAATGTAATCTAATGTATCGACCTCGTTATCTGTCGCCTCGGTGCTTTATGTAGTCCCCTTGGCGTCGTAGAACCTAAACCGCCAGGTGTCTCGTTTATATTGCTTCGATACAAGAAATTGGCCTCAAGGGAATTTTCAGGAACACATCTTTCCTGGTACAGGTCCGACGCTGAGGGCTCTCAGTATAGAAAGGAGCATGTAAGCTCAAGCAGTGGGGATATCTCGTGCTCGAACCTGGAGCTCAAGTGTGGCGTGGGACCAATAGCATCATATCAGGCCCGTCGCTTTGGAGAGGTCAACCAACCTGATGATTTTCTTTTGATTCTTTGCCTCCGCGCTCCGGAGTGAAATCAGAAGCATCGAGCATCAAGATCTTTGCAGTAAGCCTGCGTTCTAAGCAGCGCCCCTTTTCCAGATCAGAATTGCTTACAAGAACGGTTTTGCTTATTAACTGAATGGCTTAGCTCACTCGTCAACGCAATATGGTTAGTCAGAGGTCAGTTTAGTCTTGAAAAGGCCTAAAGTATTGAGTTCCTCGTTGAGTGCAAGTAATTCTGCTAAGCCTCACCCGATTCATCCAGTGCGCTGAGGCGCACTGATAAAAAAGGTGAAAATTGCTAGTCCCTTAAGCCAACTACCATCAAAATGAGTCTCCTTTACCAATGGAGAAGGTCTGCTTGCATGGGTGCTTGCTTCTTCACTGTGCTATTCGTGATTATGAAAACACCCAAGCCTGTAACCCATGAGCTAGCTGTTGCAAGGAGGGTCGGTGAACTAAAGTTTAGAGCACTCGCGGAATCACGATCCTAGGCGATAGTTAGGGTCGGGTTTGTGCACTTGCTTTTTAGGTGGGAGGATGATGCTGGAAGCTCAGATTGAGGCAATCTCTTACGAAATACGATCAAAGTGCTTGGAAATGCGGAGCGTCGAAATTGTTTCGCAAGACGTGCAATATCAGGATAACTCTTGATGCAGCGATCGCGTCCATAGCTACAGGCATGCTTTTGATAGCTTGTAGATGGTCTGACCTGTCGGCATCGAATTGGCCGGCAACCGTCAAAGCCAGATGTGGCAGGTGTGTCAGTTACTGTCCGTGGCGTCTCGCTTAGCCGTCGCTTGCGGACTAAAGTTTTCTGCGATGCTGATCGTGCGGATTCGAAGTCAGCTACAATGTGAGTAGCGTGGCACGACATATGGATAGCGCGTGCGTACGCGAATGCGCGCTGCGGATCGTAAGTGACGAGCCAGGCCTGACAAGGGTTGGGGCTAGCTTCGGGGCTTTCTCGAGTACAAACACGATGGATAGCGACACAGATATGGTAAAAGTCATTGACTGTGCCGACCTTGAGGGTCGGATGGGGCAAGGACGTAGCATCAGGAAGCACGAATTGCAATCCCACTTCCTTTGCTATCGTCGTAAAAGCAATTTTCTATTTAACTACAAGAGGATGATGACTACGTTGTAGAATGCAAAATGGGTATCACTCTCTTCCCTGACCTTCCATATCCCTGTTCATAATGTTCAGCCAATCAAATGCAAAGTCTTCATATCAGATTCGTAATAAATATCTTTGAGGGTGCTCTCTGTCCAAAACGGTGACCCCGTTGCATCTATTCGATCGCGAATTGCTGCTTTTCGATTTCCACCCTCTTCGGTAGAGAGCAGCTCCGTGGCACAATTCACAATCCAGGGCGCTAGGCTATTGTACGAATGCTCTCAGTCCCATGCCCGCCAGATTCTGGAAGACAATATTTGTTGCACGACCCGCAGCCTCAGTCTCAAGAAGACGTGCCGCCTGTTCTCTTTGTTGACGCCTCGCAGCTCGATTCGGAGAAGTATTACTACTGCCGGGTCTGGAGTTGTTCCTGCTCTCCCTAGGGGCGACGGTAACGCCATTTTGGTGCGCCCCCAGAAGCATGATGCTGTATATAATGTCTCTTTCCTCTCTGCCGTCGAGTATTGATAGGATTTGGTCGAATACGTTGGGCAAAATTTGAGTTGGTAGTTCAGATGCTTTCTCAACGAGCTGCCAGAATTTGTCAGACCGTGCAAGCATTTGCTTGCTAAAAGGCTTGTTGAGGAGTGGATTGTTGGCGACAGTCGGAATGCTAGTCATGTCCACCTCCATGTCGGCTTCCGGCTCAGGCTCAGGATCCTGGTAGACGAAGTCAGACATGGAACCCGTTCGCACAACCGGTTCAGAAGTGAGGATTGCCTCCAGCGCTTTCACTCTGCGGGCAAACCTCTCGGCGTCATCGTCATTGACACCTTCTTGAGCTTGTCTCACAACCAGGTTGAGAATAGACCACACCATACGGGCTTCCTGTGCCGCAAGGGCAGCTTGCTCTGCCGGTACGGTTCCTGCCACTGCAGAAGCTGGACTTGGCGTGCTGCTGACCAACGTCAAATACATCATGAACTGTGCCAATAGAGTCCTATCGCTGACGAGTAGATCAAATCCTTTGAGCATGAACCATCTTGTACTTCCCGTCTCGAGTAGATGATCAAGGCCTGGCGCAAAGAACGTATCATAGACTTTGCGAATTTCTGAATAGTTTGGTACGAGATCTGTCCTGAGAGGAGGCATGTCTTGACCACGGTGACCGTTCACGACGCACAAATCTTCAATGGTGCGTGTCGAGGACATGTTTCCTGTTCTTGATTAGGGTTGCTTAGTGATATCATGAGTCTAAGATAGGCGAGGTCAGCATGAAACACATCCTGGCCTGTGATCTGCCTCGCGTCAAGCCAACTCACATCTTTGATTGATATGTGATGGACGGTAATGATCATTGTCCATCTTATACCCCTGGCTGATACTGGATATCGCCGGCAATTCCGAAGAGCGGTGGTAGCCGTAGTCTGTATGATCACGGGGTGAACTGGTAGTGCCAGAGTTGTTCTGGCTAGACGTGCTAGGGCTTATCGGATCGACGTGATTGTTGCTGTATGGTGTACGCGACAATGCCGCATGTGGCTGAGTCGACGTTGACGTGGACGGTACTGGAGCTGGTTGAATCGAGTGTGATGGCTGCGGTTGAAATGCTGGATCGTAACCAGCACAAGCTCGTTTGCTTTTGATGCAATTTCGACACTGAGGCCTTTCTTCGCCACACTACACCAACAGTATTAGTTCACTGACGCCAGCCTATCAACATGTCTTGTATAAGCTGAAATGATGTTGCAGAGTGAATGGGAAGTGGTATGGTGGACATTGAGTGTTGTGTGCTGAGAATTATGAAACAAGCAGGCATGGAAATAAAGTTTGGCCCTTGACCTGGCACCTGCCATCGGCGCCAAAGTTGCAGGGAGAATGGCGTGCTGTGGGGACTTGTCGCTTCAGCCAATTGGGGTGCCGAGGTGGCCACCACGGGCAGATTCAGCGCACAAGCCAGACACCATCAGCCAACCGAACTTTTTGACTTTCTTAACCGAGGCTCGATCTGTTCTGGTAATGCGCCAGAAGCTTTCAGGACCGTTGACCACCACGAAAGTGCGACGATCGACTGAACCTTCTTGGTGCTCGAGATGAACAAATCTCGAGGCTAGCGCGCTGAATGAATCGGGCAGCAGCTTCACGGGTGGGCGAGAAAGGCAGAGCTCACCTTGATACGCCGTTTTCGACAGGTCATACATCCTGTCTTCGTTCTGCGCTTCACTTCCTTTGTTTTGGGAGTATGACGGCTTGAGGTATATCCTATCAGAGCGTCGCCTGAAGATGGGAGAGGCGCCCGTTGCACTGGCATCCCATATGGTGTTTGTAGATTGGCGTACATAGGACGAGCAGGTTGGACATATTCCGGCTGTGGTATCGCTTGCATTGGGGAGTAGTAAGCCAGCGGTGGTAGTGTTCGTGCTGGTGGAGGAGCTGTATGCTGCGACATTTCGTGTGGCGTTGCATGCCCGTGTCCGTGTTGATTCTGGTCGAAGTTGATTGCGCTGATGGGCGGCAAGCTTATCGACGATGACATTTGGCCAAGTGTTGTGCTCGGATTCTGGTAGTCGTGCTGGATGTGTTGTGCATCACCGTGAGCAAAATGCTCGGACGAATGATTGTATTGGTAAGCCAGAGTCGCGGTTTTCTGGATACTACCATCAAAACGATTCGGTGTTCAATGGCTCATACAGGATAGTGTTGTCACGGGCGTCGTTCGCAATAGCCTGTTCTCAACACGCGAGTTAGCCGAGTGAAGGAGTCGTTACTTTGAGAGCAGAGAAACAGTCGTCAAACTTAAGGGAAATGCTACAGTCGCGGCTTGGACTGGGAGAACAAAAAGAACAAATTCGATCGTTTACCAAGCTTAGTCAATATCAGCCTTTCCTCCGCGAGGTCGTGACTTTTCTTGTTGCTGGTGTATACAGGTACCCACCAATGTGAGGACCATTTCTTGAGCACGGTTGATCAAGTAGTGCCGGGCGCACGCAATATCTGGATCACTTAAGTGGGCACTTAACGCCCGTCCTCAAATGGCGAGATTGAAGAACAGCTCGCTTCTGCATCGCCTCTGACAATAAGCCGCGTACTTTGACAAGCATTCGGGTAGCATAAGTCAGTCCATGGTGGGCCCAATAGTCCACTAGAGGAGACTCGCTTAAGGCAACCTCCGGCAAAAGTTGTGTGGATTTACCCTCGTCCAGGATCAACCGTTGCAGCCATTAGGTAGTTCCATGGTAAATAACAATGTAAGCCTGGGCAGACCAGTGTCGGAGAAAGGTGCTCAGAGAAGCTAAAAGCAATTTTCTAGGGGCAAGTTTTGGGGCTAGGATGCGCTCCACTAACCTGCACTTTAAGAGAAACCGTTGCCAAGCCACTCGTGGGACTTGAAACCTGGTCCACCATCAACTTCAAACCTGGTTACAGATGTGACCTAGTCAGGTCAGTCCACCTTTTCACACCAGCACTGGATTCGACTCAGGCAGAAAAATGCCGGTACCCTCGCTTTTAATCCGGTGGTGACTGCTCTAGCCCTTGTCGCGGTCAATTGACACGGTCAGGGTATCGCCACGCCGTCGTCAGCCTCAGTTGTCCATCACCACTGGAAAAGTGATCAGAAGCGCGTCTGATAGACGGCGAGGTGATGAGAGCAATCACCATGCCAGCTTTGGATCTAGAGAGAGGTCGTCGTTTCTCCTGTTCTGGTAGTAGCCGTTGACCCTTAGCTGTTCTGATGAGCTTCTGCATGCACAGTCGATCGGTCAAATGACTTTGCTGGCAACGACCAATGGCATTCAAGCACCAGGGGCAGCAAGGAACTGGTAGAAGCGAAGTGCTGCGAGAAGCGAAAGAGGACGCTCAGATTTTCTATAGAACGATGTACTTGCCTCATCTATAAGTACATTTGTCACTCGCGACTTGCCATTTGGCTCTCCTGTGTTACCTTGGAATATTGCTTGTCAACGCAACTGGAAGGGAAAACGTTCACCTGTAGCTGTCGGATGCCGCAGCCTCGCGAGTCTGAATGAACACAGTCTCTGAGGGGGAATAACATATCAACGTCGGTTTTGTTTGAGTTGGATGCTTCGCCTTGGCTGTTTGCCCTGGGTCGAGAATGATCTGCGTCGGAAAATTAGCTGCAACCTGCCTGGTGAGGATCGAGGATCGAGGATCGAGCAGCAAAAGCGTTCTGCCCAGAAGCGATGCTCACCAAGGGCGTGTTAGCCGAGGATGAGGGTCTGACTCGTGACTCTGAGAGGATACTGAGGGGACCGCACAATGCAGAATGGAAGAATCATGGATTCGGAATACGACCAGCATCGAACAGGATTTCTGGAGTCATGAGGGTACGTGCAGTAGTCTGGTCGACCACTCGTTTGCGTGAAAACTTTCTCAGACGCATCACTTCTTGCCTGCATCCTGGCGCGCATAAGACGGCAAAGTACGGCAGCGGGAGCGAACGAATCTTCCGCAGCGATGCGACGAGTCTGAAGCTGCTCTACGCTGAGCGTGTGTGGAGCCTTCTACATGCTGTGCAGTGTATGTTAATGGGTTGTGGGCGGTGCACAACTCACCATGTGACGAAGATATGCTGTCGTGGTTTTTTTATCTTGTGAGACACATCCCAGTCTGTAACGTTGATTATGCACGTGCTAGAGCAATCGTCGAGGCCGGATTTGTGCAACACATTTCCTAGTCGGTGGACAACAAGTTTAGTTCTTGACCGTTGACCACAGAGGATGCGATGGGGGTCGACATCGGATAATTATGGAGGCTAATTCTGACCCCTGACGCGTTCTGTATCTCGGTTATGTGACATCTGCGTTTCGGCAGGCTTACGTCCCAAAGTGATGTCTGATTTTGTGGCTGGAGTCTGCTTAGCTTTTCGTTTCTTGAAGACCGGCGCGGCGCGGTCTTGAGCTTCGACGTTAGTGTCACTGTCGAGAGTTTCATTCTTCATCTCGGAAGCACGCCTCGAGATACTGCAGGAAGTTTCTTGCTCCCGTATATGATCCTCAAATGGTGTTTTGCTATCCATGTCTGAATTCTCGGATTTGATTGGAGTTGCGATGTTTGGCACACTCGAGGCGGCAGTTGGGACTTGGTCGTCTGAGAGTGGTTCCTTCATCGGCTTGGATTTCTTCACGATGGGAGCAGCCAATAGAGCCTCAAGATCATCTGATGTAGCTTTCGAAGCTGGATATAGTTTTGTCCTCGAGCCCCAGCCTTTCCTCACAACAGTCTCGTCAGCTTCTTCTCTTCCCTGGTCATCGTCAAATTTTCGTTTCCGAACGCCAAGGTTCAGCTTGTCGCCGACTGGGTGCTCGGTATCATCGTTTACCTGGCGCGAGATGGTCTCCCAATCTCCAGGCATAGCCATATCAGCTCTTGCATGTTGTGGAATGGCAATGCCCATCTCTGAAAGCTGGGCCCATTGCCTTCTGCGATCTGCTTCAGACAAGGTTTTTGACAAGGACTTGGAGGTCGTTGAAACTGTGGGGTTCGACGAGGAGGAGGTGGCTGATGGAGTGCCTGAGCCCGTGAGGCGGTTGAGTCGTTCGATCTCGGCCTTTGCCTTGTCTTTCTCTCTCTCGGATTTTGCATGGTCTTTTTGAATACCCTGCAGGAATCTCTTAAGGTTGCCCTGATGCTTTTCGGAACTCTCGTGCTGCTTCCGCTCAAAAGGGGTGTCTTTCACATACGTAGTGCAGTGCTTGCACCAATATTTGGGCTGTCGCACAAAGGTCAGCATGTGAACCCAACATGGCTAGTGATACAGCGATAGGATTAGCGCTCATTGTACTTACTGTAGACTTCCAATGCTCAGCCATTGCGGGCACTCTTGGGATAAGGAAAGAGCAAAGGCCGCTCCGTTACGCAAGCTTGCTGCGACACCTCAATGAAGATATATACAGGAAGACTGTTGGAGTAACGATAAGTTCGAAGGGAAGGGAAGGGAACTGAGTCGAGAGTGAACGTCCGTTAATCGAGCCGTGCGATTCATGAGCCGAAGGTTAATGATGCGTGCGGTACCTGCAGCAGAATGACGATCGAACAAACAATAGCGAGCGTTCTGCGGAATGCTGCTTACTAGCGAAGGAGAAGCGGCCATCTGCGGCAGCGCGAATAATCGAGGTACAGCTGGTACGGAGGTACAGGTTAGTGCAGCCGCGACAAAGTGCGGCATTTGCCATTTCACCGTGGACAAACGGCACCGAGATCTCCCCATCTGGGCGATCCAGTCCAGCCTCGGAAGGAGATCTCGCTCGCACGCTCACAAAGAATGGCCGCAGAACCAATCAGCGCCTTCCGCACTCGGCGAGATCTTCCGAAGGCCCTTGCTCCAAATTTTTCCCTGCTGAGCTCAGTCAAAAGCTCTGTGCACGTCTACTGGTCCTTGCGCACTCAATGCTTTTTCATCAAACTGGTCCATCACCATACGAAATTCATCTTCCTCCATCTCCCTCCTCCTCTTCTCTAATAACAACGACGACAACCACGACAACGACTGTAATCACGAAATACATCCATCTCCGACAGTAACACGTTTTGCTGGCCACTAGACGGAAGAAACGATAAAATAGACGGTATCTGCAAATTTTATCTTCCTCGCACGCGACCTCACGCAGTCGATTCGAATTATCGCCTCCTCCTAGAAGTCCATCACTCTTCGAGCTATATAATCATCCCCCACACACAAGATGCACATCTTCAGCTCGTCGCACGAGTTTGATTACTCGTGGAGTGAAGTTGCGACCAACAACTGGAGAAAGTACTGCCCTTGGAACAACAAAGCTGAGCACGTCCTGGCTGTCGACACCCTATCACGCATGGTCGATCCAGCGACGGGAATACTGCGAACAGAAAGACTGATCACATGTAAGCAGAATGCACCTCAGTGGATTCTGTCAATACTAGGTGGCGATACTACTAGCCAAGTCTACGAGGTCTCGTATGTTGACCCTCAGACGAAGAAGGTGACCATGTGCAGTACAAACATGACATGGTCCAACCTGTTGAATTGCCGAGAGACAGTCGTGTACCAGCCGTCTACCAGCGACAAATTGAAAAAGACCGACTTCAAGCAGGAGGCAAAAATAATCGCCTTTTGTGGCGGCTGGCAAAAGATCAGGAACAAGATTGAAGAGTCTTGTGTCGAAAGATTCAGAGAAAATGCTGCACGAGGTCGCGAAGGTTTCGAGATGGTCCTGGAGATGAGCCGGCAGGTCTTTGGAGAAGAGAGGGAACGACTGAGGATCGGCCAACCCATTACCGTGTAATGGTCTCATCTCGCAATCTCGCCATCTCGCCATCTCGCCACTTCGACCTTATTTACAACGACCTCACGATCTTTTTGTTTTCTTTGGACAGCGTTTAGCGGCATAATCTCATCCGATGTACTTCTGCATCCTCAGAAGCATTTCGAGCGGCATCACCTCCAGGGATACAGGGCGTATTTTGCTTTTCCTACGGCGGCTCTCCAATCGCTTTCCCATCGCTTTCACAACGCTGTGAATGACCATGGCTTGAGAAGCTGTATTTTATCACTTGTCAATACTGAGATACCACATAGATCGATCTACACAAGAGCTAGATGAAAGAACAATAGACCGTTTTCACATTTGCTCATTCTCACGCTTTGTTATCAAACTGATCATTTCTTGTTTCTCAGAGACTGATGAGCCTTTAGAATTGCTAAGCTACATGTACAGTGGACTTTCGGACACCGTGTGCCACACATATACTTGTAAGGCCTTGAATGGACACCAGACACTGAAGCTTCGTCCATGCAATGTTCGCTAGGCATGCGGTAAGCGGCGTTGTTCAAAATGGAACAAACACTCCTCCTTTTATGCTGGCCAAGGCCTGAACATCCACCGTGCTTTTACATTTCTCCAACCGTCATCTGTCTCTGCTCACAAGCACTACTTGGCCATGCTTGCATTGCCGGAGACAAGGTTTGGGGTTTGTAGAACTAGCATTGTAGAAGAGGCGACAGAGACAGTCTTGTTTTCAGGAACTAGCCATTGACTTGAATGCTTTCCTGCAGATCTCCAGGATGAGGGGTTGAGGCTCAAACAACAGCTCAAACAAAAGGACAATCTTGCCAGTCGAAGAGTCGGGCAAACAGATGCGCAGATCGAATCTTGATACTAATAAAACGATGGAGCAAAGTGGAAGGATTGTCGCTGAAATAAATAGCATGCACGTCAAAACTCATGACCGCAGCCAATAGTAGCAGGAGCGAGCCGATACGGTCCATGGCACAACACACAGTGCTCCGTAGCAGGTCTGCCCGTCCCAGCTAGCCAGGTCTACTTTGGACTGCGTAAAGGCAAAGAGATTCGCGAAACGGCCATGAGGCAGCATAGGCGAAACCCAATAAGAAGTGGTCGGGTCGTGAAATTTGTGCCACGAGTCGCAGGTGGTGGGACCTTCTGCAGCGACTCAGCCTTGAACGAGAAACAGAGAGAACCCGCGCGCAGAATGGTTACGGAGTACTAGGGCGTAAGTGGCCGGAAGCTTATGCGAAGTCAATCTTCGTACAAATGGTGAAACAGCGGGCTCAGCACTCTGCCGCTGTCCAGCACGACAAGCCCAACCTGGTCACTTGAAACTTTCTGAGGGCTGCACGGCTCCGAACGCTCTCGACACTGATGTCGCGGTCTGTTCGTTGACCTTCACTCTCTTCGAGCTGTGCGATAACACCACGAATTCAACCTTGACCGGCCGTGCAGCTAACTGACATCGTTTCGAGTTTGTTCCTGACGCTACCGCGCACCTATGAAGCCAATTTCCGGGAAGAAACGACCGATTGGCTCGAGCAGTAAATCGCATCCCTGAGACCGCCGGTCCCTAGTATGCAGGTTTGTCGCCGCCTCCGACATGCTTTTTCACTCTGCCGATAGTAAGCATTCTGGCAGAGTACACGAAACCGCAACACATCCCAATCTTGCATTGGCGTCGCCAAAGACACCCGACCACGCGAGACAACGCTCCAACTCGTGGGACGGATCTGCCACTTCTCACTCAGGCACTATCGTGCGCGCTTCGCCCACTGCTATTTCTCACGAGGGACTGTCCGCACTAATCACCAGCTTGACCTCGATCGCGAATGCTCAAAAGGGCGCTGTCGACACCACGAGGCCTGAAACCGAAACCAGAAACGAAGAGGACACTAGCGATATAATCAACCGCATTGCTCGAAACCCCGATTTCCACCGCACATTTTACCAAGAGCTGAGCCCGTTCGATCAGGTCAAAGATGATGCGCACAGTGTTTGCCCACCACCCGTAGCTGGCTACAACACTATCAACGTTGACAATCTGCTGTCGCGGCCGAAGATACCCCGTACTGACAGGCCGCTACGCAAGTTCAAGGACAAGAAATCGCTGTCTGAGCTGAAGTCTTCCAAGTCCCAGAGCAACCTTCTGACCGTGTATCCCCAAAGGGGTTTCCAATCTCCAGACTCAGTTCCTTCCACTCCGCAGCCTCGCTCGTCGTACGGTGATGAATCAGTCAAGAGTATTCCCTTGTCAACGAATAGCAAGCTGAGTCGGAGCAGACGCCATTTCAAGATGTTCTTCTCATCCAGGCTAGGAAGTGACCGCAATCCTCCCGACCAATATGCGCCACCGGCGCAAAGCGCGACTTTCGCCACTGCGCCTTCATCGCCTCAGAAGGAGCCTGATGCCCGAGGATTTTCCGCATTTGTGACAATCGGAAGGTTATCTGCTGACACGGAAAGAAAAGAGTCTGACACAAGAACACTTTCCTCGATGAGTCTTTCTCATCGAACAGATCTCAATGAAAATTTGATACCTTCGAGGAGGTCATCTTTACGCAGCGGCCCAAGACGATCGTCGAGAGGGAGCAGGGATCTCAAAAGCTTAAATATAGATCAAGACCTTATCGAAGAGAATCACGAAACAGTGCAAAGGATTCGAGAACTGCAGCAAGCGAGGGAAAAGCGACACAGTGAATGGCGCAGAGAAGCTAGAAAGTCTGAAAAAGCCGCCAACCGGCTATCCGTGCACACCCACGATGCCAGCTCCATGCATCACGCAGGCAGCACCCGAAACTCACGGCGTCACACATTGGTTGAAAGCCCAACCGCAGACGAAATACCCGACCTTTCGGCGAGGGTGAACGCAAATGACTTAGCTACCATGCCTGCTTTCGTTGAGCTGCCAGAGAACGAGCCTTTGACGCCTGTTGAACATGAGAAACGATGGCACAGAGATTCGATCGTGAGACGCAATCCTTCGATTACGGCATCGACCACGCAGTCTGTGAGTAGTGGGCATCAGAACAGAAAAAGGCTGTCTGATAGCATCAAAAGGGTCTCCTCTATCCGGACACCCATTCCTGATGACGCCAAAAGTATTTCGGATGAGGTAGAAGCTTTTCTTGCATCGCCAAGATTGACACAGAAGATTCGCCATCCTCGAACAGGACGCACGATAGCTTTCTCGGAGGTGGGTGATCCTGATGGCTTCGCCGTGTTTTGCTGCGTTGGCATGGGCTTGACGCGCTATGTCACGGCTTTCTACGACGAAATTGCGAAAACACAAAAGCTACGCATCATCACGCCAGATAGACCCGGCGTCGGGGAAACACACGCTATGCCCGCAGAAAGAAGCACACCGCTAGCCTGGGTGGATGATCTGGCAGTCATTTGCTCAAATTTAGGAATTCAAAAGTTTTCCTTGCTTGCTCATTCAGCCGGTGCTATTTATGCATTAGCAGCAGCTCTGAAGATGCCGCAATATGTTCGTGGACGGATCCACTTGCTCGGACCGTGGATACCCCCCTCTCAGCTCGCAGCTTCAGGCCGGCAGGGAGAAGTAAAGGTTGCCAACCTTCCAACATCTCACAAAGTTCTCAGTGTCCTGCCAACGGCTTTCATGAAAGCAGCCAACAGTCGTTTCTTCAGTGCAACGTCCGCGAGCATCGAGCCACGCGTTTGGAAAGACCGTAAAAAGGGGTTGATATCACCTTCAGATTTCGCGCCAGCCTCTGAGCTCTTCAATCAGGAGGCAAGTTTATCAGCCGCTGATATGAATCTCGCGCATGACTCAATGCTACCGACGCCTGAAACAAGTCCTCGACGACAAATACAACATAATATGAGCTACTATCAAGCCGAGCAACTGCGGTCACCGCCTCATTCGCCTACAGCAGGTGCTGGTCCACCGCGCCCAACCACAATCCCCGCAACAACAACACATTCAGGTGCGAGAACGCCCACCAGTCTGAATCCACCTGTGGCACGAGTCCTGACGCCACAAGCCAAACAAAAATTATACAATACAACACTGACACATCGCACTTGGTCGCTAGCGACGCTCAACGCCAACCCGGCCATTGATCTGATTATCTGCCTCGAAAGCAAACGGCCAATTGGCTTCCGCTATACAGACATCACACGGGCGGTCGTCATCCACCATGGTGCTAACGACACGAGAGTGCCCTTAGACAACGTCAGGTGGCTGAGTACCGCCATGAAAAGATGTGAGCTGCGTGTACTGAAAGACGAAGGGCACGGCCTCATGGCTAGTGCGTCGGTAATGTCTAACGTGCTCTCTGAGGTTGGCAAAGAATGGGAGGAATGGAGCAAAGTCGTTCTTGAGAAAGACAAAGTGAAGCAGCAGCGCCAGATCGCTGAACGTGACGAGGCAAAGGAACGAGAAAGGGCGCTGAGAAGAGGGCACCCAAGGTGGTAGTCCCAGCGCCTGTGTGAAATGAGGCGCCAAAGATGGCGCTTTCCAACATAGCGCAGATTCACGATACATCAAGTATGTTTACGAGATACCCATACAGCATCATTGGAAAACTCTAATCAACCTAAATGAAAGAGATGGATTGGAAAGATACGATTTGATGATATCTCACGTGGACGAGGCAGGCAATATCTGCCAGCCATAGCCATTCCATAGTTATCTTACGAAGGTCAATGAAGCATTTAATCATTTCCTAGCACACCGCACGTAATAGTTATCGCGAAACTTTGCGTCTCTGCCTATTCTAGCTGGACCTGACTGACAGCCTCTCATTTCCCCCTATAGGTGAAGGAAGGAATATGTGTCAGGCCGCAAGGAACCCCTGTCGGACTCCGAGGCTGAGCTCAAAACGCATTCCCCTAGATTATGGTCGCATGTGCTGCTTCTGAAGCACTACACTCTCTCGAATTCAGTTCCGGTTGAAAAGTTTCAGCATTGTCATTGTTTGCGTCAGGTTGCCTGGGTCCTGTGCATAATTCGGGTTTGAACATAATAAAAGCTATGCTCTGAACTTCATCCTACTTGTGTCATTGGTGCTCTCCAGCGCCGCAGCTGGGCTTGACACGCGAGTTAAAACATCACAAAAATAAGGGGTAAAGACAAAGATCCGAACACAAGGTCCAGACGGTACGATAGGTTTCAGGCCTCGAGTCACAGCGTCACGTCCAGCCTCGTCTGGTATTGCCTCCCCACAACAACAATGCTGCGCATCAATCGGTCACGGTTCCTGGGCATCTTCTGCCTTATTATCTTCCTTTACTTTCTCCTCTTCACCGACAGCGGAAGCTCGTCTAGCGCCGACTTTCGCGCGAACACAGAGGCTGGACTTGCACGCAAGAGGCAGAGAGAACAGGACTTGCCATTGCGCGGGCATCTGAGCGATGAAGATCTGACGAAGAAGACGAATGATGAGCTGCAAGGCATATTGGATAGTCAGAGCAAGGAAGGCGTGAAAAAGGACGAACATGGCAACGCGATTGGACGGCATGATCGGGAGCCACAGCACAATGCGCCGAGTCGTGCGGATCTCGAGAGAGAGGGCATGACGAGGGAAGACCCGGTGAGAAGCTACCGAGACCGGGAGCGCGAGAGGCACGGCGTAATCTCTGGTGAGGAGGGTGAGGGAGAGGGGGACACTCCGACCCGAAAGACCGTACAGAAGGAGAAGGCGCTAAAAGCCGATGGTCACGAAGATGACGACGAGACGCAGAAGGACAGGCACCCGCGGGAGGACTTGGTGCAGGAGAGGCTTGACCAGTATCTCAAGTCCCCGGTCGTCATCTTCTCCAAGTCATACTGTCCTCATTCTCGACGCGCGAAGCAGCTACTGCTCGATATGTACAAGATTGTCCCGAAGCCCGTGGTTGTGGAGCTTGACATGCTTGTAGAACACATTCCGGCTCATCACGAGTCACCGTCAGACGCGGATGAGGAAGAGCACGGCAAGAAGACTCTTGGCAAGGCTATACAGGAACTTCTGGCTGTGATGACTGGAAGACGTACTGTGCCCAATATTGTGGTTGGTGGGAGGTACTCTCTTGGTGGGAATGACAACCTTTGGGAAATGCATGAATCTGGGCGTCTGGCTGAGGAGATTAAGAAATTCGGCGGTCAGAAAATCGTCAGCGTTGACGTGGTTGATGCGGTCGGTGCCGACGATGATAGCGCGAGGTAAGACTCAAATACGGATGCCGTATAATGACCATCTCAACATCTACAAAGCAATAATCATCAGCAGCTGGTCCTCAACCCGGACACAAAGAACATCAAGACTACAAACCAACCTCGATGGAGCGATCTTTCTCAACCATGAACACCTCCTCTAGTCAAGCCAATCTTCACAGTGACCACTAGGGCCTCCCTCATCACCAAATGGATAGGTGCAGCCGCAGTCGATGCCATTTTGCTAATCTTGATCGACCACATTATCCCCGCTACGACCCGCAACCTGGCCAGCTAAGTCCCGTGAACCGTCCCGGCCGACAGCATCGCAGTGGTCCTCGACGCCCTCGAGTCCAACAGCAGTAATGGCGAAAAGGCGGTATTACAGCTTAGTCATGCCGATCGCGTTCAAGAGAAGAGTCTACAAGATCTGAAGGGCGCATTGAGGGCGAATAACATGGTTGACCCGCAGGTTAAGGTTACACTTTGAGGTTGAGGGATGAGTTTGGAAGTTGGTTGTGATCTGCTGGAGCGTTATCTTGCGTTGAGGTTTGCGGAGGGCAGCTATAATGGCGCCAGAGGCAATTAGAGCGGTTTGGTTGTAAGGATGGTCGGAAGCAGGGAATGGACGGGAAAGGTGGTCGTGCTTGACGAAGAGTAAAGTCAGCAGGACTGGAGATTGAGTAAGACTATATCAATGCTCTACACTGGGGCCGTCTATTGCGAAGCTCGGTCAAGGTCGGTCTTTGGGGTCCTCTAAGGGGCCCTCCGACATTGAGGTTCAGCATTCGTACTTGAGGATACAGTTTCTCGTGGACCGGTAAGCACCAGTTCTCTAACTGCACAATAGAGATTGCTGAGAAGCTTCTGTATATTGCATTGACATCAAGCTCACTAAACTTCTCAATCGAAAGCTTTGCACTTGATCGTGTCTAGTGCCCTATGCCCGCCTTTTCGCTAGTGGGCGTGGAGATTCCCCCGGACTCGGGTTGACTTCCCCCGCACCATTGCAAGCACAGTGGAGTAGGGTGTGCCTGTCACGCCATGGCTGCTCCCTGCTCGCCTGACCGAACACGAAGCTCCTGCTTTCGACGAGGGGCAGGCGCCTGCCGTGACTGCGTTCCCCTCTACTTTTGACACGTTACCCGAACTTACACTCTTCTTTTGTGTGCAAGCCAAATCGCCTGCACTCACATACACCAATCATCGTCGTGAAGACTTCACTACTCTTGAGGGTAAGGATATGGCTCGCTCAACAGCCTGACTGCATCTATCGTCACTAGAAGCTGACATAGTGTCTCTATCAATTCAGATCCATCGCACAACTCCACCATTCATCACAACAAACCTCACACAAAATGTCCGCGGACACTTCGGATCTGGCCAAGGTCGACTCTGCCGTCTCGGGTCTTTCTTCCTCGCCTACAGACACCAAAGGAGCAGCCAAATCTGCACGAAAGAGCAGTAGTGCACCTGGTGTATTCAACATCAACGACCTAGGTATGCTTCGAAGCCTCTGTAAGACCCGCGACGATGCTAACGTCTCTCCCAGAGAAGGAAGGCACGAAGATCGAGATCGCGCCCGAAACGCAGAAGCTGAACTGGTAGGTACATCAAGCTCTCGACAAGAACTCCACATAACAAGTGTCGCAGGAAGCTAAATGCCTCGGTGAACGAGGTAGATGACCCGACCGTGCTCAAGAAGATGCTCACGACACCGCCGGTGAAGAGGATCGACCTGCACTTCCCACTAGGACTCGAAGTAACAGCGAGAAACCTGAAAGGCGTCACAATCAAGGATGCGCTAGACGCGATACACAAACAATTCAAGAAGAAGGTGCGTTCACCGCCATCTGTCCTGTTGCGAGTCTGCTAACCTAGCTAGGCCGACGACGAACTTGACCTGCCATACCTGAAAGGCTTCGAGTGGGACCCCGAGGAGTCATGGACCCGACTGAAAGTACACCAGGCAAGAGAAGGTGCTCCTGTGGGCGGTAAGAAGAGCAAGAAGAATAAGGGTGGTGACGAGTAGAACAATTGCCTATGCCGGCGAATCAACCACGACCTCAGTCCACTCCTTTGTGCTCCATGACAGCGACGATATTGCTAGTCATGTTCTAGCTCTGCCGAAATTGCTGGATGCCTGTCATAGCCACCTTGTTGCTAGCTACCATCGTTACTTTGACAGGTTCAATCACAGAGCTTGAAAACATTGTGGTTCTCGTATGGTCCCAACAGTTAGCGTTAGCCCTGCGTGACCGACGACGTGGCCATCGCCGTGGCACAACTTCATCCGCAATCATCTGCGCGCGTAGTTTGTTTCAAGCACCCGTTGACCTCTCCCAGCTGCCATACGCACAAACGTGTCGGAAGCATTTTCGGGTACCCCAGTCATGTGCCGGCCTGCAAAGGAGTAAATGTATGCCTTAGGCATTTATGAAACGCTTGGATTCTTAAGGCAACCTACGCTCTATTCGACCACGCAATACCCTGCTAGAAGAGGGGTTCGCGACAGGTCCAAGGAGTTGTCAATGAAGAACAGGCTCTCGCTCGTCTCCGGCGATGTGTTGTGATGTGCCCTATCTATGCACCTCAGCGCTTTCGTTAATCTTCCTCATGTCGAAAGTGGTGTTGTTCAGTGCGTTGACCTCGTTGAGATAATGAAATACATGTCTAATGCTGGCGCCTTCCTCGAATACAACAGCTTTTCACCTGCGCTCTAATTGATGTGGCCCTACTGAACAATCCGCCATCTGGCTAACAAGATCTATATTCAGACTACCAAGCGGGAGTTTGACAGACAATGGGCTCTATCTTGCCTGAAGAACAGCAAGCATCGGCTTTGCCGCTCCCCATCGTTGATCTGTCATCCTTTCTACAAGAAGGATCAGATGGCGAGAGAGAAAACTCGGCAAAGGCCCTAGTCAAAGCATGTAAAGAGGTGGGCTTTGTCTATATCAAAGGGCATGGCGTCCCGAAACAGGAGATCGAACAAGCGTTTGCCGTCTCAAAGAAGTTCTTCGCTCTGCCTACAGAAGAGAAGATGAAAGCACCGCATCCGCCTGGTTGGGCCGTCCATCGAGGCTACTCCTGGCCAGGTCTCGAAAAAGTCTCAAATGCTGTTAGTGGGAATGGTGCTGAGAATGAGATAGACAAACTACGTGAATCACAAGACTTCAAAGAAAGTTACGAGGTCGGCTCAGAAGATAACCCGGACATGCCCAATGTATGGCTTCCAGATGAGGTCCTGCCTGAATGGCGACCCACCATGACTTCTTTCTACTGGACTTGCTGGGAAGCTGCTCAGGTTATCCTAAAAGCGATGGCTCTCGGACTAGGCATTAACGAGGAGCAGATGCTGGCGCCGCACAGCGGCCACCACAACCAGCTACGACTGCTTCACTACCCTCCTATTCCAGCGGATTTTGTTGAGAGCGGGAAGTTCGCACGCATGCCGACCCACACAGACTGGACCGTGATCACAATGCTTTTCCAAGACGACTGTGGCGGGCTCCAAGTTGAAAATCCGAGTGAACCTGGCACTTTCATCGACGCCGAGCCAGTCCCTGACACTCTTGTTCTCAATGTTGGTGACTTGCTGATGCGATGGACTAACGGTCGGTCATTCTGTATGTCGATCGGTTTCGATAGCTGACTGTAACTTCTAGACTACCTCAAATCTACGCAGCATCGAGTTCAGTTACCTCCATTGCAAGATCGCTACGAAGGCGAGCAGAGAATGACCCGTGCGAGATACTCCATACCCTATTTCGTGACGACGGATCCAGACGTAACGATCGAATGCTTGCCCATGCAGGACGGGCGTCCCCCGCGGTACGAGCCCGTTACTCAGAGGGAGTACTCGGCGATGAGAGCCCGGATGCAGTACTGACCAAGAATTCAAGCGGCAAAGTAGCTGAAAACCTGTTGCTGCAGTCCTGCTACTCTGTAGCTGCTTGTGAGTAATTTGTGCTGGCTGACGCAAAATCTCACGGACAGCCACCAGCAGGCTCGGATTTGTGCAAGTAGTTTGAGGGTGAGTGATGGTGCGCGCGAAGCCGCAGCAATGACTTAGGTAGCCTACGACTTTTTAATCACCTAGGGTCACCCAGATGTTGCAACCAGTCAAAGTATCAAAGGGATAGAGCTCGGCCTTGAAGCGAAGAGACGAGTCATGATGTCTTTATTACGAGTTATCTTAATGATAGCTACTTGGCTTTTTCTTCTTCATAGACAACACACCCCCTATCGTCAAATCATCGTGACCTTTTTTCATTCGTTCATCTCTCATGCCCACATCACTGAGGGAAACTGCCGTTGAACAGCTGCGTCACAACTTCCGAGCTCCCACACGGCGCAGGCGTAACACTCCTGGTCACGTTCTCGAAAGTATACGAGTTCTCGGTGCCGTTGAGGATCACGAACTTGTAGTCGATCGGCACACCGGCCGGCACCCAAACATCGGCAAACCACTTCGGCTCGTTCTGCGTGACGTTGTTCGTCCTGAGCGGCAAGATGACGTTATCGGTGTCGTCGAGCGTGTTGCCGAACACAGGCGTGTTGCCAACGATGTATGTGTTCTCGCCCGGTCCGGTCTGGTAGAGGAGCTGGAGGATGATGTGGCTGCTGCACGGGGTCTCGATCTCTTCGGCGCCGGCGGCGAGGGCCGGGGCGTACTCGCCGGTGCTGTCGTATGCGCTGAACTCGCAGGTGGCGGGGACGTCGTTGGCTGGCGGGGTGCTTGCGCCCCAGGAGGGTGGGAACAGGCCCTCGCGGCGGTCGATGGCTGTGACGAAGGCGGCGAAGGACCAGGTCAGAGCGATGGCCGAGGTGGGCTCGCCGGTGGTCTTGTTGATTTGCTCGTTGAGGGTGCCGTTGGCGGGGGTGTATTGCTGCACTACTTCAACGAAGCGGTCCGCGTAGTCGGTCATGGCGGTGAGGAGCTCCTCGACATGGTGGTGGGAGTGGTACTTCTTTGCCTTGGCGTCGGGGTAGATATCTTGCCAAAAGGGGAGGGAGACCTCGTCGATTTCAATCTCACGGGCTTTCTCAAATTGTGCAGCTGCATCGTACAGCACCTCGGCGGCCGCCAGAGTGGTGATGTACCATGGGTTGCCGCCGTAGTAGGTGTCTTCAGGGTAGCGTCCCGTGAGGACTGCGGCGGGCGCTGTGGCATTCTCATTGACTGGGTATAGATCGCGGAAGGCGTCGACCCAGACCTACACAAAAGTTAGCATACTTCTTGCCAGAGATACCACTCATGTAACTTTACTGACCTTGTGGGTGGCTAGCACGCGAGAGTTGCAGGGTTGAATCGCAGTAGCATCGCATGTTGCATTTATATCAAAAGCATGCATCGCAGCCAAAATCGGGTCGGCGTTGATTTGGGACCGGGTGACCTGGTTGGCGTTGATATTTGCAGTGATGTAGTTACCCGTCTCGTTCCAGAAGCTATTTGCGAGGAAGCAAGCGATCTGCGGTGCTTGCTTGCATGGCTCGCAGGTTTTACCCAATCGCTCTGCCCATAGAGTGCCCTGGACGAGTGCTCTATGCTGGGCAGTAGTTGTGAAAAACGAGTTGCCATTGACCTCTTCCCAAAGATCATAGCTGCTTGTATTCCAGTACTGCCCGACGTACAGCAAGTCATTGTAGATAAGAGGCCAGTAGACGTTGCTGACAATTTGTTGTGCGTTCGGGTTGCGCCGGAAGATGGCCTCCGCGATTTCCATGAAGGCGGACGCCCTAAGTGCGGGACCATCATTTTGAGGCCTGTTTAAAGTTAGCAAAGCTCTCGCTACAATCTCCAGTAATACTAATAGTGTGTCGTATTTGTTACGGTCGAGCATAGAGATCCGATGCCTGTGCCCGGAGTTTCGAACTTCGGCGCCTAATTGGAGGCAAGAACAGGCGTCTCTAGGATCGACCGTAGCAAATTCAACATCACCGTAGTGCAGGAGATTTGGCTGAGATAACTGACCGTCCCCAAGCTCCATTGAACCTTGTGCCATTGGAATAGAACTTTGGCTCCCCGAGACCTTGACCTGCAGGCCAGAATGTGCCTGATGGGTTGGTGATAGTTTGCAGCTGAGCTTGTGAACCTGTGTACTGTTCGGCGATCACCTGAAGCGAGTTGTCGCCAACAGTCTCGACGCCAAAGATCAGCTCGTCGACAATCATCAACTCAGTCAGAGCTGAATCACGGGTCCAGGTGTAGAAATAGTCAGGATTCACCGTCGATGGCGATGCAACGACGAAACCTTCGCCGGCGGCTTCGACCACATTGCCGTTCACACCTCCGATGTTCAGGATTGCCGCCTCAAGGGAAATGTCGAATTGTCTCGAGATGTAATCCTCGAGGCTGCTTGTTTGACGAGTCTCGAGGATCTCAAGGATTGGATGAGCCGAAACTGTAGCAGCTAGAGCTGCTAACACTGCCTTGGAAAACATGGTGACAGATATGAAAATGTTGCAGGCGGTTTCCCGGGCAGGTCTGGGAAACTTCTCAGCTTGAGAAGCTCGAGGTATTCATGCGTTTTTGAGCTCGTGCATTTGCAGCTCGCTCCAGAGAGCTTTTTTTCGAAGGGACATCGTCATAGTTACTGGCATATATCGCCGAACCTGCATGGCAAGTGGAACGCTAGGCATAGAAGATGGACTAAGGAAGTATATTCGACTAGGATTGCCAAGGGAATGAAGTAAGATTTGAGACACCAAGAGCTTGCCGACGTGGAGGTGGCGTCGAACTGTCCGTCATCAACAGATCAACAGGGCAGGCTGCTGGACCCGCAGGAGCTTTGTAACCAGTGAAACAAGGTAGTGCTCGGCCATTTACTCGGAGTTCCTGATCTCCAGTAACTCGACCAGCTTTTCAAACCGTATCCCCGCATAATGATCGTCATGTACCTTTTCCTCCTGCCGTTAGATTGCCCTAGCAACAATTTTCGACTTGGCGTCTAGTTTGTGCTCAACTTTGTTGGCTTATGTATTTCAATTTCGTTCAAGGACATCAGCTAGATGCTCATCGAAACAAACATGATAGGGGACCATGCTGAAGGAGACTAGGGCCGTCTCAGGGCCAGTATAGTGGATGAACAGCTGGGACAAGTTGGATAACCTGCCTATGGACATACGCTCTGTCAGCTCTACGAGGGCCTCCTTGACTTGTGATACAGTGCTTTTGAGGCTTCTATTGCAGATGGAAGAGAATATGGAGAAGCTATTCAGACTGATTATCCTTCGCTATTTTGCCGCACCTTGGCGCCTTGTGTTTCTTCTGTGCAAACAAGACAAACTTTGACTCCCAAATGGTTGACGGCGCGATTTCCTGCAGAAATCCGCCGCTGCACGTTGCAACGTTACTGTAAAGGCACACTTTTTTCCCACCATATGCAGTAGCAAAGATGGCACCGCTTGGCCAGCGGAGAAATGTGCCCAAAAATGACTTTCCCAAATTCTTTGCGGGCCTCAAAACACAACAATACACCGATCCGCCCGTTCGAGGATCAGCCAGCACCGTCCACCGCACGATAGCATGGAACAACGTGGGTGCGCTCATTGCCACAGGCGCCACGGACCGGGTCATTAGAATATGGAACCCCGAACGTCCAGGCGGTCGACCGCAGGCGGAATTGAAGGGACACACAGGCGAAATTACGAAAGTCCTGTTCAATCCAATGAAGGAATTTGAGCTGGCGAGTTGCTCTAAGGATGGCACTGTCAGGTTTTGGGACACGAGAGGCAAGAACGCCATAACGAAGCTTGAGATTGGCGGCGATTTGTTTTCTCTTGCTTGGAGTGTTGATGGGAGTGCCATGGTCGTAGGTTCGAAGGTATTTTGCCAGGTGCAATCGGAGAGAACGCAGAGTGTGCTGACAAACTCGAAGGCTGAAGTTCTAACCGTGATCTTGACCCCTCTTGATTCGAGCCCAGTCGTCCTCGAGAAACACAGACAAAAACTCGAAACAAACCACACAACATTCAGCAACACATACCCACCGCAGGATCTCCTTGTCACGCACGGAGACGGTTCTGTGAAAATACTCGATTTCCCATCCTTCGACACCCTCCATACGATCTCCAGTCATACCTCCTCCTGCTTCTCAATCGCTTTCAGCCCGCTCGGGAACTACGTAGCGGTCGGCGGTAGTGACGCCATGATCGCATTGTGGGATACGTACGACTGGGTCTGCAAGCGTACGATGTCCAACGCCAACTCCGGGAAAGTATCAGGCTTAAGCTGGAGTTGCGACGGGAGATACATCACAAGTTCCTGCGAGGACGTAGGTTCTGGCGGCGGTGAGGGCAAGAGTGAAGGATTTGAGATATACCACGCTGAGACAGGGGATGTGGTCTACACTGTGCCGTCGAAGACGAATAGTGTGCCGGCTGTTGCGTGGCATCCTAGAAGTTATGCGTTGGCGTATACAACTGTCGAAGCTGGGAAGTCAAATTTGAGAATTATTGGCGACATTGACAATACCTAGCAGAGTTCGATCGACGAGCCACTATCACGCTTCCTGCCAGATTATACGACTTATAGAGATCACACAGACTACATTAGTATCGATAGCTTCAGCGATGACAGCTCGTTCACTTTTGGGCATTCTCTGCCGTCTTCGGCGGCTGAGAACGATACACTATCCGCATCATTAATTCACATTTCAGAAGAACAACCGATGGGATTTTCCACGACCTTCGTCCAGCAGGATCAGCATCCAGTGGGTGACCGGAGACAATACCTGTCCTTCTCCCGGGTGGTGACCATCTTCAAGGAGGATTCGGCAGCTATTTCGGACGACCAAGGTAAACAACTGGTGGAGTTCCAGGTGAAGGGAAGTTCTGCGGAGTGTGTCAGAGTGTATCTTGATCTGACCTGCGAAGAGACGCTGGTGTCAAACAAGAACGCTATACTGGCTGCTGCAGTCCAGGAATACGGTGAAAAGCCTAGTCAGTGGCCTGGGAGAGACAAGTATTGCCTGAGATGTGGCAGTAGTCATCACGAATTGAGAGGTTGTAAATGGTTTCCGAGAGCCACATTCCCTCGGGTGAATTCTGGAAGATGGGTAGGAACTTGTAAGAAATGAGCTCGGAAGACGCCGTATGACCATAGACCAACGGTCGAACCACCAAAATGGGGTTTGATGCCTCTTATTGTAGAGAAACTAACTTTTGATGGAGATTTGAAACGATCCAACCCGGTTCTTACTATCTTTTTAGACGTCTATCACCATCTTACTGTTCTCATGAAATATCTCCCGCAATTCAGCTTCCAAGTAGCGGTACGAGTGCATTTCTTTCAATCCCCGTCATTGGTCTTCACTGCACGTGCAATCCATGAGACACATCATCCAGTATGGGAAGTGCAGAAGTAGAACACATTCGCAGATCAAGACCACGCCAAGAGGGGAATCTCGAACACATGTGAACTCGGTCCTCGACTCATCCACCGTTCCGAGGACAGACACATCGTTGTTTTGCTGAAGGACATGCCATCAACAATCTTTAGTACCTCCCCGAACACATCTCACACCCCGAAGCTAAATGTCACCCACACCAAACTCCCGCAAACCTACCTCGACCCATCACAACCACCTCTGAAACGCCCTCCCTTCCGTCAAATTCGCGACGTCCCATTCGTCCGCCATGTCACTATCTGCATGCCGGGACGCATGTACAATGCTCTCTACAGCATCGATAATGAACTCAATCCGATAGACCGGGCCCAGCGCAATGTCAACTTGCAAGCCATACTCGACAACCTCCCCAAGCTGAACTATGCCAAAGCTATTCTAAACCTATCCTCACTCCTTTCCGACTACAACCTGCGCACAGGCAACAACCTCATGCTGTCTTCCGCTTCACAGCCATCCGCAAATGATGTGCACATGCACCTCAACCGAGGCATCCTCACCCTCGACATGCCTCATAACATTTACCAGCGGTCAGGTCTTACATTTCCAACCACGAAGGTTCCGAGTGGTGGCCGGAAACACGAAACGGGCAGTGCGAGGTATCGTGTAGAGGCGGATTTGCGGCAGCCCAGTATGGTGAAGGGTAAGAAAGGGTTCGACCGACTGCTCCATGCAGCGAAGACGGTCGAGGGGCTGAAGGAAGCGAGGGTGTGGTTGTTCGCTGAACTGGACAAGGGCGATACTCGGCAGGGGAAGAAACGGAAGCGAGAGGATGGCGCAACTCAGCAGGGGTCAGACAGCCCATCACTTGTCGAGCAGGCAGCTACGAGTTCTAGCACCACGAGGAAAGACCCCGGGATCGATACGAGCAGCAAACCTGCACATCCACTCGCCGCGCACCATCCAACAATCGTCACGAATCCTGGCACCTTCACCATACAGAACGGCGTGCTGATACCCTCGGTAGTCAGCAGACACGGCTACATGAGCACTCTACAAGCGCAGACAACTTCTTCAAGAACTAAAGCCTCAACGGCCGGACTACCAACCGTTCTTGAAGACGACATCCATGAGCTAGTTGAGTATCTCGGCCTACTATTCCTGGGCTCACCGGCGATCACAAAGGAGAAGTATGCGGAAGACGACGCGACATGTCGGTATACACTGCCAACTGCAGGTCTTGGAAACGCAACTAGCAATACAGGTAGCGAGGTAGACGGGCAGGTTGGAAGTGATCAAGGAGTCAACATTGAGGATGTTGTGAAGCTAAGGTACTCGGGGTTCATATCATCGGAGTTCGTGCTGCAGCTCGTGATCGACGCAATTCGGCGGTCGAGAGTCAGAATGGGCGATTTTGAAGGGTGGGCAGCGGTCAATGTCAACGCCCATCAGATCGAGGCAAAGGGTGGGGTTGACGGTTACACGATATTGCTTCAGGGCGGAAGAGATCAGGATGAGGGCGCCGCGGGGGAGGCAATAAGCATTGACGATCCTGGAGACGAACAATTGCGGAAAGATCGTGACAAGAAGGATAATCAAAGCTCAAAAGGATTCCGCTACATAACTTGTTTTGAGTTCGTCGACTCAATGACGCTATAATGCCGTATAAATGCGATTGGGAGTCTATCTATCGGGTCACACTTCTCCTCTAGGCAGCTTCCTGTCCAACGCTGCCTGCACCAAAAATAATGCGTCCATCAATAATAATAACCATGGTTCTTTCAAAAGTCAATCAACATTTCGTCGTCAAATTCATTATCGTCAATTGCAGGCATCTCAACAGCCGCGAAAGCGGCTGAGGGAGCCATCTCGTTTGCGACGTCCCGCATAATCGGCCTTTTATCCAGAAGATTCTCCACATCGATGGTTCCCTTCACGACCTTCTTCGGATGTGGCCGCTTGAAAGGTGCATTGACCTTTGACAAGCTGGAAATTCTGGCTCGTCTGCTGGTGGGGGTAATGTTGCCTGTGACAGGTTGTAGCGGTTTTCTCACCTCTGATGCAATGGCCCGTTGCTGGCTTCTATCACCCACCTTCCCTGCCTGGTGCTGTGCTTGTGCTGGCGGCTGCGACTGACTCATAACGACCTTCTCGAATGCGTGTCCCTCAGGAGCATCGACCGGCAAATCATACAACCACTTCTTCTCTCCCATGATCCTTACCAGACCTTCTAGCACAGGCACTTCACTGCATTCAAGAGTACTTTTGCTCCCCAGAATAATCAACTTACTCTTTGCCCTTGTGATCGCCACGTTAACACGTCTCCAATCTTTGAGCAGTTCGCCAACACTTTGAGCAGAATTGCTCCGTACACAACTCAGCAGTATGACTTCTTTATCTCGGCCTTGGTATTTATCTGCGGTGTGCATTTCAACGTCTGCGGCTGCGGCAGTGCCTGCAATAGCCTTAACATCGTGACGCAGGAGAGCGAGTTGGGAACGGTAAAATGTGATTACACCAATTGATGCCGCAGGGACGCCGGCGCGAATGAGCGTTGTCAGGAGGTGGGAGATCAAGATTGATTCTGTTGGATTGGTAATTCTTTGGTTCGAACCAGTGAGAACTTCGGTTGCGCGATCAGGAAATTGGATTGTGTCAGTGTTAAGGAAGAGGGCTCGGCTGGCTGGTTCGAGTACTATTCGTAGCCAGCAGTTGATATTTGTGAGTGTACAACTCGTTGATAGTGAAGTAGATTTGCGATGATGATGGGCTTCCAGGGCACCTTGCAAGTTTGGTATTTTCACGGTCCGGGTAGCGACCGCCGAGGTGCCACATTTCAATCTTCCGCCGTAGATGAGTTTGTTTGAGAGCAGCATGATGTCTTCTGCCATTCGGTACTGGTGTTCGAGATTGACGACTGAAGCAGGTTGTGCATCGGACAGGAGCTTGAAGAGGCTGATGTCTAACCCACCTTCTTGCGCTTCTTTGTTTTGCACCAACGGTGGAAGCTGGTAGTGATCTCCGACTAAGATGAAGGTGTGAGCCATTCGAATAGGACCGAGACATACAGGCAGTGTGATCTGTGAAGCCTCGTCGACGATGCAATAATCGAATGTCCGATGGTTAAAAATACCATGGTTGATGCTGAGGCAGGTAGTGGCGACGACTCTGCTGTTCTGCCACGAGCGTTCAAGGTCTTGCATTGTCTTCTTAGGGATGCCGCTTAGGTCTGCGAAAGACTGTACGTCTGGGTGCACCTTCCCAGCTGAACCGAGCCTGAGAATGGGAATACCATCGTGCTTGATCTTCAGCAGGATGTTGTCGACAGCAGTATGGGTGTACGAGGTCAGCAAGACAGACTTTCCCTGCGACACGAGTGCTCGAATGATGTGGGCAATAGTGGTAGTCTTGCCGGTACCAGGCATACCTAGAACCAGCGCATAGTCTTTGGCGCTCATGACCTTCTCAATAGCAGCCCGCTGATCGACATTGATATCCTGCTGCGACGACGGACCTGTCAAACAATATGCAGTAGCGGTGGGCTTGAATGCTGGAACTTTCTTCTCCACGATCAGCTCTCGTAATTCCCTGGCCTTGAATAAGCCCTTCTCCATAATGCGAATCAAATTGTTTCGGACCGTGGCCATACCATTCGAGAATTCATCCTTGTCGAGACGGTACAGGATTGGCGACTCGTCTTCTACAGGCGATGGATTTGGAATGCCGTCCACAGTGACTTCCATGATGCCAACGAAAGATTGATTATTCTCAGCATTAAACCCTTTCGTTCTCTGCCTCGCGTTTTGCAGCCTCCGGTCCACAGCAACAGCAATTCTTCTTGGTCGGACGCTAGTAACGTAACCATTGGCGAGAGCAAAGTGGCCCTTTTCGTCTGAAATGACAATGGGCTCACCGACGGTGATTTGCGATTCTGTGAAAGAAAAACCAGCCTCATGTCTGTGTTTAACGAATGAATAGGTATAGCGATTGATCTTGGGACCTTCAATGTTTTCTCTAGCTGAGCCGGGCTCAATCACAACATTCGAAAAGCATCTGCCAACTTGTTCTCTTTCGGTGCTTAACATTGTCCAAAGCTCTCTGCGGAATTTCATGCTGTCTCGTTCTTCCTTCGTGAGTAGCTCGTCCCACAGCTTGAAGAACGACTGGTGCTGCGCCTGCAGATGCCCAACAGCATCGTCAAAAATTTCTTTCATGCCACTCGATTCGCCCTCTCCGCCTTCGACGAGTTTGTGGTAGAAAAAGCATGACGTCTGCGCATAACAACGCTTACATAAATGCTCTTTCTTGATCATGGGCGGCAGCTCGAGCTTGTCATGGACGTAGCTAGCTAGCAGGTTGCGCCAGATGATCATCTGCCTAATCCCGTTCCGAATGCCTTCGATTCGAAATGTCTTTGAGGTCTCCATATAGTAGAGAATGCCGCTTGTAACGTTGATATCATACCGATCGGACAATAGTAACGTGTACAGAGCCGTTTGCGCTCGGTGGGCTTCATTGTTGTCTTTCATGCCGGTCTTCAGTTCCAGCGGCGCCACAACGTTTCGAGGCAGATTGTCTGTAGGCAGCTGAACTAAAGCTTGTACGGTAGCATCGATGTTGCCTTTCAAACCGTACATAGGCGACCAAACATGCTCTTCGACTTCTAGTAACTTGCTGATCGCCGTGGGAATCAATGTGCCTCTGCGGTCTCTTATGACGGCGTCAGGCATGATGGTCGCAGACACAAAGAGCTCAGCCCAAGCTTTGAGGAGTGGCACTTTGCTCATTAGGTATTCTGTGGCGTCAGGGACTTGAACGCCAACCTCGTACAGCGATTCGAGGTAGTTGGGCAAAATTCTTTCGATGATTTTGGTAAAGGTGTCCCACTCCCATTCATTCAGTCGCATGGCCTCACCAAAGATTTCGTGGAGGATGTGACCGTACACTTGAGACTGTTGAGGTGGAGAGGTGGCCTTGACTCGATCCTGTAAGACTGCTCTTCGTAAACAAGTGATCGCATCACTAACTATAGTCGATGAGATGAGATGATCAGGATGCAGAATAACCATGTTCTGATTGTCATCGACAACGCACTGTCCCTGGCGGTCAAAGTCTCCGATCAGGTGGATGAAGGAGCTTTTCGCGCATCGCGTCTCGTACCAAGACTGCCGCAAAAGTAGGATGCGGAGCTGCTTCGTCTTCTCGTCTTTGATGGACAGCATTTTCTCCGGACGTTTGCGGCCCGGGGAGATCTCGTATTTGCTCTCAAGTACTTCGAGCACTAAATAACGCTTGATTGCTCTACTATCTGATTGAGTCTACACAGGCTATCAGTAATGGACGACGGCTTGTCATGCTCCACGCACCTGCTTTACTGAGCCTGCGGCAGTATGGTCATCATTGTCCGCCTTTCCATGGAGTTCATCAAATATGTTATCGTCATACTCGTCATCAAAGGCACCGTCGCATGCGGGAGGCCCCATGTTTGGTCTCTGCTCAATGGCTACAGCTTGCTGTGAGTCGACCTTGTCTGCTAATTGTTGTAACTCATGGTCGAAGAGATCATCATCGTCATCTTCAAAGTTGTCTAGCTCTGTAGTGTTGGCTTTCTGGATGGTTGAAGTCCTCGGCGATTGAACTTCTGTATTAGAAGTCCTCCTCTCCCGCGGCATAGGGTTTTCACGAGTTGGCTGCTGCATGCAGGCAGTTTGAACCGGCTCAGCTTGTTGTAATTCTGGCTGATTAAAAGCCTGCTGTTTTGATTTCGCCTCCAGCTGAGCTTGACCTTGCGTGAGGGCGAATTCTATATCTCCGAGATCGTCAGCGTCAAATTCCATATCCCCATAATCCGAAGACTCGTCCGCTCGACCCTTTAATGGCGAACTTCCATGCCTCATACTGTTTGCTGTTACTGTACACTTTTGTGGTGAAGGTAACTGAGACTCTTTGTCGGCCACTGGTTTGGAGTTGTTTGCTTGCGGCTCGGATCTTTCCGGCAACGGTGATGAGCTCGAAGGTTCATCCTCGTCTCTTTGCCGAGCGGCAAGACTTTGCTGCACACTTTCAAGCAGGATGCTAACCTTCGACTGTTTTGAGAGTTGCGGTTCAAGCATTTCTTTTCTCTTTGAAGCAAATATCTGTTTAGTTGCGCCGTGAGGGTCACGCAGCAGTTTGCGTCTCTTGGACCCACAAGAAGGCCATTCATTTCCGCAACTTGCTGTACGTCTGAACGTGGTGTCTTTTTTGGTCCCACCAGGTGTATATTGGGATAATTCAAAGGGAGGAAGTGGTGGCAGAATAGGTTCATTCCCTCGCTTGCTTGTGTAGTTGTTCCATAACACCACAGCCGGATCATCGTGAGCAGGGGATCGTCGACTGGTAGAATTTTGCAGGGATTGACTGATATTCTTCATGTTCATGGCATCTCTGTCTGCTTTAAAGTGCTTCGATCTCCCACCTTGAGACGAGATTGGTGAGGAGCTATGCGAACGCTTTGTTCCTTTTTGCGTTGTCCTGACAGAGCTCGACGGCGTATTAAGAAGACCGGGGACATGCTTCCATGTGATTTGGTCTTGCGGCGTAGCACTCGGTAGCTGGTTTAGCAACTCCTCAGGATCCGCGATGAGATCGGCCAGTGAGATCTTTGCAGGTGTTTGCGGCAGCAAAGGAAGCTGTGGCACTAGTATTTGCCGTCGATTGCCCTCGTTGTTATCCCCGTTGCCTCTTTCTGCGTCTCCTTCCACGAGATTCGGTTTTCCTTCGTCCAATATCATTTTTGGTAAGGCCTTGGTGGTGCTTTCTCTCCATTTTGAATGCAGCGCAGGTGCAGGTGGCGTGGACAGCATTTCATATCGCCAAAAGAGTGTGCTGCATCTTCTTTAAGATTTTAGGTCCAGTCATATCCAAAACGCTGGCAAACAACATATTACAGGCCCGACTCGAAATCATGAAAGGACGCGTCGAGACGCGATCATCAAACGCGGGATGAAGTTGATCATCACGTGACGAGACCTGAGTCCGACCATCATTAGTCTGAGGCTCGTGGCTGACGGAAGCAAGTCAAGACCTCGGAAATCTTTGGCTTGCTGTAAGCCAAAGGGAAGATTCTTAATCATCAGAGGAACTCCTACAAGGCCCGGTTGAAGATCTGTCGCTGGACGACGATGCATGCGCAGACCTTTCCCCGTAATGCTCACCTGCGCCAATTCTAATGCATCTCAGGTGCAGGCAATGCCAAAGCCTGCATAAATACAGGCCGATCATTAGTCGAGACAAGCATACTTGGCGGCTCTCCATTCTTATGATCTGATTGACGAGCAGGATTTCGAAGCTGCAAGCAAACGCGGTCTTTGGCTAGTGGCGGCTGCTTTTGTCAGAAGCTTTGAGGGGTGTGCTCTGTTGAAGACAGGTGTGCTTTGCGTAACACAGAAGCAAGTATGGACGCGGCACCCTCCTCGCCATGTTTCAAGCGCTTGACGGTTACCGATTCTAATGGGCACCGAGCATCCTCAACTCCTCCGACAAGCAGAATTAATCCACGTCTTTTAGCCCCAACCGCCGCTGAGTCACTGTCTTCTAGACAGTCGAGCCCGGGGAACGATAGAATATGGGGTGGACGGTACTATGCTGACAATGTAATCCCTCGTCGCTTGACGACCTCCCCGGTCGCTCGTATCAAGGATAGAGACAAGACAAGAAGACGCCTACCTCAATACCACTCGATTGATCATGCCGTTGAATTGCTCAAGGAGGCCAAGAAGGTCGTCGTTCTTACAGGCGCAGGCATTTCCACTTCGCTCGACATTCCGGATTTTCGCTCAGATGGAGGCTTCTACAGTAAGTTGTCATCATCTATCGGCATCACCACTCCAGAAGAATTCTTCTCGCTGGACTTTTTCACCCGAGAATCAGAGTCATTCTGGGATAACGTCAAGCCCCTCCTTCCACGATACGCTAGAAACAAAAATGGCGAATACCAAACCTTTTCGAAGTCTTCGCAGTCTAACGAGAGTACAACAGTACCGAGGTTCAGCAAGACGCATGCTTTCCTCGCCCTCCTGCAAGCAACGGACAAGCTCTTGACGAACTACACCCAAAACATCGACGGCTTGGAATTTGCCTCGGGTGTAAACGCGAAAAAGATCATTCAATGCCATGGGTCATGGGACACAGCCACATGCTTGACTTGCAAGAAGACAATCTCCGCCAAGAAGTATCTACCTATTGTATTCGAAGAGGGCTACCCTCGCTGCAAATGTGGAGGTGATGATCTGCCTAAAGGCAAGACCCCAAGCCCAAAGAAGAAGGCAAGGAAAAGGAAAAGGGCCATCTACGAAGGAGATTCAGATCATGATTCCGATGATGGAACAGCAATGCCAAAGGGACTTTTCAAGCCAGATATCACGTTCTTCGGAGAGCCGATACCAGAATATTACGTGCCAAGACTGAAACAAGATAAAGTCCAAGCTGATCTACTTCTAATTGTCGGCACGTCGCTGAAGGTCCGGCCTGTGAAGACTATGCTTGTGGAGTTTCCCCAACATATACCCCAGATCTGGATCAACCGGGATCGCTTCAACGGTACCTATATTGACATGCCAGGTGTCCACGTTGACATTGAGCTCCTGGGAGAATGCGACCTGGTGATTGAAGAGCTTTGCCGGCGAGCCGGCTTTCAATTGCAGAACTTCACCTGGAAAGGCTCGTCCTGCAAGGAGAATAGGCAACATACTATACCTGTACGGGAGAAGGCAGATACCGTAGAGGTGCGAGCCAACGATAAGAATAATAATGATCATGCTCCTCTTGGATCCAGCCTCCCGTCAAACAACTCGTATGCACGGGGCGTCAACAGTACGAGAGAGCCCTCTGCCTCAGAAAGTGTGATTCAACGGTCGTCGAAATTATCAATCAGCGAGACGGTCACAAAGCCTGTCAATGACAATGCCAGCACAGGCTCAACAAAGCCAATAGCTGGCATCCGAGTTGAATCGGATCTTGACGCGGAATGGCGATGGCGATTCACGAAAAAGCCTGTTTCAATGACCAAGCCTCTGAAGTATTAGGTCAATGCCTAGCTCAGCATTCGAATATATAAGGCTCGCTGCGTTCGACATTAAAGGCAAGACAGACACGAGCCCCGTAAGTATTGACAGGTCCGAACCTGTTGGTCGTCTTGGACTGTAACAGGAAGAAATCATCCGGCTTTGGACTTGCGTCTCGGCGCCAAACTGACCGGCAGGGCACAAAATACCAGTAGGCTATTGGAAATTCGCTTGAGAACACGTAGCATTTTTGAAAATGTATTGCTCGATTCTCACTCTTCGCTACCTCGGTCCAAGCAGTTTCTCTCCCCCTTCCCCAACCCGATTGACAAGAGTCCTTCCCTGGCAGATTACCAAAAAGCAACCCACCCCCCAAGCTATGGGCACCGTTAGTGCTAACAAGCTGAAGACGAAAACGCCTTGAAATGCACCGACGTCGTACACACGCCGCGGCCAGGGTTGTACAAACACAGACGCGCCACCAACCCGAGCTGCCTTTGACTATCTAAGCCAAGCACAGCCGCCTCATTACCGGGGGCCAGGACCTGCACGCGCGGACAACGAGCAGCACGGAGCTAGCATGCAGTCCGCGCAGGACTCGTCAGCAGCATCACGCATGACCTGTCGATAGCGGAGGTGTGCAGCTGTTCTTGCTCCATACCCGAACGAACGTACGTACGGCCTCAGACCTGCGAGCCACGAAGTACCCAATTATCAAGCTCGGACGAGACGTCGGTGAACGCACTGCCGGCTAGATCGTGTTGACTGGGGAACGAAGACGGGAAAAGGGTTGGGCTGTGCGAGCATAAAGTACGGGCAGCAGTGAGACAAGGCAGCAATATGCTGCGTTTTAACGGGGTTGTGAAAGGGATGGCGAGGGAGAAAGGCTGGCGATGGGCCTTGTGGGAGCGTAAGAATCGGGTAGGAAGAGTATTGGAATCTCCTAGCACGCGTTGAAGGGAGTGGTGTACGACGTGATAGTCGAGAGGCAGAACAGCTGAGAGTATCCAGCCAACCTTTGGCCGGTGACGTTACTAGGCTAGCTCGCCGATGGCCATTGCAGTTGGGCTGTGATGTGGAGGAGAATCGAACGTGAGCAAGGAAGATGATGAGGTCAACTTTTGGTATATATTGGCTGCATGCTGTGGGCCTGGATTCGCTTGCTGCTTGATGATCGTGTCTAGCACTGCAAGCCAAGATTAATGGCGATTCCATCATCTCTTTCCCAAGCACAGCAAACATGTTGTCATGACAAGACTAAACAAGGAGCCTCCCATATCATGAGCACATCGGGCGCCACGAAATCCAAGGGGCACTTTGCCGTGCCATGCTCGTCTTAGAATAAAGAGCACATCATCCGAGAACCAAAATTTGTGTGCATCTTTATCCATCACGTCTTCGCCATCCACCCCGTCATGAAACGCCAGCCATATCAAGCCTCGGAGAACCAACGCCATAGCCATGCTTTCAGACTGCAAAGTAGTAGTGTGAACATATACGCCGCAAAATAATGATGCTGATGCTAATCTATGCAATACCATCCATTTGTCGTGAAACCGAGGCCGTCAACGAATAGTAGGGCTTTCAAGCTGCACAATATCAGATAGCCAGTCCGTAAACTAACTGGATTTGACGTCGCCAATAGCGACGCCACCGCCAGAGCGCGTGGTGTTGGTGTACTCCTTGGCCCATTTGCGAGCCATGATGGATGCTATGATCATATTAGTGTGTTGTTACGGTACAGAGAGTATGAAGCCTACCTTTCAAAAACTTTTTGCTTGCGTACTTCTTGAAGAGTGCTTCGTGAGCAACTGGGGCTTGGAGAAAGTCGACCATGATGTCAAAGACAGGCACGATCTCCTCTTCTGTATAGCCCGCGAACTTGGTGAGGGTGACGTCCCACGGACCTCGGTCGAGAATCATTCGAGCCAGATACATGGCAGCGCCAGCGATGTGGCTTTGACGATACTCCAGGAAGCGGTGGTCGACCAAGCTGAGTTCCATCAAGTACTTGCCAAGTGTGCGAGTTTGGATATCGTAGTTGTCTGCTTTTGAGATTCGTCGGAGGAAGTTCATTGGATTGGGATAGCTGAGGTCGTACTTGAGAGTTGCCAGGGTGTACCGCTCAGCAGCAAGGACTTCGTCGACTGTGAAACCATCATCGGCAACGTGTGTGAAGTTGCCAACATGAGGAGACAGAACCTCTTCGTATTTCGAGGCGATGAACATAGCAGTAATGCCGACCAGCTGTAGCTTGTCAAGAGGAACAACCTTCTGCGACAGAAATCGGTCGATGATGTTGACAGCGAGGAACAGAGTTTCCGGCAGCAGTCGGAATCGCATGTGGACTTCGATCAGCCAGTCAACAAGGATGCCACGCATCTTCCACTCAAGGTCGTCCTGATGGTCCATGTAATGAGCGTTGGGCATAGTGACCTTCTCCAGTTCCTTGTAGTATTCAAAGATATCTCGGACGTACTCGGCACACATCGAAGGGTCATCCAAGTCTTCAGCGTCTAGACTGGCAACGATGTCGAAGATCTCTTCCGTCTCCTGTTGGGAATCCTCGACCATCTCTTGTGTGACCGACTTCTTCCGGGCAGGTTCCTCCATCTCCTCAACTGTCTCATCTGCGGCAGTGGCTGTTGTTATCGACGGTTGCGATCGCTTCTTCTGAACACCCGAGCCACTAGCGGGCTTCTTTGCATCCGAGGCTGGCTTCGGCTTCACATTGTTGTCTTTGACACCTAGCGCGGACCTCGAGGAGTTCGTTCGAGTGAGTTTCTGGACACCACCTGCGGTAGCTGCGGAGGGCTTCGACGTGACCGCTGGCCTCTGACTGGCAGCTTTCTTGCCATCTTGCACAGCTTCGGCACCCTTGGCGGCATTTGTGACATCTCCTAGTGCTCTCCGCCCACGCGTACCATTGAGCGTACCCGTTGCTGACTTTTTGGTCTGCAACACCTTCTTCGCTGGTGGGTTGGCAGCATCATCTTGGGTGCCGGCAGCCGCCTTCGCACGCGTTAATCTGGTACTGGCTGCGACGCTGTTCTCGTCATTTTCGTTATTGATACGCTGTCTTGTACGTGGCTATTCCTCGTGTTAGGCGTGTCTAATGGGACGCGGCTTGGCTCAAGGCTGGGTTCAAGGTAGAGACTTACGACAGGCATTATGGTTGTAGCGAGCAGCTGTTGCTCGTCGAGAAAGATTAGGGGCTTGGGTGATGAGCGAAATCGTGTTGGCGCGTCTCGAAGGGTAACCTGTTACTGGAACATGTCAGTATAAGATTGGCTCATCGCGTTGAACGACAGCAAAAATGACGCACGGGCAATTCCAGAACGTGCATGGAATATTGCAAGCTTTTAGGACTTCTCGTCAGCGGAAGTGACGGTCGTGGACGAGCTCGTGTTGAGAAAGCCGAATGCTGTGTCCAGTCAAAGATCAAATGTATCTTGTTGCGACGTTAGTCGAAGGTGACAACGGCATGCAAAACAAAACTGCGTAGTTTCGACGTTCAGGTCGCGTCTATCAGGCGCTCCGAAGGGTATAGTTGGATGTGTATCCTCGATTAGTTGCTGTTCAGTGACAAGTGTTGAGCTCTGGAATAACTTCGTGGATGGGACGGAGCTTTGTTCGTAGGATAGGTGAGAGACGTCTTATGCAGAGGTACTCGTAGCTTTCAGATACCAAAGAGAGCAGAGTCGGCAGAGCCTTGGAGCGTTGTTTGGGCTTGGCGAGCGATGGCGCGCTTTTCTGCTGGATCAACCCGCTGGGCCTGCAATATTGCGTTGCAATTGGTCCGACACGACACACCGCGCCTTAGCGTTGCGTGATGTAATAACGATCGATTGCAAGGGACTTGGTTGACGGGTGGACTCACTCAAAGTAGTGTCTTCTGAGACGTGACTGTGTCCAAGCTGATATTCTCTTGATGGATGCAAAACTCGAGATATTCTGAATGTTGCATACAAGAAAAGAGTTTGTGCAAGGAGATGATCCGTAGGACAGGTGACGAGATTTGCAGAAGGACAAGGTTCGAGAAAGCTGTAAGTCAGAAACACGTTGATTGGCGCCACTGCCGTCTCCAGCAGGCGCGATCAGCTGTTGTCGTGGCGGTTGCCGTAGCAGCAAATTGATAGCTCCTCTCGTTTGCAACGCTCCATCGAGGCAACGACCGGTATCTGCCTTCTCACAATGACAGTCACGGGAGCTATATCTCGCTACAAACGATCTGTGCTTGCTTCTAATAGTGTATTTGGCTAGCATTTGCAGCGGATTGTCTAGCTGCCCGTTTATGCAGATGGCAAATGTATACATGTATTTTGCATCATACTGGAAATCTCCATCTGCGCTCGCCATTTCGCCTTCCAATACTATGCTTGTGGTTCTACTGATGATCTCTGCGACGATAATGATCCAATAGCCTGGCAAATGACCCGACTGTTTTTCTAAGCGCCAATGTGGTTGTCGACAGCGACGCAGCAACACTAAGCAGGTGCGCCACAAGTTATCTCATCCTCATGATCCGCTGCGACTTGGACGTTTTCCATCCCTGTCTGAATGGCAGCATTCTTCGGAGCTCTGGTCCCAGCTGGAACTGGGGGTCCAGAAGCGGTGTCGTTGCCACGGTCTACATTGACTTGCAAGTTTTGCATTCGACTGCGAAGTACAGCAGCATTCTCTGGACCTCTGGCCGGAACCAGAGCATGAGCCACATTCTTCTTCCTGGCTTGTCTCTGCTTTGACTGTTTACCCCGATACTATCGACCACGCTGCAAGACGGGCTTGACAGCACCATCCAACTCTTTCATGCCCGGGATCTCCTTGCTCATGACACCGGAATCTTTCTCGTCCAACTCAGCCCATCTTTGGATCAAAGCATTCGTCTCGACAGGCTTGATATGTTCTCCCGCTGTGCCTACCGTAATGTGAGGATATTCGTTCGCACAGGCCCAGATCGTACCGGTGGTCGAAGGCAAGACTCTAACAAGAATGCCCATCAGCCGATCATCCCAAATGACTCTTTCCAACCGCAGTCGTGCTGGTCCCAGACTGGGTGTTCGATCCTCCGAGTTCTCTTGCTTGCCGAGCGTGGCTTTGTACAGTTCTGTGTAGAACTGCCACAATTGTGGATTGCTTGCTGCGTTAGCTCGGTGCGCCAAGGTGACGTGGAACTCCCTCTGGAGTCGGTTGCCACCTTTCAACTGCTTATAGAACTTGCTTTGCTCAGGGCTGGCGTTTGCAAAAAGCGATGACAGGACTGAATTGATGTTCGTGGCGGACAAGGTGATGCCGAAGTACTCAAGCCGCTTGACCATATCATCGGGAGATAAGACTTGTGGCTCAGACGCGTTCTGTCTGTTTCCATTGACATGCTTGTTGACTTGTTTTTTGTCTTTCTTGTCCTTGAAAGCACCTGACAGGTCATGCATCTTGTCTGCTGTGATGGTGGCATTCAACGCAAAGTCGATAGCTTCCTCCATCTCCTGATGCGACGGCATCTCTCGACTTTTAAAGATAGACGGATAGGCGTTGTATAGATGGGTAATGACTGTTTCCAAATTTTCCAGCGAAGAAGCTGCTACATCAAGGTCGATGACTTCGTCGAAATTTGAATCGGGTTCACGGTTGGTGTCACAGCCCTGAAATCGCTGTAGGAAGCCCTCCATGATGCCAATAATCTCAGCTTGGCCCTTGGATCCTGCATGAATGGTCTGGTGATTGTCACCTCGATCGAGAACTCTGGCTTGTGTGATCTTTCGTATTTGGTTCAGCATGACATCCTTTGGCTCGTGGACATAGTGTAACGCAACGAACTTGGTATCGGGAACAACGTTGGACACGTCGGTTATGATTTGCTCCCGCTCACGCTTCTGATGATTATTTCTGTCTGCAATGACCACGGGATGTATGGCCATGGTGCTGGTGATTTGAAGTGCAAATCTGCTTGCTCTATTGCCTTTGCCTTGGATATTGTCGTTCTGGACGTGTCCCCAGCCGAAGAGCTTCACCAGCGCAGACGCAATTGTGGTCTTTCCGCAGCCAATTGATGCGATTGGAACAAGTAGAATATTGACAGGACTATCATCACCATCTTCGGCTTTCTCTTCTGCAATGATCGCCGCACCTGTTTTTCCTTTCTCGGCAAGGAAGCCATCTCGCATTGCAATGATGCCGTGGTTCTGGTTGTATAGTTTTCCTAGATTTCTGTCCTTTGCTAATTGTTTTCGTGCATACAAAAGGTATTGTTCGGTGATTTTTTTGTGTTTCTTGAATTTCGGAGGCTTACCTGCAATGATTGCTTTCGTTGCCTCACGCCATTGTCTGTACATTAGGTAAGGCTCCTCGAATTTGTACTTGAAGAACCAGTCTCGACCTGCATTCCCGGAAGTGTCCCTAAGTTTGCATCTTATCACAAATCCTTCTGTATCACGGCCATTCCAAGATCCTGTCTGAGCACATTTGTTCAAAAACTCTTTGACCTCATCAAGAGTTTGTATGATTTCATATTCAGCCTTCTTGAAGCCCCAAGTGTCGGCGAATTGATGTACCTCAGGGCCTGACAAGGTTGCAAATTCAGGCAAGTTAAAATTGATTCCATGCATGTAGAAACCCGCCAGCTCAGCAGGGTAGGCCAAAACATGCTCTTCGAACTCATCGTCGCACAATTCTCCGACTGCCGTTGCATTCATCTCTCGTAGAGTTCTAGCGAGCTCTGCTGTGGTCCTGCCGACGCTGGCAACATGTCGTTCGATCCATTTCTGTCCCACCACAGAATGACTAGCTGAGGCGTCTTGTCTTGCTCCTGTTGAATGTTTGCTACAGACCAGTAATGTTCCGTCCTCGAGTCCCGACAAAAAGATGATGCAGCCGTTCTCCTTGACACTGAGCTCGTATGGGCCTACTGTATCTCTCTCGATGTTCTTCCATTCGGTCGCTCGAACCTCGTCAACATTGAAGAATTTGTCGTATCCCCTAACAGCAATCTCTGGATTTCCTTTTGAGTCCTTAGTGGTGAATAGGCCTCGAGCATAAGTTGGAAGATCGTCTCGCTTGTATTCCCAGTCATTAAATTTCCAGGAATCGACGATGATATCGCTGCCAGCTACGGCAAAGGTTGACTTTCTGCAAGAGAAGCTTTTCTTCTTACCCTTTCCGCCGCCGCTTTTCGCAGCCTCTAGTGCCTGCACCATTTTTCGAGCTTCATGCTGATCTCGGGTAGCCATGACAGGCAAGGTGCGCCGGACTTTGGAGGTCTTGGTGACGCTGGTCAGTGTTGCCGTGAAATAAAATAACAGCAACCTATCTTCTTCAACGGAGGCAGGCAAACGAGGGATTCATCAAATCGAATAGTCAAGATTCAATGACAATTCTGGGGAGAGAGAGAAAGGGCGTGGTGAATAGTAATCTGGATCGACGAGAACTATTTACCTCTGCGCAGTGTTGACAACATTATTCAAGATACCAGAAGTCGCGACGGGCAAGTGCTCCGATGCATAAATGTGACTGTACTCTATGTCCCAGGTAGTCACGACATGAGTCATTCAAGTTTCATCGGCTTCTTCTGGCAGAACAGTCATCGATAAAGCGCTGAGCTGAGAAGAACGGTGAATGAGATAGCTGTACCGTGCCTATGTGCTAAAAGCTTATCAGGCAATTTGTACCAGTGACGGTGCGAGTATGACGCCGTCAGACAAAGTTTTGGTGGGGGCAGAACTTTTTGGTCGTCGAACTCATGCACCTCAAACTAGCATCCAGCCTGTTTCCAATATATTTCTAACCATTTGAACAGCCTGCGTCAAGGGTACCTCGCTGATATTTTGGTCAATGCTTCGACGTCCACAGTTCACATTTGCAGAAACGAGAATCTGAAGAGATCTTCTCAGGTCTATACGAGGATTCTCTCACGCTGGGTCCACTATCTTCACCACGATGGCGGACCTCAATCCCTTCCTTCTAGCAGCCAACGGCCCAGAATTAGACCCTCGTCTCCTTCCTCACCTCCGTGCAAACCCATCCTTAGCCTCGGCACAAGATTCTCACGGCTACAGCCTCCTGCACGCCGCCGCATCCTATAACCACCTCTCCCTCCTCCGTGCCCTGGTAAACGAGTTCGACGTGGACGTCAACCTTCGTGATGAAGACAACGAGACGTGCCTGTTTGTCGCTGAGACAGTGGATGTCGCAAAATGCTTGGTCGAAGAGCTAAAAATCGACATACTAGCTACAAATGATGATGGGCAGACGGCAAGAGAGAAGATTGAGAGTGAAGAAGACTTCCCTGAAGTCGCGGCGTATCTAGCAGAGGGCAGCGCGGCGGCGAGTGGAGTGATTGGAGGCGCAAATGGGCATCCGCCGCCGTTACCGCCGAACGTGAAAGTGAATATTGGACCTATGGCCGAGGAAGTGGGTGGTCAAGAGCCGGATCCAGAGTTCAGACGAAGGATAGAAGAGCTAGCGAGCAAGGAAAACTTTGACACCGAGGAAGGGCAGCGGGAGCTACGGGATCTAATCTCGGATGCTGTGAGGGACGTCAGCCACGATGAGCAGCATGATAGCCAAAGGAGAAGGATCGGATAAGAAGGCTTCAAGCCCTGACGGCATTAAGATGTTAGAGGTTCAGGCGTGATCTTCGAAGCATTCGTCTTGCTCATGATGAAGACAACACTTGAGATGGCGCGCTGTTGTGTCAACGACCGATGTTGCCGAAGACAAAGCGGAGGTAGCCCGTACATCTCAGAGAGGCTGATCATCAACCCTAATTGTCGGTCCGCAACCATTGAATCCCTGCATTGTAGGCAGTCAGGATGCGAGAGACAGGTAGCGGTATCGGCGGCATCTCAACATCGTATCGGAAGAGCTGTTTACATTGAAAGTTGACCAGTGGAGGGAAGATCCGAGGCGGATTATGTCATCCTGTCTATGTGTATGCTGTTCAACCATTCATCCATGCCGCTACCCTCCCGCCACCAACTCTGGCGGCGAATCTTAAACCCTGGCTTCCCATAGGGAAGTAGCTGACGAGATACCATACCAAGGCGACCAGCTGGATGATTGATGATACGAGTGTGAGGAACGTTGAGTGCAGCTGCAGGTCTCGTTAATTCTACCCTTTAGTCCAAAGGGTTTGTACATACACCGATTGCGAAGTATATCGTGAGAACGATGGCGCCAAAATAGGTCGCGGTGAAGGGCAGACGTGGTCCGGAAATTAGATGTGTGGCGTATTGATAGGGACCCATCAGGAACGCCCATGAGGACAGAAAGAGCAGCGAGCCAACAGACCACCTAGGCGACACCAGTCAGCCATGATTCATCCTGACAGCGTACATACACCAAGGACCCAAAGACAACGACAAGGCTGGGTCAACTTGGCATAGGTCTCGACAGACACGCTTGATGCTAGTGGTCGGGAAAGCTGACATCATCACACGATGCATTTCACTGTCACATGCCGCCGTGTTGCTATTGTGAGGGTGTAGAGAATACGCGGAGGAGACCGGCGGCGCAACTTACAGAATTGCGAATTTGCGGGGCTTGAGAGACAGAACAGGGAATAAAGCGAAGCATATCACAAAGCAGGCCAGTGCTGCTAAGTTGCAGCCACCGAAAATCAGCATACGATCCCATCTGCTTACTGTCGTGACCAAGTATGTTAGCCATGCCATGCCGCAAGTTCCGGAAAATGAGTACAAGTGACTTACGCGCAAACCACCCTTCTTCCTCTTCCCTCCTTGTTGGTGCTGGCAGAGGCGCTCCCGGTGACTCGTGTGTAGGTAGTTGTACGTAGCCTCGTTTTCCGAAGGGGTTCAGGTTAGAGATGCTCGACAGCAGCGGATTCTGTGCATTGGTATTGGCGGGTACATCAGGATCTCTCCTAGACCAGCCCAAGCTGTTCATTGAATCGCGGAACGAAGCTGATGCCATATTGCTTTGTTCAACTCGTGTGACACTAGCACGACCCAATAGTGAATGATGAATTTGAGATATGTGATATGCGGTGGAAGGGTGAGCACCTCAATGCGGCAGCCGGTGAAGTAAAATGGCGTTTGTCGGAACTAATGCGAGTAATACTGCAGGTCTTGAATGCATTAGCATGCAGTAGGGCCGAGAATCCAGATTCCTTTCTCGAAGGCCGATCGTCTAGCCCCTCGAGCTATTGAAGGTAGTGGTTCGTCTTATTTCTTGGAGGCTGCGAGCAACCAAAGCTGCCTCTGCTCTTCAAAAGTTCTCTCCGCTTGATGGCAACGTCTCGATGCCACGTTACCTGTGGTCGGCCACAGCGCACGATGCCAGTGAAACGGTGTCAACGGCTGGTCGCAGACAGAAGTAAATCTAATGGTCTCAGCTCGAGCGTTTGAGGTGGACCTGAGGTGGAGGACGGACGCAGGCGTGCGGTAGCCAAGCGGGGTCGACGTAGACCGATTCGCAATAGATCAATGATGGTACGGAGACGTGGAATGTGTCAATGAACCCTTTGAGCCAATTTCGAAGTGCAGCGACGTTCGAAATGAAGGTGTGCTGGAGAAAATGGCGGAGCCTGCGCAGAGTCGGAACGAGGCGTGATCAGCCTGCGCTTCTCAAAAAAAGGACTCCATGACTCGGGTGGAGATTCGCTGCTAAAGCGGACAAACGCCACGCCACTCAAGTGACCCCAGTGGGACGACGAACTTGCATGATCAACCACTAAATTGCTTAGCGCCGCGCCTATCGCTAAAGCCGGCCTTCAAGCAATGATCACCATTCCCCGTTTCTCCTCCAGTCGCAACACATGCCTCGTCACCATCTTCTTTTGCGACGAGAATAATACTCTTGGTACTCCCATGGTTGCCAGATGCCTCGTCACGACCCCGCATGTTCCGTGCTCGACTGCGGAAATCTAGCAGGAAAGTTAAGCTGTCGATCATAGCAGGGTGGTCGGAGGCCTGCTCAATCCTGCTTTTTGGTCGTTGATGCTCAGCCACTGCGGGCTAGGTTTGACTGCCGTCGTGCAAGGTGGATCAAGGTGGTGAGTCTATATCAGCTAGAAGATGAATATTGAAAGCCATATGGCAGCATAGCAAATCAATTCTTGCCACCTAAAGTCACACAAAGCCTGGGGCTTGACTCAGCAGCCAACCCGGCCTGTGCTGCGATCGAGTCCCTCCATTTTCTTCTGAAGCAAGATCTGCTTGGAATGGAATGTGGAAAGCAGCATGAACCCTATTTTATCACTAGAGAGGCGCAGGAAAACTGGCCACACATCTCATGGACGTCAACATTTCGGTGGATTGGTGTGCGGGGCCCAGACGTCCTGCCCATGTATGGACGTGTTTCAAGATATACCCGTGAGCCCGTCATGTTTTACTAGAAGAGGGTGTACCTCGAGAGCGTCAAGCAACAGGCAGGGACGTCTTTCCTGGAATGAATGACCTGTTCCGTAAGTCTCGGGGACTCCTTGACTCTGCGTGATCCAAGAAATAAGCCACTCTTGCAGACAAAGAATTAGACAAGGTGGTCGGCTTTGTGAGTCTGCTGCCTCCCATCCACACCCCCACCACAGCCGGACTCGCCTTGCATGAGCACCCCATCCATCTTGGTTGGGCATATCTAGCTGCCCAGCATGGTGAGTGTGGAATTGCTTGACCGTTCAAGCAGTCATAGGGTCCTTTGACTATAGTGAGCGTTACTCGCATGAGTCGAGGCATCTGCATAAGATAAAAGGGCAGCTTTCATCCGGCCGAGGGGTCTGATTCTTCCATCAATCACGATTGCATCTCACATGATTTGACCTGCATTTTGAAGGGATAGCACATCCGCGGACTTCGAATCTTGATTTTCGCTTGACTTGTTCGACCGTCTGTGGCTGCTCGCGCTTGGCGCCTAAGCCGAGCACCGAACGGCCTTCAGCTCCCTTCGCTAGCCAGCCACGCCAACCCGCTCGTAAGCCGCCGCACGCCTTTCACAACAAACCTTTTCCCTCCAGACCCGGCTAGAGCGTACTGCGACCGGCCTGAGCGAACACGAAGTTAAACCCAACTTTCAGGGATTACCACGTTTGCCTTTTCAAACATCATACAAGTACTACTGCAACGTTGTCGTCGCTGCTTGACAATATCAACCACGGCCAACAAGGGCACTAAGACCGTGATCGACTTCTTGGTACTGCGACAGCCCACCAAACAAGATTTGCGGTCCTCGCTTATTGTTGTCCCCGCATTGGCGGAAATACCGTCGAGTCGCCCAAGTCGGTGAGAGGCGATATTATACCAACTACTTTAGAGACATCCTCGCAATCCGCTGTACTTCACTCTCATCCTCGAACCAAATAAGGCCCGCGCACCGATTGCGAAACTTGACGACGTTGTCCTACATTCCAGGGCCGAAGTATAATACTTCGCTCATCGATCGACCGCGCGTCCCGCAGTTTCCGAGTTTTGCTACATCAGCCTAAAGCCTCCCAGGCTACATGGGCCATTGATTTCCAACCATCGTACTTGTGCAATTAACTACCGAATCCAAGATCAATCATATCTTCCTGCAATTCATATACTTCATCTGTCGTGGACCATGAGTCGTCTGAACAACATGCCCTACATCAAAGCAGAACCCGACGACTTCGATACCCTGTCCAACGGGTACGGGAACTACAATCCAAACCCGCACTTCGGCAATGTTTCTGGTAACTACAATGGTAGCGTCGACCCTTCAGAGTTGTCCATGGGAAGCGGCAATTTCAACCAGAACTACAGCTTTGGCGGCCAAAACATGTCTGGAAGCTTTCACATGGGAGGAGGCGGAACACTCAACGATGATGAGCTGCTGGAAAGTCTCGGCAATCCGCAAGAGTACCATGGCATGCAACAAGCCGGAGCGCAAGGCATGAACATAAACCAAGGACAAATGAACGGCATGTACTCGAATACTCCCGACGGTGGACCTATTCAGAGTCCTTTCACGGGAGGCTTCGACTACAGCCAGTTCCGCCCAATGAACTCCATACCACAGCACATGTCGCCACACCAAGGCGCGTCATATATGAACAAGAGACCGAGTATGCAAGCCCAACATCGTAAGACCTCGGCAGAGCAGAGGAACCCTCTTACACCCCGGACAGCTGGCATGGCAGGTCTTCACATCGGCACCCCAGAGACCGGAGGCATGCATCAGAATGGTCGAGCAATCAGAGCCCCCGCTTCGAGCAACCACCATCAGAAGACCATGTCCGGACAGTTCGACAGCACCCCGAACAGCGTGCATTCCTTTTTGGACTCTCCATTGTCATCTCCCAGCAACATAACACATCATGCAGGGTAAGTACAACATCACTTGACAGGTGCGACAAGATCACTGACACGTTATATTGCAGCATCTCCGAAACCATAAGCAGTAAACATGCATCTCTACCTGCCAAGGTCGAGAACACACACAGCTCAGAAAGTCAGGAGGCGAAGAAGCGGAGACGAAGAGCATCACACAACGCCGTCGAGAGAAGGCGACGCGACAATATCAACGAGCGTATTCACGATCTTTCACTCTTAGTGCCTCAGCATAGGCTAGATGATGACAAGGTCAAGAAACAACTGGCCAGCAACGGGCCACTTTCACCGAGCATGGGGGCCACGAGCATGAGTCCGCCCAACGCCGCCACCTCCTTACTTGCCGGAGCCAACGGTCGGCGTGCGGCAAGCACTGCTGGCAACATCACCTTAGGACTGCCTATCGAGGAGAAGGAGAAAGGACCGAACAAGGGTGATATTCTCAACGGCTCCGTTGCTTGGACCAGGGATCTCATGTGGGCGTTGTACCACAAATACGTCCAGGAAGAAGAGCTCGCCAATTACATCACGCAACTTGGTGGACAATGGCCGTTCCAGATCTCTGAAGATGACAAGCGGATGCGTACCGAGGTCATGGACGCCGTCGAGAAGAACGACCTCAGTAGCTTTGCGTACTCACGGCACGACGGCAGCGGTCTTCGTGTGCCAAAACATACCACTATCTCGGGCGAGCGCATCCAACAAAACAACGGCAATAGCTTGAGCCCGTCAAGTAACCTCGAGCTGTCACCTGGCTTTCATAGTGGTGGAAGTGGCACCAACAGTGGGAGCAACCCTGCACAACCTCAATTTTGGCACTCTGCTGGGCACGCCGGAATGAGCTTTAAGGAGGAGGACGAGCTAATGGAACTAAACTCGTGAGGATGAAGCAGGCCTTCAACAAAGCACAAACACGAATACAAACACAACTGCAGCTACACATTCGTCAGAATATTGCAGTATCGTTGGAGCTTTATAGGCATGGGATGCCGGTAATATTTTCTTATGGGTCTTTTTGGCGGAATGGTTGTTGTTGACATGTTTTGCGAGCTGATGATACCCCTCTTCATGTTGACGTTTGTTCTGATAGTCGTCGAAGTGGATGACTGTCCCTCGGATCACTTATTGGAGGAAGCCACGAGCTGGATGTCGCGTTTGTTTGCGGTGTTGCATTCTTCACCCAAGTACACTTTGAATCTCTAGCAATATGTATGGAAACATTGACCCACCTCGAGCCATCTCAGACGTTGCATCTGGCTTTCCAGTTGTGCTTCTTCGAATTGCACGCACCCTGATTTAGAAACATGCATGATGAAGCACTGATGACTTGTTGTTGGCTCATGGCCGACGTGCTGGACTGCGTTGGGGAGATTTTGCATGATGATGCCCCTTCAGCAGGGTAAACCGGAGTCAACTGCTGTCGAGGCAATCTATCCGCCAAGACCTCTCCGGGAGATGCCGTTGTCATTCCCGAGGGCGGACTAACGCGAGAAACTTTTTTTGGTGGCCTCGAAGAACAGCTTCCTCCACCCGGCAATTAACACATCCACCTCCATCTTCACGTCTCTCTATCTCACTCGGCTGTGACCGCCTGTTCATTTCTCACGTAACTTTAGATCTTTACTTTTTGGACTTCTATAGATCCCTTTTTGGTGCTTTAGATTCAAGATCTGTTATCCAGCAGTCCATCCTTATCACCAAATACCGTCGCTGACGACGCGACGTGATCTAAGCTTTCCCTACTGAGACACAAACAAACACAATACAGCCAACATGTCGGTCGAACAGAAGCCTCTGCCCTTCCAGTACCAGTTCGCAGCTGGTGCTGTGGCAGGTGTATCTGAGGTAGGACTTCCGCAAGCTTTCTCACGAGGACACACGCTGACTTGACCTACAGATTCTCCTAATGTGAGTTCTTCCTCATGTCCCGCTTCCACCCACAGAACATCCAGAAGAGCAATCAAGCAGGCAAAGAAAAAAGCTAATAAGCCAAACTTACCAGGTACCCCCTCGATGTCGTCAAAACCCGTGTCCAACTGCAAGGCAAAACCCCCGTCCCCGGCCAAGATCACTACACCAGCATGATGGACTGCTTCCGCAAAATCATCAAGAACGAAGGCTTCTCCCGCCTCTACCGCGGCATCGGCGCCCCCATAATGATGGAAGCCCCTAAACGCGCAACCAAATTTGCCGCAAACGACAGCTGGGGCATCTTCTACCGTAGGCTATTCGGCGTCGAAAAGGCGACACAGCCGCTTGCGATCCTGACCGGCGCGACGGCTGGCGCGACCGAGAGTGTGGTCGTTGTGCCGTTTGAGCTTGTGAAAATCAGGTTGCAGGATAAGGCGAGTGCGCACTTGTACAAGGGGATCGTTGATTGTGTGACAAAGACAGTGAAAAATGAGGGGCCGCTGGCGCTGTACAATGGTTTGGAGAGTACGGCTTGGAGGCATATCCTTTGGAACGCCGGCTATTTCGGGTGTATCTTCCAAATCAAGTCGTTGTTGCCAGCCCCGGCGCCGGGAAATAAGACGCAGGCAACACTGAATGACTTGGTATCAGGTGCGATCGGTGGCACGGTTGGTACGATACTGAACACGCCTATGGACGTTGCGAAGACGAGAATCCAGAACTCACCGAGAGTATCTGGGCAGGCGCTGAAGTACAATTGGGCTTGGCCTGCGCTGGGTACCATCATGAGGGAAGAGGGTTTCGCTGCGCTGTACAAGGGCTTTCTGCCTAAAGTGCTGAGATTGGGTCCGGGTGGTGGTGTGTTACTTGTGGTGTACACAAATGTGATGGATTGGTTCCGCACGATGGGTGCGCAGCCGGTGGCTTACTAAAAGAGAATGGCTGTGACACCAGGGGCACTCACTCTCCTTGGACTTGGACATTTCGAGAGCATGTTTGGAGTTTTGGTGATGCATATAGACTGCGAAGGAGGAGGCCACATCTCGGCATCTGAATTAGACGGCATGGCAGCACAAGCAACGAGTTTTGTCCATCGTGTTCACCGGACCTCTGACCCACGTGCTGCCGCTTTCAACGTCGGCTCACCTACCCCTCACCCACTCCTTATCCACCTCACACTCCTGCTCACCTCTTCATCACCTACACATCCGATTTCGGCCGTCACACCATACCTTCGAGCGCACTGCCGGTACCGCCAACGACTATGCGTTCGGCGGGACTATTCGCAGCGGTCGGACCGCACAAAGCGACAATTACTACGCCTACTCGTGGTCGTTCCTTTAACCTTTCCTTCCCAGACCGCCCTCGACTGGTCCTGTTTCTCTCCGCCTTCGCCTCTAAGTGCTGCCGGAGATAGTATGGCTTCGTACGCTCGAGGACCTAGAAGCCTAGGCTGTACAGAACGAGTACTAGAGGGGGGCCTATAGGGTAGATAACGAGAAGGCCTTACAAAATATATAAGTAAGTCGGTAAAGGAATGTAACCGTACGCTTCGTCGGTATATATAGTAAGTACAAGCACGATCTCGTCTAGACTCTCTATACTGATCTACGTAGCGGTAGATAGCGTCTTATCGACCTACGGAGGGATAGCGTAGTAAGTGGCCGGCCTCTGCCTCCTAAAGAGGACGCCTGTGCTATCTACTTATGGCCTAGCGTTAAGGCTCCTAACCTTGCTATAATAATAGTTACTGCCACCCAGAAACGGCTAGCAGATATTCAGGTCACTCCCACAGCAAGCCAAGGCCTGTCATACCCGAGCTACACAAAGTGGGACAGCCGGCATTAGCGTTGCATTAGAATGGACAAGGTGGCTTGGTATTCAGTGGATGGCTAAGCTTTTTCCGACTACCGGAACAAGTTCTCTGCAAACTTCAACTCCTCAGTAACCTAATAAATCTCGATGTCCCGGGGAATCCTTTGGGTCATTCAGTCACGACTACGCAATGCTATTTCCGTACCATTCCCCCTACACTGCACTCTCCCAACATGGACAGGTAATGGCACCACTGATTGGGGGAAGAGAAACCCATCCGCTTCCTGGCTGAACCATTCGGTTCACAGGGAGATAGCGTTAATGTGATGTCAAAATGATGTGGTAAGACTTCGCATAACAGGAACGTGAGGGGTAATACCGAGTAACCGATACACGAACGGCAAGGTAGACCAGTTGACGTAGCAATCTGGAATAAGTATATTGTCCAAGTTCCTGGTGATTGTTACCTCTACTTCGTTTGACTCGTAATTGGGACTTGACTATCTGATACTATACTCAAATCAACGGACCTTGGGCGGAAATTGCAGCTTCACAATCCGTGTCAATCTTCTGAAAATTCCAGACGGTGTACCCGACGAGAAAGCGGTGCATCTTAGCGATGTTCTTGCCACATCTTGGCACCGTGTGGTTGACACTGGTGTGAAGGACGGCGACGTGGTTGCTGTGTGGGGTGCCGGACCGGTTGGAGAAATGTGCGCTGACTTTTTATTCATGAATAGGGCCAGGCGTGTCATCATAATAGATGGTGGAGACGGTGCCTGGAGGCTTGACTTTGTTAAGAGCAAGATTCCGAAAGTCGAGACTCTTAACTATACCAACCTTCCTAAGGGTAAGATTGTGACGACTGCTTTGAAGGAGATGGAACATGGAGGTCCAGATTAGCGCTTGAATGCGTTGCCGGCGAATATGCTAAGGGCTGGGCACACACTTTGAGATGCTGCTTGGCGCAGAAACCGACACGAGCGAAATCATCAATGAGATGATCACTTCAGTCAAAAATTTCGGCCGGGTAGGTGTAACCGGTGTATATGTTGGCTTCGTAAGTCCCGCTAGTTACCCGGTTATGATCTTTATAACTACTAACATGTATGGAGACAAATCACTTCAATATTGGAGCTTTGATGGAGCGTGGAGTACGCCTCATCGGAAATGGTCAAGCGCCAGTGCACATGTACTGGGTGGACCTCTTGAAGAAAATCCAACAAGGCTCAGTTGAACCGTTGAAGATGGTCAGTCATCGTGTTGCACTAGAGGACTTAGAGACAGTGTACAAGAAATTCAATGCCCGAGAGAAAGGCATACAAAAGGTGTTCGTTCAAACGAAATTTAGCTTCCCGCCAGCTCCTGGAGCACCCAAATTAACAAAATTTGGTTCTTGAAGTCGGCCGATGAACAACGGAGCCATGAAAGAGACACAAGAGGAGGCTGAAAACGTCTCATCCTCAGGTGGATTGTTACTAAACTGGAACACTTTTGTACTTCTCTCGGATTAACTTAGACAAAAAGTGTCTTGAATATCTTGAACTAAAGGTATTGTAATGAAATTACACTGATGCTTTATCTGAGATTGGGGATGGAGGATAGATGGCTAGAAGATAACGTGATCATTGCTTGTCTATCTAGTATGCCGGGGAGGCTGTATACTTGAGCCGCTGGCACTGCGCACAAGAGAAGAAGGGCGAGTCAACGGACCCCTAACATTGCAGCCCCAACATCAACATAGCCTCGTGTTTGAGACCTAGCCTCTGACTTCATCCTGTCAGGAGCAAGGGTTTGCAAGCAATTTGCAGAATGGTATTCATTGTATTCATTGGGGCTGTTGTAGATGTAAGATCGAGCGAACGATCTAGCTAACTATGTAACCTTAAGAAGTGTCGCGGTTGCGCCTTCCTCACGTGACAATCTACCCATCCATCCAATGTCGCTGTCCTCAGCGATACCCTCATCGATATCCTCATTCACCAGACCGAATCATCATATCCATGAGTAGTTTCCACTGCATCGAAGCCTTCACCTTCACCAGAGCCTTCTTCCTCTATATCTTCTTGCATATCTTCTTCCATGCCTTCTTCATTTCGTATATCTTCGCTATATTCGGCGTCCTCGAAGGCGGCGTCGGCAGCGTATCCCGTAGCGCGAGCAGCGAAGGCATCGTAATCAGCATTAGATACCGTAGCCTTAGGAAGTGCAAGATCGGTACTAGCGACCTAGGTAGAGAGCGCTTTAAAGCCTTAAACTAATTGTTAAGAGGCGGCTATTATAGGGTCTTCTTAAGATATTAATACCGTATTTCCTACTTTAGCCTTTATAGCGTCTTTAACGATATCGACTTCGCTAACTTTATTACTCGCTTTAATAGCAGCTTTAGTATTAGCTTTAAAAGTAGTTTCGGTTATTATCTCGGTAGCCTCCTATAACTCTTAAGGATTAAATATTAAACTACCTTATAATAAACGAGCTTTCGTCTCCTTCTTCGACTCGGCTAGTAATTAAGTTACCGTAAGTCTAGTAACGATAAGGTTAGTTGCTAAACCCTCGTACTCGGTAGGTATAAGGAATTCGTACTTTAGCTATTCCTTAACGTAATCCACCTTATAGAACTTACCTAATTTCTTAAGGTGGTTCTTTATCTCTTAGAGGGCAGTAGCATCGCCTAAGCAGGATACGAGTCGCGATAGGTTAAGTAGAACGACTAAACCGAGTTTACTTTAAGTAAAGGTAATATTAACTCGTTTCTTATCGTTAAATATACTAATTTTATCGCCGATTATATAGTCTAGAACTACGTATTCGAATTCTCGTCCTTAGGCGCTATTAATAGTATCGATCTCTAGGTTAAGATATCCTAGAAACTCCTTTACTCGTATACTCTAATAAGCCTTTAGGTATAAGTTCTTCTAGTCGGTATACTATATAAGGATAGTAACCTTTCCCTAAGGCACCTCCGTAAGAAGGGATCGAAGTAGGGATACCGCTAGGTTAACTCTATAGAGTGCTTAGAACTCGTATAACTTAGATCTAATTAGGCTAACTTCGATACGGTACTTAATATAATACCTCTTCGCGTTAAGTAGTGCTTTAAAATTAACTAGGAAAGCGTTAGTATAATTTCTAGAGAGAAGCTTTACTACGATTACTCTAAAGAGGCTAGTACCTAGTCGAGTAGTAAGCTCTACTCCTAATAATAGCGAGTTATTATAGAAGTACTAAGAAATAGGTTACGCGATCTTAGGATATATTCTCTATTAAGTATCTAATATAGTAAAAAGGAAGCCGGTATAGATAAGTCGCGTTATTAGTGTAAGTTCTTTCTATTTAGTAGTAACTACGAACTTCTAATTAACTTAGGCTATAGGCTTAAGTTAGCTATAGTCGCCTACTAGGTAAATACTAGGATCTCGTATAAAACGGGTAGTAAATATTAGTAAGAGGTTATATTCGACTTCTCGTATATTCTCGTCGCTAGTAAGTGCGACGGTATAATCTTTAAGAATATCTATAATACCCTTACTTCTAATACCTACAGTAGTATTAATAACTACTCGTGTATTCTATAGAATCTCGGTATAAAGGTTAAGAGCTATATTACCTATTTTCTTAGTTAGTTCCTCGAATAGTTCTTAGCTACTAATCTTACGTTTAATTAGAACCACTAGACGGTTATATCTCTCTTTATAGCTAGGCTACGCAGGTAGGAAACCGTTATTATTATCCTTTAGCTAGAATCCTAAGGCCTTTAGTATATAAGCTTTAGTAGATAAAGTAAGATACTTAACTCTTAGGTCGTTAATATATAGTATTACTATTTTCCGATTTTTATATACTACGTAGTAGATTATTTTCTGTATCTCAAAGAAATCTTATAGGATATCTTCGATATCGTTAGGGAAGGTAGAAGGGCAAGCGTTCTCTAGTCTTTCGGTATTAGCAGTAACGGTAAGGTTCTAAATAGCCTTCTCTAATCCTTTAGAGTGTAAACGAACGACGTAGCATTCGTACTTATTAGCGAGAGACGGGTATACGAGGCTTAAATACTTCCGTAGGCTTTCGATCTAATTATAAATACTAACTACGATATTATCTACGCTAGTATTTAAAGAAGAGAAAATAACGTATACGGCCGGTCTAGGTATTAATAGAAATAGAATATAGGATTAGATAATAGTATAGGTCTTACTAGTATTAAGTAGTCCTTATATTACGGTAAAACCTCCTAGAGCCTTCTATAAGTTAGCGATAATATCGGCCTACTTACTATAGAGGTTTATTAATAGTTAAACGTCTTCTATATTAAGTGCTTTCTTAGGTGTAGCGAAGAAATTATATTCCGCTAATCGATTAAATTAACGAGCTAGTAGGACTAATATTACTCGAGTAGAGAACTTAGTAAAGTAGTCGCGTATACCGGCGAAGACTAGACGATTAAAAGAATTAAAGATAGTCTTATCTACCTTCTACTAACGTTTAAATCTTACTAGGTATTCGTTTTTAGGGTCCGACTAAATATACGCTTAAGCCTTATTAAGACTAATAGTAGCGTTAATATTTAGGATATTAGGGTTATCGGTACTAAAGGCTTTTAGGCTTCTAATCTATAGTCTAATAATAACGCCGTAGATATATTAAGATAGAGTAAGGCTAATTAGTTCGACTACTTTAAATATCTAGTATTCGTTTCTTAAACCCTCGAAATTATTACTCTTATCGAAGCTAATTTTAAGAGTATCGCTCTAGCGTAGACGGAAACTATCTTCGGTACTAGGATTAAGGTAACCGTAGTAGATAGAATCCTACTAGGCCGTTCGATAATAGACTAGGTAAAGGGTATAGAGTGCAGCCTTAAAGTCTCGAATATCCTCTTTAAGGATTTCTAACTCCTTCGTATAAGTAAGGTACTAGATAGTAATATATTCGGCGATATTATAGAAGCTAACTATACGCTAAAAACTAGTGTTTTATAAATTACTAATCGGGGCGAGAGTCTAATTAGTAAATAACTATCTCTTCTTTCCTTTATAGAATCGAGCTAGAGGACTAGGATTTTAAGCGATAAATTCTACGAACACCTTAATCTCTTTAACGGTAGTAGCGTAGCTAGCTAGTAAAACGCGGGTGCACGTATTATCTTTTAGGGCTTTAGCGGTACGTATTACCTAAAGTAGTATTTAATAATAGACTCCTCGTTCGGGGAAGTCCTTATTATAGAAGATATTAAGTAGGATAGGTATCTCTTCTTATTATCTAATTTTATCGACGAGGTCTCGAGTATGCTAGAGTAATTAGCTAAGTTCTCGCTTTTCCTCGATAGTAAGGTAAGCTATATCCGTAAGGTTTATTAACCGCAGGCCTCGGATTACACCCTTCTTTCGCTTATCTATAGATTAGTAGTAGTATACAGCGAAAACTTCGTCTATATTATCATCTAAGATAATATTAGAGAGGTTAGGTTAGTTTTCCTCTTCTACCTTATTATCTTTATCCTTCTATTAATTATCTTTAACCGCAGGCTATTCCGTCTCTCCCTTTTCCTAGACTCTCAAAGTAATCTTAATATAGGGTCGGAAATAGTTAAGATAGATAGCGAGTTAGGTTACAATAGAGTCCTTACCTACGGTTAATATTACTTTTCTAGTATACCGATTTATAAGGTAAGTAGTAACGGTCTTCTAGAGTTCTCGCCGAGTAAAGGTAGGTAGGATTTCGGTTTAAAAGTTAAGTTTACTAAAGGCTTAGGTAACTCGGTTCTTAAAATCAAGGTCGGCTTTAGACTTTAGTATATCTTCGAAATTTAGAGTCTTAATTTCTAGAACGTACTCCTTATCGGTCTTTTCTATTATAAAGCCTATTATAATATTCTTAACCTCTTTCGTAATATCTTATAGGATATCCTTAAGCTTAGTCTCTTTAAGCTTATCGCTAACGATAGCTTAGTAATAACTAAAAAGCTCGATAGTACTACCTAGGTTAATCTATTCTCGATCCCGTAGGTAGATCTAGAGTCGGTAGGCTAGAGGTTCTAGTAGTAGCTAAGGTATAAGTTAAGCTGTATCGGACCTATCTTCTTCTCGTAATACGATGCCTAGTTAGAGAAGGGTAAGTTAGGCTTATACACTACCGATAATTCGAAGGATTATTACTAATTATTCGGCGTAGAAATTATTAGTGTTATTAAGACCTACCTATCAGTTAAGTTCCTTAACTTCCGAATCTTAAGTATATTTCTTTAGTTTATAAATACTTAGAATAATTAAGTTTAGGAATTAGGCGCTTATAGATTTAGCTAAGGCTTAAAGTCTATAGAGGAGGCCGGTACTATCTATATCAAGTATCTTCTATCCCTAAGGGAAATCCTAGATTAGGAGTTCTTCGGCTTTAGAAGAAACAGTAGCTAGGGTATTAGTCGGAGGTTCGGGCTTTAAGGGGGATTTATTCGCAGCGGCGGCCTTATCGGCTATAGCCGCTTTACTTACTATAGCTATTTCTACTTTCTACTTTTTATACTAGGTACGCTTTCTATTAGCTATTTCGATATTTAATAGTAAGATTAATTATATAAATAGAGGTATATATAGTTTAGACGATAGAAGTTAAGTAGAGATATTAATATCTAGTATCTATAGGTAGAACTAAGTAGATACGTTCTAATAATATAGGGTCTACGGGTAAGTAATAAATAAAAAGTACCTAATTCCCTACCTATAGTTCTTAGTAAAGGGATACTTACTAAGTAAAGATTTTTAAAGTTCGTTATAATATAGAGTATCTATTCGGTATAATATAAAATATAATATATTAATAGCTATAGATATAGACCTATAAGTATCTAAGACGCTAATATCCTTATTAACGCTAAAGGCGAAGGGATAAAAACGTTACCTAGACTCTAGGATTTATAGTATTATTTAATAGTTAACAACGACGGCGTCGTCGCTATTAAGCTTCGAATTATTTAACTAGCTTAAGTACCTATTTCTATAGTTTATCTTCGTATATCTATAAATCTTCTACTAGGCTATAGCCTTACTAGCGTATTCTATAATAGGATCAGCGCCCGCGATCTCTAGGTTAGCGGCGTAACTTCTTTACTAGGATCCGATTAATTAGATACCTTTCCTCGCTTTTAACTAGGATTAGGAGAGGAGGAGGCGCCTTTACCGTTTACCCGGGTTTAGCGGGTTCGAGATAAATATAGGAAATTACTAAATATATATTCTAACTATCTAGTAATTTAAGCTTAAAGGCAACCTTACTAATTCTATAGCGGATACGAAATAGTCTAACCTTACGTATATTAAGTACCGAGAGTCTAGGTAATTTATACTCGGGATTTATACTTTAAGCGAGCTTTAACTAAACGAAATCGGCTTCCGAGATAGGTATATAGCGCTAGTTAAAGTATCAAGCTATCCTTACCTATACTAAACGTAGAGTATCAGCTGCTTCTTCCCTAATCTAACAGCGGGTCTCTTAGAATTTATCGGCCGCAGGAGATTCGGTATAAGGTGTAGCGATATTATATTCTAGATTAATACTAGATCGAGCGGGTATACTATAGAGTATCTTAAATAGGGTCCGTTCTATACTAGTATTTATCGCGGTATTTAAACTATATTTAACGTCCGGTAAGATCTCTTCCTAATCTATAACCGCTCGAAATTACTATAGGTCCGTAATTAGACACCGTAGCGTAGTCTTAACAGTCTAATTAGTACGCTCGCTTTAGCTATCGGTAGTAGAATAGTAGGCTGCGGTAAAAGCTAAATCTACCCTAGCTCGCTTAAAAAGCGCCTACTAAAAGCGTAAAAGGAAGCGAGGGTCCCTATTAGATATTATAGCACCTAGAAGACTATACTTTAAGAAATAATAGTTAAAGTATCGAATAGCCTAATCTCTCGTATCCTAGGTTACCTTACTCGGTACTAACGTAATAAATTTTATAAACTTATTCGTAATAGTAAGTAGGGTATTAAAGCCGAAGCGAGAGATTAGTAGGTTTACGATAAAATCAATACTCTAGGCTATAAAAGGTTAGTCTAGGTAGCGAATAGTCTATAGGGTCCTAAGTAGCGGTATATTAGCTAGCTTACTAGCGGTATAGACTACGCACTTATAAATATACGCCTTAACCGCTTTTATAAGGTTTAGGATATAGTAATTAGAACGTAGGCGCTTAATAGTACGATTAATTCCCTTATAAATTAACTAATCGTATACCTTTTTAATAAATTAATTCTAGAGTATAGTAGGAATATAGAGACGTTTATAGCTAGTCTTAGTTATTTAGTATATTAATTTAGTTGCTAAATTAACTTAAAAGGTCTTAAATATAGTTATCGGTCCTTCTTTAGTATTAGAAGTTCTTTAAATCTACTATAGGATATACTTATAGGTGTTTAATAATTTAGAATTACGTAGTATATTACGTACGATATCGCGTTTAACTTAAGTTTCTATTACTAGTAAATCGGTACGCTAACCGTCTATATCCTAGTCCTCGGATAGCTAGTTATAGATTAGTAGGTATATAAATTCCTTACGAGGTTAGATCGTAAGAATCTTCTAGATACGCGATAGGCTATCTATATTACGATATTCTTTACCCGGCTTATACTTAAGTGTTATCCGGCCTTTAAACTTCGATAGGAAGATACGCTAATTATTTAGACGATTAGATCTCTTTTCTTTTAGGGTATTCGTATCTTTATAGGTATAGACTATTACCTAATAGTTGCACTAGACTATAAATTACCTATAGTTAGTAAAGTAAGGTAGCTTATAAAGGGCTTATACTAGAGCTACCGTCTCTAGTTCAATTAGCTAATATCTCGACTCAGCCGGTATTAAAGCCTTTAAGAGGTAGAGAATAACCCTCTCTTTAGGCGAACTTAAGTTATTAAGTTAGTATACCGTATAGCTAAAACCGAGTTCCCGGCTGCTATTAACGTAGAAGACGAATTCACCTTTAACGAAATCTAGAAATACTAGTATCGGTACCGAGTATAGGCGGTCCTAAAGAGTGCTAAAAGCCTTTTAAGCTACTTTAAGTTGCTCGTTAGTAGTAAAATCTGCTAACCGTTTCCTATCGGTATATCTTTCTCTAGGCTTCCCTTTTAATAGGGCCTCTTTAAAGCTAAGGGTTTTAAGTTTAACTAATAGCTCGCATAAGGCTATATACAATTCTATAAACTTCTAGTAGTAGCTAAAGAGGCCGATAATATATTCTAGCTAACGTAATATAGTTAGAAATAATATTTATCGTATAGCTTTCGTCTTATCTTCTATAGTACTTAATCCTAGGCGAGATACGTAGTATCCTAGAGCTTATATAAATAGGTATATAAAATAACACTTAGCGAGAGAGAGAGTAATACCTAAGTTCTATAGAAGGCTAAGGACCTAGTTTAATTAAGTTAAGTAATCCTAGAGGTTGCGGCTAAAAATAATAATATCGTCTATATATACTAGAATAAATTTCTATAGGTATTCTACGAATAATCGCTTTATACGATATTAGAAGAATCCTAGTAAATTTATAAGTCCTATCGTTACTATATATAATATTTCCTACCCTCTATAGGGGCTAATAAAGGCCGTCTTCTATTAGTCTTTAGGGTTAATCCGTTATTAGAAGAAAGATTTAACGATATTAAATAATAAAAAGATAACCGCTTCTCCTAAGGCTTATAGAATAGTGTTCTACCTAGGTAGAGGGTAGGCGTCTAGATATAGGGCTAGGTTTACCCGCCGTAAATTAACGATAACGCGAGGCTTACTATTCTTTTATACTACGAAAGCTAGAGAAGCTACGGTACTAGGTTATCCTAACGGTACTTTACGTACTCGATCTTACTCGATAAGAGAATCGATAATATTATTTATAGCCTTCTAGTCCCTTAGTAAAAGGTTATACGAGGCCTACTTAAGTCTAAAAAGGTCCGTATCGGGTTTAAATAGGATAGGTATAGTAACTTCGTCGTTAAATATACCTATATCTTTACTAAATAGCTTAGGGAATTTAGCTATTAGATCGCGAACCTCCTATTAGTATTTAGCGCTCTAAGCGTCTGATACGTTAGCTTTATTAGCTGGTTCTTTATCGTCTATAGGTTATAAGCTAAATAGTATACCTACGTAAGGTATTTTAGGATTATCCTCGTTAACCGCTTTACCTTAAAATATCGACTTTATTGTTATAAACCGTCTACGACGAAGTGCTACGGCCTACTAGGTTAGGTCTTTTAAGGAAAGAGGATATAGTATAACTAGAATAGAGATTCGTAGGAACTCGATTAAGTATTAAATTATATACTTAAGTTAACTACGTAAGTATCACTGCAGATAGTAGCCGAGGTTCACGGAAGTGGAGGAAGGCGTAGGGGAT